>SJYX01013265.1:578979-624745 GCA_006410675.1 Oreotragus oreotragus | reverse complement strand
GGTTTAAAACAAAGTCTTACCGTGAATATTCACCTTAAATATGCTAAGACTTTTTTTCCCCTCTGACAACTCAAGCCAAAGGTATAATTTCACTCTCTTTCCAATCCTTCCATATAAATTTCTGAGCACTTGTTCAAGCCATCTCCTTCTTCCTAATAACCCTACCTAAAGAGGATGGTTTTCCAGCAACTGTGTCTCTTTTTCATGAGATAAAGGAACTTTTGAATGTAAACTTTGAGAAGTCTGTACCAGACACTATCTCCAGGCCATTTTTAAACAGTAAACAATTATTTGAAAACCAAAGGAAAGAGGTTTGGGGTGTCAGGCAGCCGTGTGTAGTTGATAATTTCAGCTACATTTTGGTTAGTTGATTCGGTTTCTATTCAGTAATCATGTGATGCAGTTTTAATAGGAAGATCACATCTCATTTCAGTTGAAAAAACTGGTGAGAAAACACACATTTTATGTCTCTAGGTTTCATAGTGGCATGAATCAGTTTCTAGTTGCCAGAAACGTTAGACATTGACTCTGTTGCTCTGTGTACCTGGAATTGTTTACCACAAATAAGTTGTGCTTTTAGTCCTTCATTGTAACTTTATCACTTGTTTTTGTAAGAGGAAGAAAGCCTCATCATAAAGATGAAGTAGAACAAGCAAGAAAGTTTCAACCATGGGGTCTTATTAATAGCTCCTTACAGAAAATATAAAGGCTTCTTGGAAAATGGGGAAAGGGGAACAGGAGCAAATGTGTGTGAAGAGAGTCTGAATTTCTCGGTCCTCTTTACCTCCCAGGCATCTCGGGCTCCCTCCTGCTTGCTGTTTTCACATTTTCTTTTTCTTTTAAAGTCATTTCCTTTGAGAATTCTAAAGTGGCCACAAAGGGCGGCCCCGTTACGTCACATCTGGATAAGATGTTCATTGACACGGGGCAATGACAGTAATCTAGGAAAAGAAGTTTGGCCACGAGATCGTTCTTTGCCCAGGTGGACACGCAGACTTGTAGACCAGCGTCAGTCGTTCTCTCTGTCAGCTCTCTATCCCTTCTTGGCTACACTGGTTGGTTGGCTGGAGGCAGAAATGGTTTCCAGGAAGTCAGTTTGGACACTTACACCTTATGTATTAGCTCCTGGCATAGAGAGAAATAAGTAGAGGGTGTCACTCTGCATATAGCTCTGACTTTTTGCCTTTGTCTCTGGAGGGGCACGTCTGAGGCTTTGGCCAGGTGTGCCCTGGTGTTTAACCGGCATTGTGTTCATCACCTGCTGAGTGAGCCTAGGTCTGCTGGAACACTGAGAAGAGCCACGAAAGTCCTTGGAGGTTTAGAAAGTCCTTTTATTCCAGGTGATGGCTGCCTCCTCCTTTCACGGTATAAAAGAGGTCACCACCCGGTGAACCACACACTGCCAACAGATTGTTTGCTTCATCTTTCTTTCTTTCTTTCTGTTTTAAAGCAAGCACATAAATCTAGCGAGAATTCTTATAAAACGCCGGGGTTCCCCCACCCCACCGGCATCACCACCTTTTCTGAAACACCTGAACGTCTGGCAGCAGCGCTGGCCCTGGGCTCCTCTTGGGTACCCGTCGGAGCAGAGAGGCGGCCTCGCCCCCACTGCCCGTGGGCTGTCCCTCTCTGGACGGCCGCCCTCCCCACCGGCCGCTGTCATCCCTCCAGCGTGGCGTGTCGGCTGTCATTTAGCATTGTGTTTTTCGTTCCTGGCTCATTTCACTCCCTTAGATCACCTGCCCGCTCTGTAACCTTTTGGGTTTGTGATTTGCTGATGCACAGGGCCATAGGCTGACAGCTTTTCCAAAAACCACCCCCAAATACAGAGTCATATGAAGTTCTGTCCCTTAAACCTCAGCTAAGCATAGCACGGTAGTTTAAACTCTGGTCTTGGCTTAACTACCTGCATTCCAATCTGAACTCCACCATTTACTGCCTGTGGGGCAGCTGGGCAGCTGACAACCTCCCTGACCCTCAGTTTCTTCATCCACAGAATGGAATGATTACTGTACCTCCCTCTAGAGGTGTTAGGAGGATTTGATGAGTTAATATAGCTCTTTGAAGAGTTTAATTATTAATAATCAGCCTTTCAGACTATTTATAGCAAATCAGGTGGGTGAGCGGAGCTCTGAGCACCATAAAGAAAATGTCCTTGCTCATACGGTTTTCATACTGTTATTTCCAAAACCAGGAACGTGCTGTTTCACGGGGACTGATGATGGAGCATGCCTTTGGTTGTACTACAGAGAGAGGATATTTAAATCTTTCAACATGCAGGCATTGAATCATTTGTTTTTTCTTTTCATTGGTTTTATTTATTTTACTTTTCCTTAAAGTACCTATTTTATTAGCACGCACATTTAGGTATGTTCTGGGAAGGACATTCTACATGTTTCCTATGCATTTCGTGTTAGTCATCCTCTAGAAAAAAGGCTTACTCTATGTTTTTTATGTCTCTTACCAAATTTGGCACTCAAGTAGGAGTCACTCAAATTAGGAGCACCTTTAATTAGATACATCATATTTTTGGTTTTAGAAAATGCTGCCGAGAAATGTACTTCTCCATGTGTTGAGATTTTTGCACCAGTAAAGTCAGTGACTAATATAGTAATTCAACCTACCTGTGAAAGAAATACCACCTGGACTAACCTCCTTCCCATCACCTCAGTCAAATGTTAGGGCTCTGACAGTCCTGAAGATTAATAGAATATTAAATAAGAACTGGCATCTATATTTAACTAATATATAAGAATTAATTAGCTCTTAGGAGACAGTCTTCTTGTTTTTTCCCCCAAAGTTCTTGCATGATTTCGGGACAGATGTAGCTTTTTATTTTTAAAAAGAACAAGGGTAATTTAAGTATCTACTTATTGCTTTTGTTTTCAGTGCCAGACCTAATTTTTTTAGGGAGGTACTTTTCAAAAATGTGACACCCCCCCACCCAGAAAAAAAGCCAATAATTCTATGTGACACAAATATGAAATCTTTCTGCAGTAGTCTTTACTAGAGGTAGCGCTGGTCTATTATTACCATTCTCTCCATTTTATATCTCCAGTAGAAAACTTGATACGAAGTAGTATTGGAAGGCTTTGTTTTGATTTATTAAGCATGCTTACATAGAAAGCTTTTAAAATTGTACTCTCAGTTAATATGATATTTAACCTAAGGGTCTTTACTTCTTGGAAACGGGACTTATCCCAGTCTACATCTGTACCCTCTAAAATCGCCCCTGTGAAGAGATGGAGACTAAGATGGTGAAGAATGGGGTCTGGTGGAGCTATTCCAAGTCTAGAGGCATGGCTTAAAGTTACTCAGATAAGGAGGGAGTTTCCTAGAGGGAATTCTTAGTATTGAAGGGGTTTCAGCTCTGTCTGCTCCAGTTTCTCGGCTATGTCTCCCTGTGTCACCCCCAGCACCATCACCTAACCTCGTGTGGACGCCCAGCCTCAGCTCACTGTGTCAGGAAGCCATTCACGACACCAAAGGACAGCCCTAAACACGACAGGCATTTCCTATATTAAGACAGACTCAGCCCTCTGACTTCTAGCTATTTGTTCTGCTTGGAACTTCAGAGAGTCCGTCTTCTCATTCTGAGAAATAGCCTTTAAAATATGCATAAACATATCAGCCTACGGCCATTCCGTTTCAAGTTGAAAGGCCTCACTTTGCATTCTGAGTGAAGCCTGGACTTGGGCCACCCTCATCCCCCTCCTTAGACACGGTTTGCTTCCTTAGTGACCTATTAAGAACATGGCACCCAGAACTCCAGGATTCCCATGGCGGCTAGGTGCAGGATGCTCGGTAGCCTTCTTTTTCTGGATGCCAAAATTCTGTTACCATCACTCAGGAACGTGTTAACTTTCTCCACTAAACTTGGCTCAGAGTTAACTCCCATTGAAAACATGGCTTGCGGAAAAACTCACTTCCCTGCAGCATATACACACAGTTCTTTTCTCACATGAATGCTGCCAAGGTTAGCCTTCAGCTAACCCTTTGACTTTTGTTTTTATCCTATATCCACTTATTCTTATTCCTATCTAGTTTCATCTTACTGATTTTTGTCCCATTATTCTAGTCCACTGATGCAACCCTGAGTTTTATGCCTTAAAAAAAAAAAGACACGTTTACTTATTTTCCCAAGTTGTTGCTGTCATCCAGGGGTTTGCTGTAAGCTATTGCTGAGAAACTTCTAGAGGGCAAAGGACACGTCCTCTAAAACATGCCCCTGAAAATCACTTAAGGTTGACATGCATTTATTAATCAGTAATCTTTAAAGTTGATAGACCATCTGTGAACTTTACATGGCCATGCTATCATGTCACCTACACTCATCTCTCCTTTCTCAAGGTTATCAAAAAAAGTTAAACCCAAGATATACTGTGTTTCTGGCCTCCCCAATCCATCAACCTAGATAGAAACCCTGCTGAAAGAATGAAATGAGGTTAGCTTGCCATGGCTTTCTCTCAGTGACCCCCTACCAGTACTTAATGATGTTATTTATCTTCTCTAAATAGCCCTGTGGCATCTGAATAATTTCTCCGAAATTTTGACCCGAGGTCCACATCAAGCACAGCCCTCTCGAGTTTCCCTTCTCCTTTTGAAAGCAGGACATTTGCTTATCTCTAGTCTCCTGATTCTGTTTCTATTCTCTGTGATTTCTTAAACATCATTAGCAGAAGCAATCTACTTACTCTTTCAGGATGTAATTAGTTTGCAACTGGACACTTGAACTCATTTGAAGTGGCTTGATAGGCTCTATCGACTCTCCTATCGGTAGCTTTTGTCCGACATTTCTTATGCCTTGCTTTTCAAATATGAGCATTGTTCACATTCCTGAAGAATCTGGAAACAGGGTATGAGGAGGTTATTGGCACCTCCTCCCCCTCTAGCAGCTGTTTGAAGACTGGCAGGAGCATTCCTTGAGGAGGGGCCCTGCTGTCTCCAGAGGGTCTGGACTTCAGGTGCAGCCCTGCAGAGGGACTTCGGAAGCAGCGGGGAGGTGGGAGACAGCTGCCTAACCCTGGTACCTAGCGGGGCATCCTGGGGGTGGCCGAAGGGCTCTTTTCTCCCTGATGCCCTTCAGGCTCTACTCTCTTCCCCAAGGCTAGTCTGTCTTCTTCTTGACCCTCATTTTAATAAACCCTGATGATACCTTTAGGATTGGTGGAAAGCTTCAGCATGTTCTGAATCTTAGCTCTCCCCACATTGTAGAAAATCATTTATTGATCCTGGAAATATTAATTGCATTCCCCCCACCTCCTTTCCAGCCTTGAGTGCCAGAGGGTTAAAAAACTCACGGTACTTGCTTCCACTAGATTCCCCTGCGGTGGGGGAGACGGTTCTGAACAGGCGAGCGGCCAGGGGATTTCTGGGAAGTAGGGGTCATGTGAGCCCCTTATATAAGACTATGATAACATTATCTGGTGTTTATGGTCCCTTTGGGGGCTTCCCAGGTGGCTCAGTGGTAAAGAATCTGCCTGCAGTGTGGGAGACATGGGTTCATTTGCTAGGTCGGGAAGATCCCTTGGAGGAGGAAATGGCAACCCACTCCAATATCCTTGCCTGGAAAATTCCATGGAGAAAGGAGTCTGGAGGGCTACAGTCCATGGGGTAGCAAAGATTTGGACATGACAGAGTGACTGAGCATGCACACACATGATTCCTTTTAGGGGAAAAATATACATCATTATCACATTTGCCTAGGACAAGAGAGCCAGCATTTTTACCCTAGTACCTTTTAAAGGACTTGGGAAACAACAGACCCAAGGACCAAGAATACTTGTTTAATTCCTGTACACAGACTCCTTTTTGCAAATGAAGAGTCTCTTGTAGCATTTCCCTAAGGAGTTGGGCTGGGCTACCGTTTTAAAGGGCCACATATAGTCAACCCCCACTCCAGAAGGGATAGACTCTTCCTTTAAAAAATTGCCTTTTCTTCTTTCAATATTTTCTTTCCAGAGTGCTCTACCTGGAGTGCATTTAGGTATTTACGATGTCAAAGGCTTTCCCTCAGTTATCATCCTGAGGCTTCCATCCAAGATGGACTAATCACACCAGTGTTCATACTGTCTTTTAAGATACATTTGTAGGAACATACATTTTTCCCCTGGAGAAGGAAATGGCAGTCCACTCCAGTATTCTTGCCTGGGAAATCCCATGGACAAAGGAGCCTGGAGGGCTACAGTCTATGGGGTTGCAAAGAGTTGGACACAGACTAAGCACACTGTACATTTTTAAAGCCAAATTCATACCATTATTTAATAAGCTTTTTTGTTTTGTTCGAACTTTTTTCCCAGTCAGGTTGCTGACCCACATAGGTCTGTCCTTCCACACTCCTTAACAGAATCATTTGAAATTATTCTGTTGGTACCTCCTCTGTTCAGAGCCTCCTTTCCCCGATGAGCTGTCATCTCGGTCAGTCTCAGGTCCAGGAACCATGCCCCCACCCTTCTCCAGGGTATCTGCAGCGTGTCCTGTGATTTGTCTACTGTGCTGTACGTCATTCCCAGAATGTTCTTCACTCTTACGTATTCTGACACCACATAGTCTGTTTCAGCTTCTGTATCCCCTTGGTTAAGACCATCACCAACCCAAGATCCCAAATGTGTCAGGAAAAGAGCAGTCCCAATTCTGTGCCTTATTCCCAACATCCCCTTACATACAGAGTTTCGTCAGCATTTCTCCCAGGCCCTTCACTGCTTCTGTGCCCTCAGCCTCTGTCTGCATCAGGCCCTCACCCTCATCACTGGCTGTGTGCGGGACGGCCTGCCTTCTCTCAGAGCCATGGAATTCCTCTTGTCAGATGGTTACTTAAGAACTCGCAGTAGCTCCTCATCACCTCAACGATGGTGACCAGACTTCCTACTGTGGGAAAGACAGCCTTCCATGATGTGGCCCTGGGACCTTCTCGACTTCATTTCCCACCAGGCAGCCCTCGCCCGTGCGCTGCGCGTCCCGGCTGACTCTGCTTTTCCAGCACGGTCTTGTGCTTTGGCTCCTCTCTCCTGGGCTTATGCTTCGCCCTCTCTGCCTTGCCTCCCGCTCTCCTGGGGCAGAGGGGCAGTGTCCCTGAGGACGGACGTGTATGTGGCTGTACGTGGGCTCTGTATGCCAGAGGCACCATCTATGCCTGGAGTAAGCCCTAGAGGGGGTGGGGGGTTTTCCCAAGTGTGTCACACGTCTCAGCTACTTCTCTGAAAAAAAGTGAAAGTGTTAGTCACTCAGTCATGTCTGATTCTGCAATCCCACCGACTGTAGCCCACCAGGCTCCTCTGTCCAGGGAATTCTCCAGGCAAGAATACTGGAGTGGGTAGCTATTCCCTTCTCCAGAGAACCTTCCTGACCCAGGGATCGAACCTGGGTCTCCTGCATTGCAGGGAGATTCTTTACCAGCTGAGCCACCAGGGAAGCCTACTTCTCTGCCACCACACAAAGGGACACCAGAGAGGCAGTTTCAAAATCCTCAACTGAAGAGGCTTTCCCTGGAGGCCAGGGCCCTCTCTCCTGTGGTGATTGTCATTTCCAGTTGAAGATCAGCTGGAGATTAACTCTGTGATCCGATTACCAAGATGGTGCTCAGAAACCGAGTTAGGGTTCAGGGCCCCCTCTGGGTGCTGACCGCTATAGCAAAGTACAGCATCCTATCTGATGGGCACAACAATTGTCTGAGGTAAGTACTCAGCCCATTTTACAAATGAGGAGCTAGACTCCGGTAGGCTAAAGCTGCCTTCCTAAGGTCACCCCCACACCCACCAAGCAAACGCTGCTGTCTCCCACTCCTTCTAGCACAACTGATGGAAATATGTAGGGGGAGATGGGACCGGAGTAGCAGGCATTGATGTTTGGAAGAGGCAGGAAAAGTCTCCAGTCATCTTGCCAGCGATCCCCTGAGGTGGGCAAGGCAGGTAGGTGATTATACTGAGGCGTGAAGTGTGACATGAACCGCCAGAGGTCGCCAGCCTAGGAGGAAGGAGCCGGGCTGGGATGAGGACCCAGGTCTTCTGACTGGAGTGTTCTTTCTACTCTACCACAGGTGTAACGTGGAGAAGGTGCCCAGTAATTCTCAGTTGGAAATAGAAGGAAACAGGTCAGGATCTGTCTTGCATTCCTGTGTCTCTAAATACAGGTATCCCTGGGCCCGCCACCCGGCCTTCGAAGCAGATCCCTCCAGTGGCCTCCTGATCATCCCTCCTTGCAGAGGGCGATGGAGGCACCGATGTTCTCGAGCACCTGTTGCGGCTTTTGTTCGTGCTGTTTCCATTTGGGCGTGTCCATCCTGTAAATGCGCTTCTTACAAAGGCATCAGGGGCCGCCCCCACGGGACCGCCCCCGCGGACACGGGTTTCTGTGCTTCCGCTCCCCTCTGAGCGCGGCTCCTGCCTCGCGTCCCGCGGGCCTCAGCTCTGCGCTGCCGGGTTCCTCAGCTCTGCGCTGCCGGAAAGCGCCGGGTGCTGCGCGCGCGCCCCCCGCTGGCCGACCCTGAGCGGCCACCTGTGCGGAGCGAGTCACCAGCTTGGGTTCGGGGCGCGACTTGCAGGCTTACCCGTCGCCTGCGGTCTGAGCAGCCTGTTTAACCTTCGCGTGCCTCTGCTTCTGTCGGGTGGAGAGCAGAAATGCTTTTCTCCTGGAGACTTTGTGAGAATGAGAGGATGTCGGTTGGGAGAGAAGGGTGTGCAGCCATTACAAAGGGTGAGGAGTTGTTAGGAGCATAGTGAAAATAACTTCTTCCCCGTTTTGGTCAGCCTGTACTTTAAAAAATATATATATCGATACCGTATTTTGCCATCATGTTCCGCTTTAGTCAGTTGCCTCAGTAATGTCCCTTATGGTGCTTTTCCCCCCAGTTTGGGGCCAGAAGGAAAAAGAATCCAAGCGGCATTGCAGAACAGACTGCGTCACCGGCTGCGGCACTCCCTGTGTATAGGGAGGTTAAATATCAGGGTGATTCATACGCCCTGTATCTGTATGGAGATGAAGCTGTTGGACAAGATTGTCACTTTTTTGGTATTAATCCTGGAAGCCAGACACACAAACCATACTGGGTACTGAGAGGTGTCAAGAATGGTGTTCTGTTTTTGCCACTATGAGAAAGAACCGGTCTGGGTTCGAATTTCAGAAGTGAAACAAGAAAGACTTGACTTCTGGGGTCTTGAGATGAAGCAACATGGTAAATATTTCCACCATCAGGATGTAGAAAGGAAGCTTTATGGTCTAAAAGGCATAATGTAGGCTAAATGCCTGGTGCGGTGAACAGGAACAGGCAGAAGCTCCTTCACCCCACTGCCCAGGTTCCATCAATATAGTCATGTGACCATTAAAAGTGGATTAATAACTTTAAAGTGTATTAAGACCCCCAGGGTCATGCCTAGGCTTTCTGAGGGGACGACATGACCGTATATAGTCAGAACCCAGATAAATCTTTTGACTGAAGATACATTTAAACTGCAGCTTCCAGAGGCATAGGAGGGGGTGACGTTGGCTTCCTCGGGACTCTTCCGAGTCTGTCTGGCCCCCTGCTGTGGTGTATGCCGCTTCTCCCCAGAAGCCCGAGTTTAAGACATGTTGTTCAGAGCTTGCATTATGATTAATTTTTAAAAATTCTTTAAAAAAAATCCCTCCATGTGTTCAAAAGCACTGAGCATTTTCTACATGTCAGTCTCTGTGTAAGTATTGAGAATGGGGCGGGGGAGGGATGAGTAAAATGAAATGCCTTAAAGCATAGTTGGAAGTAGTTATATAAAGGAATAAACACAGATCTATCGTCTGAATCAAGTGTACATGCCAGGTGAGAGGGTAGGCGCGGCGGAAGCCAAGTCAGTCGATGGCTTGTGGGGGGAGTATAAATCCCCCCAAAGTAGCTAGGGGTGGGGTGGGGGGAGCGAGGTGAGGAGGCCCATCTATGTTAGGCAGCCAGGGAGGAGGTAAAGAAAAGTGGGACCCCTTCTAGAGACCATACACCTCAGTATGACTGGGTCTTTAGGTGCAAGGGAAGCGGGGCATAGCACTGGACAGGGCGGCAGGTGTGAAACCAAGAGGACAAGTACTCAGG
Source organism: Oreotragus oreotragus (assembly GCA_006410675.1). NCBI lineage: Eukaryota > Metazoa > Chordata > Mammalia > Artiodactyla > Bovidae > Oreotragus > Oreotragus oreotragus. The sequence continues at coordinate 614,694 of SJYX01013265.1, read as the reverse complement.
GGTGTGATTCATAGGACTTTGGGGCAGCCCAGATGTGAGGTAGAAGAGAACTTTATAAACTCCTGCTTCTCTGTCCTGAGTGGTAAGTGGATCTGGTGAAAGTTACATTTACAGAAATAGGGCTCAAAAAGAAGGTGGCCTGTGGTACCCAGCCCCACATACTCCATCCTAGGAAATCTAAATTCTCTCCATGGCTATTAACAGCCCTTAATGTTGTGATTATGTTGTTAGTATTGACTATCCCTTAAGGACCAGCCAAGAAGCTCTTTTAGACAAAATTTATTTTTAGCAACATTGGCATTAGACATTTGGTATTTCTTTAAATGGGGGAGGGAAGCTGTGACCAGACCTCAGGCTCAAGCAGGACCCTTTTCATTTAATTAGATTACAGAGAAATTGCCATGAAATACAAGCATGACCAAGTGGAGACACTCAGAGAATTTTAGTTCTAGGTGAAGAACCTTTCTTCACTTACTCAGTTTGGGTACTATGGGCTCAGAGACAGGGCTGGCAGTCTGTCTTGTATTTTCTCCTGGAAGAGGGCATGGCAACCCACGCCAGTATTCTTGCCTGGAGAATCCCATAGACAGAGGAGCCTGGCAGGCTACGGTCCATGGGTTCATGGGGTCACAAAGAATTGGACACGACTGAGCGACTGAGCATTCGGGTACTAGCAGCATGAGTGAGGAAATCAGAGCCTCAGGTGATGTCCCAGGCAATGCTTTTTCTCAAGAGTATGGTCCTCATATTCTAGTCCTGGGGCTTCTTGGAGTATTCCCAGCCTGGTTAAAGCCCCTGAGGAGTTTTGCTACAACGTAGCCAGTTGAACTTCCTTTAACTCAGCATTCCCCAAACTCATTTAACCAGCGAAGCCCCCTGTCCAGGGAACACTGTTAATGATCCATTAAGCTCGTCTTCCATAGGGCACACGTACTGGGAAATGAGGGCTCAGAAGTTGCATTTAGTCCTGAGAGTCAGCTCAGGGAAATGTGGATACCAGACTTAATTTTGCCCTCCTTAAACAGAGCTGATACTCTCAGATGTGTATTGGGATATGCTGCTCTTTGCTTCCTGGTGACTTGACACTTATTAATGATGCTCAGCCAATTTTAACCATGTACAGCAGGTGGGCAGCCCACAAATAAACCTGGCCCATCCGCTTTCTGAGGCACAGAAGGCCTCCCCAGGGCTCCGAGCTTCAGCCTAGCCCAGGATCCCAGGGTCTCTGCCTCTCAAAGCTTCAGGACAACCAGCACAAGCGACTTCTCTCTGAGGCAGGGGGAAAAGCCCCAGCTAGAAACAAGGAAACTGATTTTCTTACAGGGCTGATAAGCTGTCTTCAAAACCACTCTCTGTCTTTTGATTTTAAAATGGATCATTCTGAAAGAGGACAGTTATTAGGCATAAATGTTCTTGTACATCCATAGGAAAAATATCCGCCTCGTTTCTTTAGAATCACAGCTCACATGTCTTCCTTAAGAATTTCCTAAAACGGCCATTAGAGGAAAAAGCACGCTTGGGGTGCTTGCTACAACACACAGGCACACCCCTTTAACAGAGTGACATTTGGTATGTGCAGCTCAGGTAGAGAGCCGTTTGATTTTGTTTGCCTGCAAAAGCTTTGTGCTTTTTGAGCTTGATCACAATTCAGCCAAAAGCTTTGAAGCTTTTTTTTTTTTTTTTTTAACATTACGAAGTTAGAGACCTGGGGAAAGATCGAAGGACAGAATATTCAGTGGAAGGGAAGGTAGGTTCTTACCTTTGGAAAGGAAGGCTTCCTTCGAGTCACTTCTGAGTCTCCAAGATGAGGTGACAAAAGCTGAGCAAGGAAGCAGCGTCTCGCTGAGACAGGTGGACAGTTAGAATTCCGTACCTCCACCCGCTGTGATGAAGTGTCGTGGGAAAGAAAGAGAAGAGGAAACTAGATGGCCCAAGTCAGTGTTTCTAAAAAGCCAAGTGGCAGATGATGAGTCTTCTCAGTCGTCTCCCCAAAGTGCTTGTCCAAATACACAATAAATAAATAACACTCCAAACCTCATGTCCTGGCCATCGCCTCTGCTTTGCTGTAAGTTCAGTGAGAACTTACTTCGTTGTAAGTTCAATGAGAAAATTCTGAAGGAATAATAGGAACTTTATACAGTAGATTCTGTTAAAATCTACTTAAGATAGAACATTTATGGAATTATTGTTCTATTATTCTGTTTATTTGGCTTTATGTGGAAGAGTTAAAAGGTGCCAGGTGACGAACTGTGGTGTTTACGGTGACATAAATAATACTTGGTCATATGCCCCTCAGATGACGTTTCTCTCGGAAAAATCAAATTAGATTTTTGACTTATAGCATGCTTTCAAAGAAGGTAACCTGGGAAAGTGTTTGAGGTCTACTTTATTTATGGATGACAGTATGGCTCCGAATCATATTAGATTGTAAATCTTCATTTTGTTGAACAAGAGCGCATTATTATTAATGTTTATTTATGCTCTGACAGTTCTCCTTCTGGTCCTTAGTTCATGCCTTTTAAAAAACCTAGTTGAATGTGTATTGCATTTACAATTTGATATCCTGTTGGTTTTTTTCCATTGAATGTCATACTGAGCATTTTTCCTGTCTTTTAAGGCACATAATTTAAAACTACATAATTTTAGATTCTAGCATTCCCTCACTTGTTTTTTCCCCTAATTGTTTAGCATATTGGCTGCCTTATTTTAAAGAATCCTGTGATGAACATCTTTACATGTACATATAATATACATATGTATATATCTTTATCCGTATTTCTGCCTAGAGTAGATTACCAATCACAGAACCATACATCAGAGTATGATTGCATTGAAGACTTGTTAAAGACTTGTTGCTTTTCTTATTGAGCTGAGTGAGCCCTTTAAGTCTCCTAACTTTGGGGCATTTACCTTGCATAAACCTGGGGTAACCTTATTTTGGTTGAAAGGCACATTATATATCTAGTCCTTAAACAACCCTTGGGGTAATTTTCACAGCTATCCATTCCACTACCAAAAGCAAGTCAGCCCACATCCCATTCTGTCTTGGTATTACCTCCTATATGCCTCAAGAAGCCGGGAAGTCAGATTCTCAAGCTTGTTGGGAGTTATCAGTATCGTCCGTCAGTACTTGCTAAGATTCAGATGAGAGGCCTTAGTAGAGAGTGCAGAGCGCAGGTGCTCTGACCCCTACTGTATGACTGGCTCAGGTCTTTGGGGGCTTCCTGGATAAGCAGAGTGCTACTCAGATCTAAGAGCATTTTTAAAATGGTATTTACTAAACCCTATAGGAATCTGACCCTATAAAAAGACACATGCTTTCACCTACTGCCCTCCAATGCTGACCCAGTTTTTATGGTTTTCTTCTCAAATGATTTCCCATGTTTGACTCCTTTAGGACTCTAATAATTTTCTGTGAAACCTTTCCAACTACAAGTGGGTGTTCTAAATCATGATGAAATTTTCTTATGGAGGCAAGAAAACCATACATTTTTATATTCATTCGTTAAATATAAAAAAATATAAACAAAATCTATTTCAGCTTTAGTGTACTTTCCAGAAGTATCCATTAGGAATTCTTGTTGGTAGATCAGCTTTGGCAGGTAAAAACACAAATCATGAAGCAGCCAAAAAAAATTTTTTAAAAGGACCCTTAACCAATAGCATTAAACACATACTAGCCAGCATTTTCGGAGAAGGCGATGGCACCCCACTCCAGTACTCTTGCCTGGAGAATCCCATGGATGGAGGAGCCTGGTGGGCTGCAGTCCATGGGATTGCCAAGAGTCGGACACGACTGAGCGACTTCGACTTTTCACTTTCATGCATTGGAGAAGGAAATGGCAACCCACTCCAGTCTTCTTGCCTGGAGAATACCAGAGAAGGGGGAGCTTGGTGGGCTGCCAGGGGTCGCAGAGTCTCTGGGGTCGCACAGAGTCGGACACGACTGAAGCGACTTAGCAGCAGCAGCAGCAGCAGCCAGCATTTTAAAGGAGTAGATTTCTAAGGTAGTATTACAGTCTTATGCACTCTTCCAGCTTTACCTACACTGTAATCAGAGGTAGACCTGATATTTATGTGACATTTATAATGTCTGTAGTCATCATTTTAAAGTCACAGTAATAGAGATGTGAAATTTTTGCCATTCTGTTTGTGGAGGTAATGGGAGAAAAACTGGCTCCCAGATGAAGCACAGCAAAGCAAATCTCGTGTGTGTTTGTGTGTGTGTGAGCATGTAGACTCTACATGCAGGACTTGCAAACCACCGTCAGCCTCGTGGCATGTAGGGCTTTTCCATCTCATGTACCATGACAGCATAGCCAGGGGTCTCTTTGACCTCTGGAGAGGAAATGTGTTTGCCTACCAGCACCTGCAAGCTCTGTTAAATGCAGTGGGTTCCTTTATCTTTGTATTTTAGGTTATTCTCCTTCTCCACCCCCTACATCTTGTAGGATCACGTTTCTTATTCTGTGATAGACTGTTGTATGAAATAGGTGGGAAATCAGACCATTTTGGAGGAGGGGGGCAGGTATCACATTTGCCGTGGCAAACAGCACACTTGGAAATAATAATTTCTGCTCAAGCCTTAAATGTATAAAATGACATAATGGAAAATGCCTTGGGGGTAGGATAAGAAATGGAACACCTTCTGCAAATCATTGTACAATTAGTCCATTGTTCTGTACTTTAGGGGAAAAAAACTTCCTGGCAGTGAAGAAAAAAAGTATTTGAGAAGGTATATTGAAAAAGCATTTGTGCAGCTTAAGTTTGAGAAAGAAATGCCAAGAATTCAAAAGTCTGTCGGGCTGCCGCCTTTTTTTTTTTTTACTTTTTAAAAAAACCTTTAATTTAGGGAAAAATAAGTTATCGTAACAATATTAGCGCGTGGTCCGGCTACCTCGTGCATTCTATAAAAGCTGAATGTCCTTCAGGACCACCTGACATTTCCCGCCTGGGGCTAAGATGAGAAGTGTCCCCTCTGATAAGACGATGGGGGAAGGGTTCTGACTGCACGTAAAGTGTTCCCATGCTCTGTGGAGGAGAGAGGAAAACCCAACATACATAGAATTAAGTTCTGAGCAGCAAGGTACCAAGAGTTGTTTAATACTGAGGAGAACAGTTTCTTGATCCTGGATGGATCATGGAATATTTGAAGGGAGGAAAGGATAGAGAGCGTTCTAGCCATGGAGTGAGAGGTGGGAGACTTGGAATTTGTGATGAAGAGGGGATCGGCTGATGTACTTGGGAGTACGCATAGAGAGGCTGTTCTGACGAAGAGTCACATTAGCAGGACAGACGGGGTTTGCAGAGAAGGAGCTGAGGAGGGCTCTGAAAGCCAAACTGAGGGGTCTGAATGGAGATGGTTCTAGTGAAACCACAAGGTTTCCTTAGATGGCGTCCAGGTCTTCCTTCAGCTCCGGTCCTTGGTTCTTCGGAGGTGTTGGGGGCGGGAGGAGGATAAAGAAAGTGAGATAGGAATATTAAGCCACATGAGCCTTTGTTTTTGAAACCAAGCAAATTTATGTCATTTTACAGGTATTGGTCCTGAGTTTCAGAACATTCAGCTGTCTCTTTTAATGAGCATAGATAACTCTGGACTTGTCTCCTTCGTAGGTTCTAGAATATGTCGTGGAAACAGGACATCAGACCAAGATTGTTTGAGCCATTCTGTCCCTGATGAAAAGAGCTTTGCCACCCCCTCAGTGCAAACTGCTTCTTTCCTACTTCTCTAGTAGCACAGATGAAATTGAGAGTACGTCCATCACAGGTGTACACAGCAAAGATATACTGTAATCCGTCAATAGAAAAATGACACCATCTGTTGGCAATGTAGAAAATGACACTGAAGATGTCACTGAGGGTCAGGTGTTAAACCCAAAATTACAAAGAGGTCTGACTGTTGCTAGGGTATAAAGAATGCCAATTATGAACAGAAAAATGAATATCTATAAATTCCTCTGTTGCCTTTCAGATATTCATTTACAGACTGGTGAAATGACTGTGTATTTAAGTCTCAGAATGAGAGAAAGAAAAACAGACCAGAGATTGTGGCCCTGTGTCAAAGGTGACAGCAAATGAAATGGTTTTTTCCATAGTCTATATGGTGTAATTTATGGTGGTACCATCACATTTCTCAACCTCAAATGGGAGGTAGGGGTGACTGAGGGTAAGAAAACACCTTGGTTCTTGTCAGTGATCTTTAAAATCCAGCTTCCTATCAAAGTGCAGTGTTCTTACACCTCGTGGGTTGGCCCCTGGCTTTAGTATTCATGAGGCCTGTATATGCATTAAAAAATAAAACTAAATACTGACCCAGTATCACAGAAAAACTTACCCATCCCTTTGACAGGATTTTCAGTTAATTTATGCAGGCCCCTTTGCACTTCAGCATTTTCCCCACTGGTTGCTAGGCAACCATTTGAGTTACTGCGCATGCCTTTTTTATAACTGTCATTATGATTATTTTTTTAATTATACGACTGGGACTATAGATTAAAACAGCATATTGTCACTCATTCTCTGCTGCTGCTTCTAGCATTCTCACACACTCCTAGGATTACCTTCCAAAATTTACATGGCAGTGATTTATTTTTATTTTTTTCATGTATTTCTGGCTTCACAAAAGAAGTGGCGATGGCATTGTAAGGGAAGTGAGATTTGTGTGAAAAATGACTATACCATATCTCCCAAGCTGTTATTGATCTAGACAGGCTCAGTCAGAAAATAGGATCCTGAGCCTAAATTATATCTTGTTCCTTTGATTGTGTCTGCTTCTAACATTAAGTAATGTTAAATACTTATCCTGTATTATAGTCTGTTTCTCAAAATTACAAAATGTGAAGATTTGTTGCTATTAAATGTGCTTCCAAATAAAGCTACCATGAACTGGGGGGGGCCGGGGGGAGAGTACAGCACTGATCCCTGGCGCATGAGGCAGCCACACTTGCTAAATATGTTTGTTATTTTCTGCACAAATTACTTCATACACACAAAATGGAGTTAGGCAAGATGAAGGGGTTCCTCCGGCAAATAATAATAAAGGTACGTGTGGTTCACAGTGTGTAAAAATGCTCTCAAAGGAATAAGACTGCAAAGATAAGACAGCCCTAGTACATACAAAAGCTTTTCATTTGAATTTCCAGAGGATGTTCTAACACACTATTTTCTGAATATACAGTGAATCTGAAAACAAAGGGGTATGGAAAGAAAGTCAGTGTTTTGTTGTTTTTTTTATAACCAATTCAATTATTACTCATTTAGAAATGGAATTTTTGGTGGAATGGGATATTTTAAATGTTTGTATCAAACTGAAGAGATTCACTCTGTGGATTTCCCATACATAAGGACAGAAGTGGAGACCTACTGGTGTTTTCATGTGATTTTGAAGTTAGCACCAGGGACATTAATCTCTCATAGCGTTAGTCGTAGGATTTTCTTTGGTCTGAAGAGCCCCGTGTTTCTATGCATGGGATGCCATTTGCTTTCTTGACATTTTCTGAAAGAGAATATAGGTTTGTCTCAGTAGTGTGTGATCTGTGATGGTTCTGTGTGTCTCCCCCACCCTACAGTTCAGGGCGACAGCTCAGTGAAGTCTTCATTCAGTTACCTTCAAGAAAAGAATTACCAGAATATTATGAATTAATTAGGAAACCGGTGGATTTCAAAAAAATAAAGGTACATCTTTTGCTTACAAACTTTTATTTCTTAAAGTACATAAAATAGCAATGTAAATAGGTTGAGAAAAGTCATAACTATTAGGACTCGGCAGTGGTGACCCATCTTACTGNACCGGTGGATTTCAAAAAAATAAAGGTACATCTTTTGCTTACAAACTTTTATTTCTTAAAGTACATAAAATAGCAATGTAAATAGGTTGAGAAAAGTCATAACTATTAGGACTCGGCAGTGGTGACCCATCTTACTGCCACTGCCACGCACCAGGGCTTGGCACTAAAAAGGTCAGGATGTTCTTGTGCCTTTAGATGTACGTTATTTAATCATCATATTGAGAGCTCATATTGATTATACTGCATTTTATTTAAGAAGTGTCAGATTGCTCCCGTGATCCCAGTGCCCTTACAGGTTCCCGTCATGTGCTCCTCACTGCCCCTTGTAAGAAGGGTGGTCTCTGTGGATGGCGCCCCCTGGAGCNAAAAAGGTCAGGATGTTCTTGTGCCTTTAGATGTACGTTATTTAATCATCATATTGAGAGCTCATATTGATTATACTGCATTTTATTTAAGAAGTGTCAGATTGCTCCCGTGATCCCAGTGCCCTTACAGGTTCCCGTCATGTGCTCCTCACTGCCCCTTGTAAGAAGGGTGGTCTCTGTGGATGGCGCCCCCTGGAGCTGTGTAGCCCCACCTTTCTGGCAGGACTGTCTACTGGGAAGACAAAGGGAAGATCAGGCTTTGTTAACCAAGTATTGATTGTTGTATTTCTGCCTCCACCCTCCCCCACCCCTGCGCCGCCAAGCCGCCACCCCCACCCCACCCCGACTCTGTTTTATCCAAAATTTCTATCAGGAAAGAATTCGTAATCATAAGTACCGGAGCCTGGGTGACCTGGAGAAAGACGTCATGCTCCTCTGTCACAATGCTCAGACATTCAACTTGGAGGGATCCCAGGTGAGACATGCCTGTGTTGTTGTCGGTAAAACATTTTCACTTGCTACCACCGCTCCTATCCTGGCAGAAGAAAAGGAAAAATAAAAGCCTATGTTTCCATGCTACTTACCTATGTAAGTCAATCGAGGCTTTGGCATTTATAATTAAGGCCAGCTCCTCGGTACCATATCCATACTAGTTCCTACTTGTGCTTCCCTTTTAAGGCCTGGCTTTTAACCAGAGGAGGAATTTAAGTTAATAACTTAATATAATGCCTAAAAGCTAGAGGTACAATCTTTGCTTTTATAGAAATGGTGTATTTGGTTATATTTACCTTGGGTTTTCTGATTGTAACTTTGCCTCAGGAGCTGAAACTGCTATTTTGTTTTAGAACAAAAATTATATAGCAAAAACAACCATCACCCCTAATTGTTACAAAAATGCTTTTTATCAGGTCAGCTGCAATTCTCTTTACCTTCTTTCTCTGCAGTTAGTGGGTATAAGAGTCTGTAAGTAAGTGATTCTATTACAATAACTAAGTAGGTGGGGGACACTCTCGCTTTAATTACACCTCAATTCCACTCACCTTTTGTAGGAACTCTCCTGGTTTTTCCCATCTATGCTCTCATACTCATGAAGCAGAAAGAACATGAAGGCAGGCCAGCGTGTCTGCCAACCAAGGCAGTGTTAAACCATCATCGAAGTCCTTAGGCCTCTTTCCTGATTGGGCTTTTTAATCTTCATGTCAGTTCTAGTCACTAAATTGGAGAATGTGGGCCTCCTCACAATGTGCCTTGAACAGACTATGTACCTTTCCAGTTAATGGGACTTAATATTAGTGTTATTTTGACCAAAACAATAGGTCTTGAAAGCAAGCCTTCTTCAAAGAAATTTAAGGTGAAAACTAGGACACAGTTAAGTCCAAGAGTCGATACAGAAGTGTTTTGTGAGTGGCCACTTAAGGATCGTGGGTAGACTGGAGGCTCTTTACAGGACTGTGGCAGCCTTGTGACACTCACCCTGACCCACCACCCTCAGTCTGCCACACCGCCTCACCCCTGACCTGGGGTGATAAAAGGCCTCTAGATTGGCTTCCCTCCCAGGCCCACCTGGATGCTGTTTTATCTTTCTCTAAGCACCTTATTCTGTCCATCTACTTCCCACCAAGCTTTGAGCTTCCCCACATACTATTAAAATACAGAATGCATTTAGTTTCCATAGTTTGCTTTCTGAGGTTATATCCTCACTCTTTGGCCTTATCTCCTGCTATTCCTCAACCTCAACAGTTCATAATCCAATAAGACAGGTCCCGTAAACACCCACTTCCCCAGATACACATGCAGTTGTAGGAAAGAATATAAATAGAGTGCCTTGACAGTAACATCTTGCATAACAGTCATTCCATGTCATAACCAGGAAATTGATGATGGCGATTCTTGCCTCCCCACCTTTTCCTTTTCTCCCCTTTCCTAAAAACCCCTCTTTCTGACCCTGGATAGGATCATCCTCACCTTTAAGATCCAGCTAAACTGTAGTGTCTCTGGTGAAATTCTGCCCCAGTGGCCCCATCCCAGTGTGTCTTTACCATTTTTAAGTGTACAGCTCAGCAGCATGAAGGCTGTTTTCACTGATGTGCAGCAGACCTCCAGAACTTTTTCACCTTGTAAAAGTGAAACTCTGTAATCTTTCCACCAAACACTGTTCTACCTTCTCTATGAATTTGACTATTCTAGACTGCTTATAAGGGAACCACACAGTATTTGTCTGTCTGTGAGTGGCTTATTATTTCACCTAGCATCGTGTACTCAAAGTTCATCCATGTGGTATAGCAAGTAACAGGATTTCTTTCCTTTTTAAGGCTGGATAATATTCCACCGTATGGATAGACCTCATTTTGTTTATCCATACCTCTGTGATGAAAATTTGGGTCTGCTTCTACCTCTCGGCTACTGTGAATAGTGCTATTGTAAACATGAGTGTGTACGCATCTCTTCAGGACCCTGCTTTCAATTCCTTTGGGTATATATCTGGAATGGGCTTGCTGGATCATATGGTACTTCTGTTTTCAGTTTTTTGAGGAAAAGGGCCATTTTTGAACTTTAGAGTTCTCTCAGCAACCACACAGGGCTATACTCAGATATGTGCATACACTAGAAATAAAGCATTTATTGCAATTCTGGTGGCTGGCACAGATGAAGTCAGTAATAAATAATGGCTTTCCATTTTTGTTAGGAGAATTGCACCTTTAAAAAAATGTTGCTATACCACAGTACTTGATGGAACAATTTAAGAAATATAGTTTATTTTTTCTTTCTAGATTTATTGAGATTTTAGTGACCTAAGGCACTGTTTTACCTAAGTTTACCATGTACAGTATAATTTTACTTACATAAATCATGAAATGATTGCCACAGTAAGTTTAGTGAATATCCATCATCTCATATAGATATCAAAGAAATAGAAAAAAAATTTTTTCCTTGTAATGAGAACTTAGATTTTCTCTCTTAACAACATTCATATAAAACATACAGCAGTATTGATTATATTTACCATATTGTACCTTACATCCCTGTGACTATTTGTCTTATAACTGGATTTTTGTATTTTTTGACTGCTGCTGCTAAGTCGCTTCAGTCGTGTCCGACTCTGTGCGACCCCATGGACTGCAGTCTACCAGGCTCCTCCATCCATGGGATTCTCCAGGCAAGAGTACTGGAGTGGGGTGCCATTGCCTTCTCCAATCTTTTGACTACCTTCATCCAATTCTATCTTCTCCTGCCCCCCGCTCTGGTAACCACAAATTTGATCTCTTAAGAAATAACATTTTTAAACACTAGTCTTGCTGTCAAAAATGAGAAGACATCTTATTGAAGCCCACCCTTCCCTCTCAAGCATGTGCGCACACACACAGACACTGAAATTAATTCAGCTGTATGTGGACTTTTCCAATAAGACTATCTCTGTAAATCTGAGTTTGGTGTTTTCCTGTTGGGTGTCAGAGGTATGGGCACAGGGAAGAAAAGAGCACGCTGCATTTGTGAATCTCAGGCCCTCAGACTGGGGTTTTTAACAGTTGCTATTTTGACCCTTTAGATCTATGAAGACTCCATCGTCTTACAGTCAGTGTTTAAGAGTGCTCGGCAGAAAATTGCCAAAGAGGAAGAGAGTGAGGACGAAAGCAATGAAGAGGAGGAAGAGGAAGATGAAGAAGAGTCGGAGTCAGAGGGTGAGTCCACGTGGTTTCTCCACTTCTTTGGGCTCTGGCCACCTGCGTCGTTTCTCCAGACGCTCACAGGGCAGATCTGGCTTTAGGCCTTGGTCTTCTGTGGCCTCTCTGGGCAACCCTGGCAGTGGACTTAACCTTGCTGGAGCTCCATTTCCTCCTATGTAAAACTGAGGTTCTAGATACGCCTCCAACCACGCAAGAGCATAGCAGAAGATGAAGAAGAGTCGGAGTCAGAGGGTGAGTCCACGTGGTTTCTCCACTTCTTTGGGCTCTGGCCACCTGCGTCGTTTCTCCAGACGCTCACAGGGCAGATCTGGCTTTAGGCCTTGGTCTTCTGTGGCCTCTCTGGGCAACCCTGGCAGTGGACTTAACCTTGCTGGAGCTCCATTTCCTCCTATGTAAAACTGAGGTTCTAGATACGCCTCCAACCACGCAAGAGCATAGCACATGGCCAGGCTCACAGCACACACTGAATGTTGCCTTTGGAAATCAGTGTAATAGACATTTTCTATCAATCAGCGTGGCTGTTCATACCAGCTTGCTGTTACCCAGCATGGTGGTTCTCTAAACTCGGTGACCACCAGGCTCTACCCCTGAGTCTCTGATTCAGTTGCCTGCGGTGGGATCTGAGGGTCAGGCATGCATCCAGCACCGCACTTTGAGAATCACTGCTTTGACTCTCACATTGTGGTGCATTTTGTCCTTCGTGGATCAGATACTGATCCTGTCTTTTAAGTTTTGATATTTTATTCATCATGGGTTTTTTGGTTTTTTGCCATGAATTTTGAGCTTTTAAAACATTGCATTGACTGGTATTTATCTTGGTTACTCAATTTTGGAGTCAAGTTTTTCACCCAAGGCAAGAATCTCCCTAGTCTTAATCCAGTCCCAGCCTTGATGGGTAACTATATTATTTCAAAGGTTAAGGCTGCCTTGAAAACATCTAAAATTTCTTCTTACCTAATTATGTTTTCACCCCATACTTCCTCTCAAAGTAATCATAGTCTTCTAGATAAAACAGTATAGGTATGCTTTAAATTTTTTTTTAATTAGATACATGCTTAGTACAAACAACTTGGAAAATATTTTTAAGAAAAGAAAATTTGTAAAATTCCATCACCCAATACACATTTAATTCCAGCTGCCTTCCAGTTTTTTTCTACACATAAATATTTTATTTATAGAAGTATCACACACTGTTTTGTAGCATGATTTTTCTATTAGAAACATTTTCCCAGAGCAAAGAGGTTTTTATACAGCCATGCATACGAACATCCATTAATGAATGTACCAACAGAGAGTAATCGCACTCTAGATAATGCTGTCTGAACATTCTTACCCATAAATCATTGAACACATTTTAAAAACACATCTGATGCCTACGTATTGCCACAGAGAATGGAGCTGACATCTCTGTCAGCAGAGTATTTAAGTGTTTCCCCACACCTGCATCTGCTCTCAGGATTATTCTCTTTAGTGATTCTGCCTTTTAAGTATTAGTTTAACCTTTTTCAGTTTCATCTGGTTACTCCCTAGTTTTTATATCCTAGCATTTGATGATTAAGTCTACATAATTTATTCTAGCTAAACATTTCCATATTTTAGAGCCAGATTGCTAATCTGTTTTCACATAGCTCCCTTCATATCCCAGCTATCAGTTGACTTTTTCCCTAACCTCTCCTGAGACTTAGTGTATTAACTTTCTGTGGCAACTCTAACAAATGACCGCAAACTTAGTGCCTCGGTACAACTTACATTTACTGTCTCACAGTTCTGTAGGTCACACATTTGCTGTGGGTCTCTCTGGGCCAAAATCAAGATGTTAGCAGCCTGCGTTCCTTTCTGGGGGTCCCAGGGGAGAATCCATTTCCTTGTGTCTCCTCCTCATGTTGCATCTCTTTGACCCTCTCTTCTGCCTCCTCTTCATCCACGTTCTTCCTTTTGTTGTTGAGGTATAACTGATATATTAGGTTCAAATATACAGCATAATGATGCCATATTTGTGTATATTTTGAAATGATCACAGTAAATCTCCTTGACATCCATCACCACATAGTTAGAAAAAAAATTTTTTTGTTCGTGACAGGAACTTTGAAGATTTACTCTTAGCACATTTCAAATATGCAATACAATATTCACTATACTCACCCTGGTTACCTTAAACCCCATGACTTATTTATAACTGGAGATGTATACCTTTTGATTCCCTTCACCCATTTCCCACCCCACCTCTGCGACCACCATATCTGTTTAGTTTTTAATCTCACATATAAGTAAAATTGTACAGTATCTTTTGCTCTCTGATTTATTTCATTTAGCATAATGCCCTCGTGGTGCATCCATGTTGTCACAAATGTCCTTTTTTAAAACATTGTATTTCATATTACAGTATAGCTGACTTGCAATGCTGTGCTAGATTCAGGGGCACAGAAAAGTGATTCAGTTATACACATACGTGTATCCATTCTTTTTCAGATCCTTTCCCCACATAGATTATTACTCAGTTCTGCTTAATCTACTGCTAGTCTTCTCGGGGGTTCCCTTGTGCCTAAGTTACTTTTGCTGCTGTTAAGGCTTTTTAAGTTTTGACATTTTAATGACAGTATGTCTCAGTGTGCGTCTCTTTGGGTTTTCCCTTATTTAGGAATCCCTGGACATGGACCCTGCTGTGGGTCACTGCACCAGGGATGGGGTTTGCTGTGAGATTATGTCTCAGCCTCCTCTTCGCTCCTCTTACCTGCTTCAGTGTGGGTTTTTCCTCATTTGCCCAATGTGGAAGTGTCACTCAGCTAGTTTCTGCTTCTTTTTCAGAGGCAGTTGTCCAATTTGTAGCTTACACTCAGGGTGTCTCTGGGAGGAGGCAAGTTTAGCTTCTTCCCGTGTCATCATCTTGAACCAGAAGCTCCTCTTCTTCCACTTTGAAGGACCTGTGATTAGACTGACCCTACCTGGCTCATCTAGGATAATCTCCCCATCCCAGGGGATTATGGTATGCTCCCTGTTGCAGGGCAAAGTAAACGTACTGACAGGGTCTGAGGGTTAGGACAGGGACATCTCTGGGAGGCATCATTGTTCTGCCCACCACCCTGGTTAGTTAGAACTTGTCACAGGTCCATGTGGTGGTAATGTAGAGCCTTAGAATGCTGTTTAAAGGGCCAGTTTATTAGCCTAGTTGCCCATGGCAGCCTTTTAGGTGGGTTTTGTGGAGGAACACAGTCCACTGACTCACGAGCCTGATGGCTTTCCAGTGCTCCCCACCCCCGTGAGTATTTAGATCGTGTTCTTGAGCATGCACTTCCTCGCCTTGACTGCCGGTCTTCTGCCTTTTCCTGACTTCCATGGATTTCCTGTACTCCTATGTCAGGAAGAACTACACCTGTATAGGTAAAGGTAGTACACTTTTTCTTTCCAAATTGCTATTTTTTTAATTTACAGGCCTTCCATCTTATACACATTTCCATTACCAGGTAGACCTTCTCATCCCCAGTGTCCTCCTCTTGTCCTAAATTACTCTACCCAAAGCAGCATGGCCCTGTCTTACAGCTCGTCAAGCAGCAGACATGTGGGTATGGTAGATGGAAGAAGCCTGGACTAGAAATACTGTTCTGTGCACTAGGATTTGCCAGCTTCTGCCCTATTTGGGATGGGGGGAGGGCGTATGTTGTCCCTACACGTCAGAACAACTCTCTCAGCTTTTTTGTCGGCCTACACTTCCTTGGAAGACTTAATCTCTAGAACTGTTCAGTGGGTCCCTCCCCCTTCACAGAAGTCTGAAAAGTTCTCATCTCTGAGATTCCTTCCAGAGCTGATTGCCTCCATGACAATTATCTATTTCTAGGTGCCTTGAGACCCACCAGACATGATATTCCAACAAAAGGAGTTTGAATGAGAGACATATTCATTCTCAGTCACCTCATCATCCATTCCTGAAAATGCTATTCTAGGGACGCCTGTCCCAGAACAATGCTAGGGGACAGATTTTCTGTGTACCTTGGGATGTACACCTGTAATTGTGGTGTAACACTTTGACCTCTTTCTTCCAAATGTTTTTATTTCTGTCCTCAGAACAGTCCTGTGAAAGTGGAAATGGGTGCCATCTTTCTGTATGTGTTTAATACTTGTATTCTTTATGTTCTCTGTATACAGAATTATATGGAATTTTATGTCATCTATCTATAGAGATTCATACACACACACAGGGATGAATATATGTGCAAATAGGGTTGTATACTACTTTTTCTGGAAATAATCACCAGAAAGAAAACAGAAGGAAGAGAGACTAGAGAAGAGGGAAAAAAGCTTTCCAGTTCATTTGTTTTTATTTTCCATTTTGTACCTTGCTGTGCTGTTAACTTTTTAAGTCAACTGGAGTTATTTAAACAGTAAAATCACTCGTTTTTTTGTTTTAAACCCTTTTACACGTACACTTTTTAATGTCAAAAAGTTCTCTTTTAAAAAATGCCCATACCCCTCCATATGGTCAGTAAGGCAGCTTTCACCATCCTGGTTATTAGGAAGATCCCTGTTCAGCCATCAAGAGACCTGGAAAATGACCCAGCCCAGCTTTCCGGAGAGAAGCCATTCTGTCTAGTTGCCTGTTTAGGGTGCCTATGTAACTTATCATGCAAAACCAAGACACATTTGCAAGTGAAAGGGTGCTAACTATAATTGGATCAGCCACTGGAGAAGAGGCATGAATCAAGGACATTCTGGGTACTCTGGGATGTTGGCTTTGTCATCATTAGGCTGGGATCATTTTACTACTTGTAAAAAGATTCCCCTGTGATTCCTCATTGCTGCCTGTTTGGTTTTATTGTAGCGAAATCTGTTAAGGTGAAAATCAAGCTCAATAAAAAGGATGAGAAAGGCCGGGACAAAGGAAAAGGCAAGAAAAGGCCAAACCGAGGAAAAGCCAAGCCTGTGGTGAGCGATTTTGACAGCGATGAAGAGCAGGATGAAAATGTAAGTATGGCTGTCTTCGCTGAAGTTGGGAAGCCCTCCCCACTTCTGTTTCCCACGCCCCTTCCACCCTCTCTGCTTTATTACTCAGAAATGAAAATGTAAAGATTTGGTGAGATTTCATTATTGAGGGGTGTGAACTGAGCTGCGTGATTTATAACAGAGAATTGGGGGCTTTGTTTATTGTCTTTTTAATAGGCTTCAAAAATGAAAAACTGCTAAATCAAGTTCCCTCTTTCCCTTTATCTTCCCAGTGCCTACTTACAAATAGAGTTTTCTGCATGGCTGGTTAATATTTTATAGCCATACCACCCAGCATGCCTAGTATATAGTGGTATACAGAGGAAATAACCATTACATGAGAGGCTGAGAAAAAGTGATAGGATGTCAGAGTTTTGGTTGGATCTGAGTTGCTACTTCAGGTGCCATACAAAGAACTCAGATGAATTTTACATACCTAGAGGTGTTTTTAAAATCTGAAAAATTCAGGGTGCATTGATGGAGCCAGGTCCTGACATAAGGGCCTTCTCATATGGTACCATACTTAATGCTTACAATAATCCTAAGATAGATGTCACTCTCACCTTACTACAGAAATCAGTGCTTACTTGTGTTGTGTGTGTTTTGCTGCAGGTCATGTAGGTAAACAGCAGAGGCTGATTTCAGACCCAAAGAGCATAGCTTGGTCTGGGGCACTGTCCTTGACTCTGTGGGCAGCCGAGACAGCTTCTAATACAATGCCTTCTGAAGGGCCCTCCATTTCATTCACTTTCCAAAGGACTTCCAAGTGCCCTACCACCAATCCCCTTCTTCTGCTTTCTGGAAAGTTAATTTTCCATGTTCAAATGTATGCTAGTTTGATTTTCCCTTCAACATGTTTGCCATTGAGGTCTGTTGAGAAAAGTTTAGCATTCTTCTCTCACCCCACCCAGCCTGAACCCTCGACACAAGCATTTTCAAATACATTTAAAATCAAGCGCACAGTACTTTATTCTCCCTTGCAGTATGTGCATGCTCAGTCATGTCCGACTCTTTGCAACCCCATGGACTGTAGCCTGTTCTCCATGGGATCTTCCAGGCAAGAATACACTGCAGCGGGTTGCCACTTCCTCCTCCAAGAGATCGTCCCAACCCAGTGATTGAACCCATCTCTCTTGCATTGGTAGGTGGATTCTTTACCACTGCACCACCTGGGAAACCCATGTATTTTCTAAAAATAGTGCTCAAAATAGAAATCGTTAGCCATGAACGCCCCTGGTGTTCCAGTGGTCGGGAATCTACCTGCCAATGCAGGAGACACGGGTTCAGTCCCTGCTCCGGGAGGATTCTACATGCCATGGTGCAGGCAACCCCACGCGCCACAACCGCTGAGCCCGCACTCTAGAGCCACAGCTAGAGAAAGCCCTCGCACAGCAACAAAGATCCAGCACAGCCATAAAGAAATCGTAAGCCGTGAACTCTTCGTACCCAACTGCAAGAGAGCACAACGCTGGCACAGATGGCCGGCACTGCTTTGGGGTTTCCAAGTAGGAGCCCCACTTTTCAGCACAGAGACTGTTGACGCGTCTTTACTAGCAGGGTTAACTGTTTCCACAATGCCATTTCTTTTCCACATTGCCTCTCGATGGCTTACTGTCTTTCTGTCCTACATTTACTTTTAGGAACAATCAGAAGCCAGTGGGACTGATGATGAGTGATCACTACGGACATTTTTTTCTTGGTAGAACTGAACTTCTTCCCCTCTCTCGTCTCTACCCAGTGAGTTCATTTCTCTTATGGGCACTGGGTCATTTCTATATCATTTTCATCTATAAACTAGCTTTAGAATAGTGCCAGACAAACATATGATATCATGGTGTAAAAAAACACACATGCATACACAAACCTTTGTAACATATTGTGACCAAATGGGCCTCAAAGATTAAAACAAACAAAAAAGCTTTTGATGGAAAAAATGTGGGTGGATGGTATATTTCTATGGGTGGGTCTAATTTGGTAACAGTTTGATTGTGCCTGGTTTTATCACCTGTTCAAATGAGAAGATTTTTGTCTTTTTGTAGCACTGATAACCAGGAGAAACCAAATGGGCCTCAAAGATTAAAACAAACAAAAAAGCTTTTGATGGAAAAAATGTGGGTGGATGGTATATTTCTATGGGTGGGTCTAATTTGGTAACAGTTTGATTGTGCCTGGTTTTATCACCTGTTCAAATGAGAAGATTTTTGTCTTTTTGTAGCACTGATAACCAGGAGAAGCCATTAAAAGCCACTGGTTATTTTATTTTTCATCAGGCAATTTTCAAGGTTTTTATTTGTTTGGTATTGTTTTTTTTTTTTTTACACTGTGGTACATATAAGCAACTTTAATAGGTGATAAATATTGTACAGTAGTTAGACTTCACCTACATAGACATTTTTCCATTTTATGCTCTATGATCTGAAAAAAAAATGCTTTTTGAATTGTATAAGATTTATGTCTACTGTAAACATTGCTTAATTTTTTCGCTCTTGATTTAAAAAAAGTTTTGTTGAAATTGCTATTGAATATTGCAATCTATATAGTGTAATGGATGGCTTCTTTTGTCAAACTTATCTCCTATGTTACCAACGTGTATCGTCTCCTTCTCCCTAAAGTGTACTTAATCTTTGCTTTCTTTGCACAATGTCTTTGGTTGCAAGTCATAAGCCTGAGGCAAATAAAATTCCAGTAATTTCCAAGAATGTGGTGGTGGTGCTTTCCTAATAAAGATATAACTGAGCTCAACAAACACTGCCTCTGGTTTTTGAGTTCTGGGAGATTAAAACCCTGGTGCCTGAGTAAGAGTCTCCTGCAGAGGGCCAGGCAAGCTCTTTCTACAGTGCACATGGTAGGGGAAAAAAAAAAAAAAAAAAAACTCTTCAAGACTGAGAGCATCCCCTAGAATGAACCAGGTGTGCTGCAAGGGAGCGGAGTTTATTGCTTTCGTGACTTTAAAACTTACATAACAGGACTGATGATGCCATGGACTGAGTCGCACTATGCCCCTGCCCAACCTTTTCTGGTGGTTTAACTTCTGTTTACTTACCAGAAAATCCACAGGCACACCTCAGAGATACGGCAGGTCCAGTTCTAGATCAACACAGTGAACAGCACAGTAGAGTGAGTCCTACGAGTTTTTGGCCTCCCAGTGCACGTAAAGTTCGGTTTGCGCTATACCGTAGTCTTCAGTGTATAGCAGCATTAGGTGTGTGATAGCGTTATGTCTAAAAAATAACATACATACCTTCTAACCATCATCTGAGGCTTCGGCGAGTCATGGTAGTGGTAATCAGATCACAGATCACCACAACAAGGGTAACAATGAGAAAGCATCAAAACCACTGAGACATGACCCAGAAGCATGAAGGGAGCAAATGCTANTCAGTGTATAGCAGCATTAGGTGTGTGATAGCGTTATGTCTAAAAAATAACATACATACCTTCTAACCATCATCTGAGGCTTCGGCGAGTCATGGTAGTGGTAATCAGATCACAGATCACCACAACAAGGGTAACAATGAGAAAGCATCAAAACCACTGAGACATGACCCAGAAGCATGAAGGGAGCAAATGCTACTGGAAAGGAGGACCAACAGACTCGCTGGAGGTGGGGGTTCCCACAGACCTTCAATTGGCGAAAAACACAGTATCTACAAAGCACAGTAAGGCAAAGTGCAGTAAAATGAAGTGTGCCTGTCTATGGTAATATAGATTTATACCTTAGTATTTAAGAAATCTATATTCATATCAATTTAGAAAGACCTGAAAAGGGCTCATTTTGAAAGACTGGTTCAGTGAACACCCCATATACCTTTCTACTAAGATTCATTAATGACTAATCTATCCCACCCCACCCACTTGATTCTTAACCAGTGACAAGGACCAGAATGGAGGCATTTTCGCTTGTCTCTAATGCATTAGTTGGTGGAAACTTCATTTCTTAGAAATGTCTAAGGAGAACTATGGGATTCTTACTTACATAATATGAGGAACTGCCAATGCATCTTTCTTTGAATCTTGAAGGAAATTTGACCCACACAAAATGCAATCCTCCTGCGAAATTCCTGTCTTTCTAAATGTTCACTCAGGTCTGAATTTCCAGTTAGTCTACGCACTGCAGAATGTGTTAGTTTCCCTTCTTGGCTTGTTTAGTTTGCTGACCACAGTAGAACTGTAGACTCCCAGGAAAGAATGAACCACATTAGTTTTTCTTATTGAGATGATTTGCTATTAGTTTAAAGGCACTGCTGTTCTCAAGCCATCCAAACCATTGTCTTTATGGTTTAGGATGTCTATGGGTGAAGGATGTTCTCTTATTTCTCTCCTGCTCTCTTGCTATGTTGTTCTCCCTGGCTAGAGTAGAAAGGAAAGGCAGAAGGTGGCTCTTAGAACACTAGTGAACTGGCAGGGAACGTGATCATGCGTGGCTAAGAGGCATCTGCACATCCGCCTATTTTTAACCTGGTCACAGCATCCACCTTGTCTGTTTCCAGTAGCTGAGCCCAGGGGTAGGCTTCGTCCTTTCCAAAAGCAACAGTTTTCCAGGAACAGAGGAAGGAAGCTGAGAGTATCAGGCCATGTACTTGATCTTTTACTAGAATTATTTAATTACAAGAACCCTGGGAAGAAGGCATAGTTCTTATTCCCTTTCTATAAATAAGGATGATGCAAAGGAGAGACTAAATAGCTATGGCCAGTGCCCCAAAGCATAATTTGAAAGTTAAGATTTGTTTGCCTCCAAAACCCATCTTCCTTTCAGCTTCCCTACCTCCCCAGTGAGTGAAGCCTGGAACTGATCTTATTGATAAGCTCCAGGTACCCCTTTGTTTGGCAGTTGCTGATATTACCAGGCTTACAAATGAGTCCTGGCTTAGGTGTCTGGTTTCCATGACTGAGAATGGAACTTTCCTCTAAGGTCTGGTTTTCTTGGCTTGGCTCCTCCACTACCTTGGTTCTTTCCCTTGGTGACAAGCCACTCCACAAGGGTTAATACCTTGTCCTTTACACCCAGCTGCCATTGGATCCTAAGGGCCCCTGAGATTCCTCTGACTTGGATAGCACTAGGGCCCTCCAGGAGATTCAGATCATGCTAAAATCAAAGGAGCACTGCTAAAGCTGTCAGATTCTTAATGCCCATTATTTCATTCCTGGGGAACGGTATGAGGCCACAGTGGTCCTGATCCTGATTTAGATCACTGGTACAGGCATATACATCCATCACGCAATCATCATTCTGGTAAAACCAATATAAGTGGAAATAACTGAAAAGTCTGAATATTTTTCTCTTTCTGACACAGCTTTTCTGTCACGTAGGTTACCAGGAAGCAGGCTTCAATTGTGCTTAACTTGAACCTCATTCAGACTGATAAACTGGGGGAAATGTTTTTGGTCTTAGCAGAAAGCTGGAGACATATTCTCGCCTTATGACTAAATGTAGTTCCCATGAGAATATTATAGTAAGAGTCAATCTCACTCTACAGATACGCTGGAGGAATGGCCAAGTCTATTCCACTTCTTAAAATTTGCTAAATAAGAGCCACATCAAACCAGATAAAGTAACATTTCTGTCCTTATTCAGCCATTCTGTCATACAGTATATGAACTGCAGGGTTTCAGTCTCTGTTATACTTGGGGAGAGGTCATCAAAAATGAGGCAGTGCAGGGCAAGAAACGATGACCGATATGTCTAGAACTGCTGGATCTATGTCCAGGTGAGCTCTCCTCATCACTGGTGTGGTTTAGGACATTGAGCTTATTAACAGAGGGTGGAAGTGACATGTTCCTAGTGACTAAGCCCTTTATGCAAGAAAGTATCTGCATTCTGCATCATTTTCAGTAAGAATTCTCCAAAGGGGTTTTCCAAGTTGAAGAAAGCAAGACAACTAAGTCAAGACTATGGGAAAACCGGCATTCCTGTTTATAAACACTGGTTTCTTTTTTCAAAAAATATATACACTAGAAAGAGGCCTCTGTCATTTTTCAAAGCACATTTTATTGACGCGTAGTTGATTTCCAGTGTTGTGTTAGTTTCTGCTGTACAGCAAAGCGATTCACTCATACATATATATACACTCGTTTTCATATTTTTCATTGTGGTTTATCATAGGATTTTGAATCTAGTTCCCTATGCTGTACAGTAGGACTTTGTTATTCATCCATTCAACAGAGGCCTCTTTGTCAACTCAAGAACTGCTGTGAAGCAATGCTCAATGTGAGATTATAATCCTTAAAGAGACTGGACTCATAGTGCCCCAGAAAAAATATGCATTTTAAATTGTCTTGTAACACCTTTAAATTTCTCCTCCAAGATGATAAAATAGACATATGTCCACCATAACCAGTAAAATACAAAGAAAATTAATTTGGAATTCACCCCTACCAGGCAATCAGCTTTAATAGCTTGATGTTATTACTTCTGCCTGCTCTTACTCACATTAAAACACCCCCCCACACACACATATAGAAATATACACCGTCAAATGCCAGTTCCCCAGCTATCACCAATGTAACCTAGTAATAAGATGAAGTGGAACTTACTGCTTACTGTGATAAGGGAACCCACTGCCTTGATTGAGCTTTGGTAGTTTGAGAAGAAAAGTTAAGGTTGGGTTTTCTTGAAATCTGATTTTGGTTAAGACTGGGTAAAAACTGTGATATACAGTTTAGGACTGTGGAAGGAGTAGGTTAAGGATTTTGAGGGGGCGGGGAAATCTTAGAGTCTTGGGGCATAACTATCCATTTACTATGTTGCTTTCTCCTGAAGAGCTGACGTGTCTTATAGGAAGCTCATGTAATAGACAATAATTATTTGCCAGGGCAGGTTCTCCTAGAAAACTTAAATTATGCTAATGATGACAAAAGAATTGTAAAGTCATGTTAATATAGATAGTAAGCTGTGCTGGCGTTGAATGTTCAGTTTCTTACTTAAGTACCGAAGTACCGTACTATTCTCTGCAACTTGCCTTATTTCCTCCACATCAACAGGGATTAAATTCACTTAAAACTTTTTCTGAGAACATTTATTTTCTTTTTTCTAATAAAATAAATATATGCACACTGTAGAAAATGTGGAAAGTAAGAAAAGTACAAAGGTACAGACAGTACCATAAAAAACAAACAAACAAACACTGTTACTACCCAGAGAGAAGTGTTTAAGACTTTCAGTATCTTGTCTAGCATTTAAGGGGCCTGGAAGTCAGCTATCCCTTTAACACAATAAGAAAATAGCTGAGCAAACTGAAAATCAACAGCTCTTCTTAGATCCACCAGAGAACTGAAGTTTGTTCAGGGCAAACTGCTGCCTCTCAAGCTGAAGAGACAGACAAGCAGATACAGAGAATCACAGCCTACTGGAGGAGCAGAAGGCCAGCAGCAGGTAACCAGGACCAGGCTTTTGGTTTTTAGCCGCTAAGTCATGTCCAACTCTTCTGTGACCCCATGGACTGCTGCCTGCCAGGCTCCTCTGTCCAAGGGATTCTCCAGGCAAGGCTACTGGAGTGGGTGCCATTTCCTTCTCCAGGGGATCTTCCCAACCAGGCACTGGACCCATGCCCCCCACACTGGCAGGCAGAGTCTTCACCACTGGGTCGCCTGGGAAGCCCCAGTACCAGGACAGGAAAACCTAATCTATAATTAACAAACTGCTGGAGGTCTCAGTTGGACCAGACTGGGCAGGGGTGCCCAGTCTTAGGAGGGTTCCCACACTTCCATGAGATTTACCTCCTGGAACCCTGGCAGGTTCTCACAGTAAAGACGGGAGAAAAGGCCCCCTCACTTTAGAGCACAGAGAGTAGAAAAGCAGCTGTATTTAAATATATCTTCTTAACAAGGCCCACCCTTAACAAACTATTTTGCCAACATGGAAGAATACCCAATTCCAGTACCTTCTTGTCTCTCCTAAGGGCTGGGGGAACCAATCTAAGAAGCACGTGTGAAGGTCACAGCCCCAGGGGCTCACTAAATCATTGCCACCTAACCGTAGGACTGCATAGCAGTTCCTCTGCACTGAGACCCCACCACTGCATCAGTAAGCCTGCAGAAGAATGCATGTTGCTCAAGTGCCAGCTCCTGCCCTGCAGCAGTACTGAGGCTAGCTGGGCCTCTGTCCTTTTGTAAATTAAACAACACTCTCTTGAGTCACTTCTCTCCCCATTCCCCCATGTCTGGGTCCTTCTCAAGCTGTGTGCAAGTTTTTTTTTTTTTTTTTTTGAGTGATTTCCCATGTTCATTTGTTGATTCTGCATAGCACACAACCTGTCTCTACAGGATGGACCAAGGCAGTTTTAGGATTTTTATTCAGAACCTGGGAGAGATGAGTGGGGGCATCTGGCGGGCTACAGGCTATGGGGTCACAAAGTCGGACATAATCGAAGCGACTTAGCATGCATGCAATAAGAATGGATACATGCATGGCTGAATCCCTTTGCTGTTCACCTAAAACTGTCACAACATTATTAATCAGTTATACCCCGATACAAAATACTTTTTTAAAAATAAGTCTCCTGTACAATAACAGGGTTATACTGCTCAATGAATTGTGCATCTCAGGTGTTATTTTTATAGAAGGTCATTACAGAATGCTAAAAGTATCAATTCTCCAGGAAGAATCACTCTTGAAAATTTTCACTTACTTCCTTTTCCATTTTTTCTTGTTCATAGATTTATTAAGATATATACACAATAACACTTTCCCATTTTAAAAACAGAGTTTTGGGAATTACATACAGTAATGTAGACAACTCCACAGTCATGACAGAAAATTTTCTTTACCTTGAAGAGTTTTCTCGTGCCTATTTCCAGTCGGTTTCTTACCCTGACTCCCAGTCTCAGAGCAGTCATTGATCTGCCCTCTGTCACTATCATGTTGCCTTTATTAGACTGTCATCTATAAGTAGAATATGTCATGTAGCCTTTGTGTTTGACTGCTTTCAAGTACTATATCATCTTTGAGATTATTCATGTTGTATATGTAATCTGTGACTTTTTATTGCTGAATACTATTCCATAATATGATTATCCCACAATTTATCTGTTCATTAACTGATGGCCATTTGAGTTGTTTAAAATTCTTAACAAAAAGTCCTACTATAAACATGGCTGTATAAATTTTTGTGTGGATATGTTTTCAGTCCTCTTAGTTGAATGCTGAGGAATGAAATTGGGTTAGGTGGTAAGAATTTAACTTTACAATAGCAACTGGTTATCTGTATCAGAAAAAAAAACTTCAAACCCTTCATCATACACAGAAATATTAACTCAGAATGAATCTAAATGGAACTGAAATTTTAAACTTAAAATATTATGTTTCTAAAAGAAAAATTAGAAGAAAATCTTTGTGCTCTTGTGTTAGACAAAGATTTCTAAAACAGGGCACAAAAAACATGAACCATAAAATATTGATGAGATGGATTTAAAATTAAAAACTGTTGCTCTTTGAAAAACACAGTTAAGAAAATGATATGGCAACCCATAGAGTAGAAGAAAATACTTTCAAGCAGGTAACTGAAAAAGAACTTGTTCCCAGAATACATATAAAGATCTCTTACTACCCACTAAAAAACTAATTAAAAAAAAAAAAAGGAGGCAAAAGATTTGAAGATACTTCACAAAAGAAATATATGAATGGTCAATAAGCACATGAAAAGAAGCTCAATACTCATCATCATCAAAGAAAAGCAAAATAAAATTACAATTAAATACCACAACACATCCACTAGAATGGCTAAAATTTTTAAAAATTGACGATAGGAAGTGCTGACAAGGATATGAAGCAACTGGAACTCAAGCCTTGCTGGTGGAAATGCAAAATGGTTGAATCACTTTGAAACTAATATTTTTTTAAACAAAACTGTATGATGTACCCATGTATGTATGTGTCATAATTTACATAATATTTGCTATTCTAATGGATATTTGAGTTGATACTTGTTGGGATTATTATGCCATTATAAATAATTCTAGAAAATCACTAAACCCACTCTATAATTTTTATTAAAAAAAAAATTAGTAGAGTTACCTTTAAAGTTATTGCAGAAAACATTTCCCTTCCAATTACATTGGATTCTAATAAAAGACAAAACCAAAGGTGATTCCTTTATTTCTCAGTCATATGTATACTTGTTCAGTAAAACCTTCTGGATACCTATTTTCATAACACTTTCATCATCTTTTAAAGAAAGGCCCTACAATTAAAGGCCTAAATGTAAGACCAGACACTACAAAACTCCTAGAGGAAAAGAAAGGCAGAACACTGACATAAGTTGTAGCAATATCTTTTTCAATCCATCTCCCATAATAATGGAAATAAAAACAAAAATAAAGCTTTTAAGACCTACTTAAAACCTTTTGCACAGCAAAGGAAACAATAAACAAAGCAGAAAGATGACCCACAGATCAGGAGAAAATATTTGCAAATGATGTGACCAACANAAAAAAACTTCAAACCCTTCATCATACACAGAAATATTAACTCAGAATGAATCTAAATGGAACTGAAATTTTAAACTTAAAATATGTTTCTAAAAGAAAAATTAGAAGAAAATCTTTGTGCTCTTGTGTTAGACAAAGATTTCTAAAACAGGGCACAAAAAACATGAACCATAAAATATTGATGAGATGGATTTAAAATTAAAAACTGTTGCTCTTTGAAAAACACAGTTAAGAAAATGATATGGCAACCCATAGAGTAGAAGAAAATACTTTCAAGCAGGTAACTGAAAAAGAACTTGTTCCCAGAATACATATAAAGATCTCTTACTACCCACTAAAAAACTAATTAAAAAAAAAAAAAGGAGGCAAAAGATTTGAAGATACTTCACAAAAGAAATATATGAATGGTCAATAAGCACATGAAAAGAAGCTCAATACTCATCATCATCAAAGAAAAGCAAAATAAAATTACAATTAAATACCACTACACATCCACTAGAATGGCTAAAATTTTTAAAAATTGACGATAGGAAGTGCTGACAAGGATATGAAGCAACTGGAACTCAAGCCTTGCTGGTGGAAATGCAAAATGGTTGAATCACTTTGAAACTAATATTTTTTTAAACAAAACTGTATGATGTACCCATGTATGTATGTGTCATAATTTACATAATATTTGCTATTCTAATGGATATTTGAGTTGATACTTGTTGGGATTATTATGCCATTATAAATAATTCTAGAAAATCACTAAACCCACTCTATAATTTTTATTAAAAAAAAAATTAGTAGAGTTACCTTTAAAGTTATTGCAGAAAACATTTCCCTTCCAATTACATTGGATTCTAATAAAAGACAAAACCAAAGGTGATTCCTTTATTTCTCAGTCATATGTATACTTGTTCAGTAAAACCTTCTGGATACCTATTTTCATAACACTTTCATCATCTTTTAAAGAAAGGCCCTACAATTAAAGGCCTAAATGTAAGACCAGACACTACAAAACTCCTAGAGGAAAAGAAAGGCAGAACACTGACATAAGTTGTAGCAATATCTTTTTCAATCCATCTCCCATAATAATGGAAATAAAAACAAAAATAAAGCTTTTAAGACCTACTTAAAACCTTTTGCACAGCAAAGGAAACAATAAACAAAGCAGAAAGATGACCCACAGATCAGGAGAAAATATTTGCAAATGATGTGACCAACAAGGGGACTGGTCTCCAAAATTTATAAACAGCTTGTGATGTTATATAAAATATATAAACAATATAACATAAACAACAATGTATAAAATATAAGCAACCCACTCAAAAAACGGACAGACCTTAATAGACATTTCTCCAAAGAAGACATACAAATGGCCAAAGGAACATGAAAAGATGTTCAACCCCACTAATTATTACAGAAATGCAAATCAAAACTACAATGAGGTATCACCTCACACTAGCCAGGATAGCTATCACACACACACACAATCCACAAACAATAAATGCTGGAGAGGGTATGGAGAGAAGGGAACCCTCCCACACTGTTGGTGGGAATGTAAACTGGTACAGCCACTCTGCAGAATAGTATAAAGATTCCTTAAAAAACTACAGAGTTACCATATAACTCTGCAGTCCCACTCCTGGGCCTATATCTGGGGGGAAAAGAAAACATGATCTGAAAGGATACAGCACCCCAGTGCTCATCACAGTACTATTTACAATAGACAAGACATGGAAGCAACCTAAATGTCCATCAAGAGAGGAATGGATAAAGAAGATGTGTTATATATATACAATGGAACATTACTCAGCCATAAAAAGATTGAAATAATGCCATTTGCAGCGATATGGATGGACCTACAGAGTGTGATACTGACTGAAGACAGAGAGGAGAAATATCATATGACTCCTTATATATGTAGCATCTAAAAAGAAATGATACAAATACTTTCTTACAAACAGAAACAGATTCAGACTTAAGAGAATGAGCTTATGGTTGCTGGGGAAAAGGACAGGGGGAATAAGATGGGGAGTTTGGGATGGACATGTACACATATATTAATAATGGATAACTAACAGGGACCGACTGCATGTCACATGGAACTCTGCTTAATGTTTTGTGGCAGCCTGGATGGGAGGGGAGTTTGGGGGAGAACCGATACATGTGTATGTATGGGTGAGTCCCTTCACTGTTCACCTGAAACTATTATAACATTGTTTGTTAACTGCCTATACCCCAATATAAAATGAAAGGTTTAAAAGAAAAGATCCTAAAAATTACTTTACCTTGTCTTTTTTTCCCTCAAGCCCTTAACTTTGTAAGGGAGATTCTGCATTTAAAGCAGATGTTTATGCGCCTTAATTTAGTTGGATATGCAAAAGGCTGCTTCAGAAAATCAAGTACCCATATTTGCTCCTGTCGCTGAATTTTGTAGAGTCAGGGCTGCTCTGAATGTTCCAAGAAGGCAAAGTTTGGGGACTGCAAGGCCTTGAGAGCAAGTTCTTTGAGCTGGCAAGAATCTCAACACAAGATTTCTCTCTCCTACCAGGCACCTAAAGAATTTTCTCAGCCGGATAGCTCTGCTCTTGAGGAAGTTGGCTCCTAAAGGTGATACTAGCTCTAAATTGTCTCTCTGTGATGAGGTTGTAAGCTGTTTACTGAAGTTTAATAGAAAAACCACAATTTCTTTTTGAATAAGTTTGGCATATGCCGAATTATACAGGAATACTTGGAGTCAGTGTGACCCTACGGGTAAAATCCACCAGAGAGGGACCCCATGATAGTAATAATTCAGATTAATTCCAGAGAATTTATATTTATCCTAGCATTTTAAAGGCTGGTTTATGTGGAGAAACAGCAGAACTCCATTTAAGAGTTTTCAATATTATACTGATTCAAGCATGGCACTTATACATAAATAAATACTACAGACGGTCCCAACTTAGGATGGTTTAACTTAAAAATTTTTTCAACTTTATGTTGGTGTGAAGGTGATATGCATTCAGTAAAAACCATATTTCAAATTTTGATCTTTTCCTAGGCTAGCAATGCATGGTGTGATTCTCTCATGATGCTGGGCAGTGGCAGTGAGCACAGCTCCCAGACAGCCATGAGATCATGAGAGTAAAAACTGATACTCTTAAACCCATTCTGTACTCACATGCGTATGTGCGTGCTAATGATGTCTGACTCCTTGTGACCCCATGGATGTAGCCTGCCCAGGCTCCTTTATCCATGGAATTTTCCAGGCAAGAATACTGGAAACATTTCCTACTCCAGGGGATATTCCCAATCCAGGGATCGTACTCGCATCTCCTGCATTAGCAGGTGGATTCTTTACCACTGTGCCACCTAGGAATCCCCTGCATGGATTACAGTCTTGTTGTGGTAAAGGAGCTTTTATAACCCAATGAAGCTATGAGCTTGCAGTGCAGGGCCACCCAAGACAGGTAAGTCATAGTGAAGAGTTCCGACAAAAAGTGGTTCACTGGAGGAGGAAATGGCAAACCACTCTAGCATTCTTGCTCCAAGAGCCCTATGAACAGTATGAAAAGGCAAAAAAGATACGACACTGGAAGATGTGCTCCCCTAGGTGAGAAAGTGTCCAATATGCTGCTGGGGAGGAACAGGAGGGCAATTACTAATAGCTCTAGAAAGAGTGAAGCAGCCAGGCCAAAGTGGAAATGATTCTCAGTTGTAGATGTGTCTGGTGGTGAAAGTAAAGTCTGGTACTGGAAAGAACAACATTGCACAGAAACCTGGATTGTTAGGTTCATGAATCAAGGTAAACTGAACATAATCAAGTAAGAGATGGAAAGAGTAAACACTGACATCTTAGGAATCAGTGAACTAAAATGGACCAGAACGGGTGACTTTAATTCAGATGGCCATTATATCTACTGCTGTGGGCAAGAATTCCTCAGAAAAGGAGTAGCCCTCACAGTCAATAAAGGAGTCTGAGATGCAGTACTTGGGTGCCATCTCAAAAACAACAGAATGGTCTCGGTTCGTTTCCAAGGCAAACCATTCAATCACAGTAATCCAAGTCTATGCCCCAACCACTAATGCTGAAGAAGCTGAAGTTGACCG
Source organism: Oreotragus oreotragus (assembly GCA_006410675.1). Classification (NCBI taxonomy): domain Eukaryota; kingdom Metazoa; phylum Chordata; class Mammalia; order Artiodactyla; family Bovidae; genus Oreotragus; species Oreotragus oreotragus. The sequence continues at coordinate 583,377 of SJYX01013265.1, read as the reverse complement.
GTTCTGTGAGGAACTACAACATCTTCTAAAATAACACTAAAAAAAGATGTCTTTTTCATCACAGGGGATTTGAATGCAGAAGCAGGAAGTCAAGAGATACCTGGAGTAATAGGCAAGTTTGGCCTTGAATTATAAAATGAATCAGGGCAAAGGATAACAGAGTTTTGTCAAGAGAACACAATGGTCATAGCAAATACCCTTTTTCCAACAACAAAAGGGATGACTATACACATGGATTTCACCCAATGGTCAAGACCAAAATCAGACTGATTATATGCTTTGTAGCCTAAGATAGAGAAGCTCTATATATACAGTCAGCAAAAATAAGACTGGGAGCTGAGTATGGCTCAGATCATGAGCTCTTTATTGCAAAATTCAAGCTTAAATTGAAGAAAGTAGGGAAAATCACTCGGCCATTCAGGTATTACCTAAATCAAATCCCTTATGATTATATAGCGGCAGTGATGAATAGATTCAAGGGATTAGATCTGATAGACAAAGTGCCTGAACAGCTATGGACAGAGGTTCATAATACTACAGGAAGCAGCGACCAAAATCATCCCAAAGGAAAAAAGACACAAGAAGGCAAAATGATTGTTTGAGGAGGCGTTACAAATAGCTGAGAAAAGAAGAGAAGCAAAAGGCAAGGGAAAAAGGGAAAGATAGATGAAAGCAGAGTTCCAGAGAATAGCAAAGGGAGATAAGAAAGCCTTCTTAAATGAACAATGCAAAGAAATAGAGGAAAACAATAGAATGGGAAAGACTAGAGATTTCAAGAAAATCAGAGATACCAAAGGAACATTTCAAAGATAGACATGATATAGGACAGAAACTATAAGGATCTAACAGAAGTAGAAGAGATTAAGAAGAGGTGGTAAGAATAAACAGAAGAACTATACAAAAAAAGGTCTTAGTGACCTGGATAACCACAATGGTGTGATCACTCACCTAGAGCCAGACATCCTGGAGTGTGAAGTAGGCCTTCAGAAATATTACTATGAACAAAGCTAGTGGAGGTGACAGAATTCCAGCTGAGCTATTTAATATCCCAAAAGATGATGCTGTTAAAGTGCTCCACTCAATCAATATGCCAGCAAATTTGGAAAATTCAGCAATAGCCACAGGACTAGAAGAGGTCAGTTTTTATTCCAATCCCAAAGAAGGGCAATGACAAAGAATGTGCAAACTAACATAAAATTGTGCTCATTTCACAAACCAGCAGGATTATGCTCAAAATTCAAGCTAAGCTTCAGCAGTATGTAAACCAAGAACTTTCAGATGTTCAAGCTGTGTTTTAAAAAGGCAGAGGAACCAGAGATCAAAATGCCAACATCTGCTGGATCATTGAGAAAGCAAGGGCATTCCAGAAAAATATCTACTGCTGCTTCACTAACTATGCTAAAGTCTTGACTGTGTGGATCACAACAAACTATGGAAAAGTCTTAAAGAGATGAGAATACCATACCACATTATGTCTCCTGAGAAACCTGTATGTGGGTCAAAAAGCAACAGTTAAAACTGGACATGAAACAACTGAGTGGTTCAAAATTGGGAAAGGGATATGACAAGTCTGTAAATTGTCAGTCTGCTTATTTAGCTTATATGCAGAGTACATCATGGGAAATACCAGGCTAGATGAAGCACAAGCTGGAATCAAGATTGCGGGGAGAAACATCAACCATCTCAGATATGCAGATGATACCATTCTAATGGCAGAAAGTAAAGAGGATCTACAGAACCTTTTTTTTGTTTTAAACTTGCTTATTTTCTCCTTTAATACAGTCAGCCCCTGGGTTGTCATTAGGCTAATTTTACAGATATGGAAAAGGAGATTCCATACAAGTTATCAAGTCCTCAAGGTCCTCTCCTCCTAAGAAGCATAACTGGGGCTTCCCTAAGCATGGCTCCCCTTAGATCTTCCACTTTCTCTGCTCTAGGGTTCCTCGGCTGGATATGAGAGAGAACAATTGCCACTGTTTGGGCTTTGTTCTTGGGCTGAGGACAGAGTCTGAGGTTCAACAAGCTCCCTCCAGGGTCTTAAACTCAAGCTTGGCAAGCCTGACCAATGCGCCCATGTGCCAGGGAGCAAGGAAGGGTCTGCCGTGTCTGGCTGCAGGCTCTGGTCATTTGCAAAGGGGCGGGGCTGTGTCATGTTTTGGTGTGTTCTCCTGTGTTACTGCATGTGCAGCCCTCTGGCTCATGTTCCAGGGCCCAGGTGGGCACACACTCTGCCTCTTGTTCCTTCTTGGTTTTTTTGCATGACAGCATCAAAGCTGCCAGTGCAGTCAGGCACATCTGTTTCTGGAGCAGAGCACACTGTCACATTGTCTTAGGAGTGGCGAGAGGAAGGAAGCCGAGCAGGGGGAATGATGGGGTTGAAACATGAGGAGACGAGCCACGTGTGCCTCCGCTCAGGCTGGTCTGAGGCCAGACCGATGGGAGGCCAATTGGAGGATCCAATTCAGAGTCCAGGAAAGGCAGCGTGGGGCTCCAGGGCAGGAGGCATGGCTGGTGCTGGGGTCTCAGCCTCCCTTCTGCACAGGCCTGAGTTTTGCGTGGTTCTATGTATTCTTTTCTGCTCGTCAGGCCCTCCTGTCCGCTCTCAGCTGGTGTTCTGCATGCACTTCTGTGTATGAAAGTATATTCCTGATGTATCCATGAAGAGAGATGTGCTCCATGTCCATCTACTCCTCCACCATCTTGTTTTCCCAGAATCTCTTGATAAGGGTGAAAGAGGAGAGTGAAAAAGCTGGCTTAAAACTCAACATTGATAAAACTAAGATCATAGCATCCAGTCCCATCACTTCATGGCAATAGAGGAGGAAAAAGTGGAAGCAGTGACAAATTTTATTTTCCTGGGCTCCAAAATCACTATGGACTCCAAAATCACTTCAGCCATGACATTAAAAGATGCTTGCTCATTGGAGGGAAAGCTATGACAAACCTAGACAGCATATTAAAAACCAGAGACATTACTTTGCCAACAAAGGTCCATCTAGTCAAAGCTATGGTTTTTCCAGTAGTCATGTACATATGTGAGAGCTGGACAATATAAAAGGCTGAGCACTGGAGAATTGATGCTTTTGAACTGTGGTGTTGGAGAAGACTCTTGAGAGCCACTTGGACTGCAAGGATATCAAACCAGTCAATCCTAAAGGAAATCAACCCTGAATAGTCATTGGAAGGACTATTGCTAAAGCTGAAGCTCCAATACTTCGGCNCATATGTGAGAGCTGGACAATATAAAAGGCTGAGCACTGGAGAATTGATGCTTTTGAACTGTGGTGTTGGAGAAGACTCTTGAGAGCCACTTGGACTGCAAGGATATCAAACCAGTCAATCCTAAAGGAAATCAACCCTGAATAGTCATTGGAAGGACTATTGCTAAAGCTGAAGCTCCAATACTTCGGCCACCTGGTGTGAAGAGCTGACTCACTGGAAAAAGCCCTTATACCCTAGCATAAGATGCTAAGATGGAAGACCAAAGGAAAAGAGGGTGGCAGAAGACAAGATGTTTAGATAGCATCTCCAACTCAATGGACATGAATTTAAGCAACCTCTGGGAGATAGTGAAGGACAGAGGAGCCTGGCATGCCGTAGACCATGGGTTGCAAAGTGTCAGACATGACTTAGCAACAGCACACCACCACCTGGGATTCCTGTACTCATATGATCAGTCTGTTTTTCCACCTGCAATATAGCATCCAATAAATTACATGAGACAGTCAATACTTTATTATACAATAGGCTTTGTTTTGGACAGTTCTGCCCAACTATAGGCTAATATAAGAGTTCTGAGCACAAAGTCAAGTGGGCCTTAGAAAGCATCACTAAGAAAAAAGCTAGTGGACGTGATGGAATTCCAGTTGAGCTGTTTCAAATCCTGGAAGATAATGCTGTGAAAGTGCTGTACTCAATATGCCAGCAAAATTGGAACACTCAGCAGTGGCCACAGGACTGGAAAAGGTCAGTTTTCATTCCAATCCCACAGAAAGGCAATGCCAAAGAATCTTCAAACTACCACACAATTGCACTCATCTCACACGCTCGTAAAGTAATGCTCAAAATTCTCCAAGCCAGGCTTCAGCAATATGTGAACCATGCCAGATGTTCAATCTGGTTTTAGAAAAGGCAGAGGAACCAGAGATCAAATTGCCAACATCTGCTGGATCATGGAAAAAGCAAGAGTTCCAGAAAAGCATCTATTTCTGCTTTATTGACTATGCCAAAGCCTTTGACTGTGTAGATCCCAATAAACTGTGGAAAATTCTGAAAGAGATGGGAATACCAGACCACCTGATCTGACTCTTGAGAAACCTATATGCAAGTCAGGAGGCAACAGTTAGAACTGGCCATGGAACAACAGACTGGTTCCAAATAGGAAAAGGAGTACGTCAA
>SJYX01013265.1:553379-573409 GCA_006410675.1 Oreotragus oreotragus | reverse complement strand
TATTGATATTTCTCCCGGCAATCTTGATTCCAGCTTGTGCTTCATCCAGCCCGGCATTTCACATGATGTACTCTACATATAAGTTAAATAAGCAGGGTGACAATATACAGCCTTGACGTACTCCTTTCCCAATTTGGAACCAGTCTGTTGTTCCATGTCCAGTTCTAACTGTCGCTTCTTGACCTGCATACAGATTTCTCAGGAGGCAGGTCAGGTGGTCTGGTATTCCCATCTCTTACAGAATTTTCCACAGTTTGTTGTTATCCACACATTCAAAGGCTTTGGTATAGTCAACAAAGCAGAAGTAGATGTTTTTCTGGAATTCTCTTGCTTTTTCAAAGATCCAACGGATGCTGGCAATTTGATCTCTGATTCCTCTGCCTTTTCCAAATCCAGCTTGAACATCTGGAAGTTTATAGTTCAGATACTGTTGAAGCCTGGCTTGGAGAATTTTAAGCATTACTTTTAAGCTCTTAACTAGTACTCCACCTAGAATCCCAACCTGCCTCTCAGCATCCTTCTCTGGGCTGGACTATACACTCCTTAAAGGACACAGTCAAATGGACTGCACATTCATCTTTGGGTGAGCCCTCCTCCTCCTCTGGCTAAGTAATCACAGTGAATAAATATATTAGAAGCTTCCCAGGTGGTGCAATGGTAAAGAATCCACCTGCCAATACAGGAGGTGCAGGTTCAATCCTTAGGTCAGGAAGAGCCCCTGAAGTAGGAAATGGCAACCCGATACTCCAGTATTCATGCCTGGAAAACCCCACAGACAGAGGAACCTGGCAGGCTACCATCCACGGCGTTGTAAAGAGTCAGACATGGCTGAGTGTGAACACTGTGTTTAAGCCCTCCTCCTCCTCTGGCTAAGTAATCACAGTGAATAAATATATTAGAAGCTTCCCAGGTGGTGCAACGGTAAAGAATCCACCTGCCAATACAGGAGGTGCAGGTTCAATCCCTAGGTCAGGAAGAGCCCCTGAAGTAGGAAATGGCAACCCGATACTCCAGTATTCATGCCTGGAAAATCCCACAGACAGAGGAGCCTGGCAGGCTACCATCCACAGCGTTGTAAAGAGTCAGACATGGCTGAGTGTGCACATTGTGTTTAGTAAAAATTTTAAGTAATTAAAATTTGAAAATAGCTAGATTTCTCATTAAAAAGCTGTATGGCAAAACCATCATAATATTGTAAAGTAACCAGCCTCCAATTAAAATTAATGAATTAATTTTAAAAATAAGCTAGACTCCAACCTTCTGTAGAAAAATTTACAAATAAAACCATTGTAGGGTTTTATTTCTTTCTGGCAATAAGCAGCAGGGGCCCAATCACACAGGCCCTCTCTGGAAAGGTCATGAAGGCCCACTTCACTCTGTTATGACACTGAGCCCCTGTTNCAAAACCATCATAATATTGTAAAGTAACCAGCCTCCAATTAAAATTAATGAATTAATTTTAAAAATAAGCTAGACTCCAACCTTCTGTAGAAAAATTTACAAATAAAACCATTGTAGGGTTTTATTTCTTTCTGGCAATAAGCAGCAGGGGCCCAATCACACAGGCCCTCTCTGGAAAGGTCATGAAGGCCCACTTCACTCTGTTATGACACTGAGCCCCTGTTGTAACTGAGACAGCAACCTCCAAACCAAGGCCTCCTGGGCTTTTCTCAGTACCTAAATACACCAAGATCTCTCTTGCCTCTTCACGCATGTCGTTCTGTCTGGAACATTCTTTCAACACCACCAGGCCCACCTGGCTCACTCCCTCTTACCCTTCAGGCCTCAGCTGAGATGCCAGTCTCTCCCCGCATTGTAAGTGCCTCTTCTGGGTGCTCTCATAGAAGCCTTGCTTATCCTGTCAAAGCTTTCACGCATTGTAATTTTCCACCAGCTTGCCTGTCTTGCCCATCAACCTATGAGTTTCCTGAGGGAAGGGAACCATTTCTTTCTTATTCACACTGTTGTAACTGAGACAGCAACCTCCAAACCAAGGCCTCCTGGGCTTTTCTCAGTACCTAAATACACCAAGATCTCTCTTGCCTCTTCACGCATGTCGTTCTGTCTGGAACATTCTTTCAACATCACCAGGCCCACCTGGCTCACTCCCTCTTACCCTTCAGGCCTCAGCTGAGATGCCACTCTCTCCCCACATTGTAAGTGCCTCTTCTGGGTGCTCTCACAGAAGCCTTGCTTATCCTGTCAAAGCTTTCACGCATTGTAATTTTCCATGTCGAACGGACAGAACGGGTAGTTGGATACTCAAAGGACTCCCTTCCCTTGGTAAAGAAAGAATAAGTGCACTGTATCTATTGTGCCTCATCCAGTATCAAACGGGTACATGGTGCCCGTAAATATTTGTTAACCAGATGAGTGAATGAAAACATAAACAGCTAGAAGTGATTTAAAATAATACTGCCCAACCTTCAATTCTCCACTGGATGGCTTCAATGGAATCTTAGCTTTCTTCCTAATTCTAGAGACAGCAACAACAAAAAAGCAAGTTCTAAACTTTTTCTTACATCTTCAGTGCAAGAAGAAAAACAAATTCAAACTCCTTAATTATTTAAACTATTCCAGTTGCTCAGGCTTTATTTCACTCTGCTTAATGCACTGAAAGCCAGAAATAATTAAATTAAGCACAATAGTACTACAATATCAACTTACAGATTCTGGCTCAATTTTTGGCATATTCTGTGTATCAGCTGCACTGTACCATCACTTTACTCAAACAGAAAATTCTTTCTTCCAATTAAGAGAGTCAATATTGTTTTAAGAGATTCTGTCTGGAACATCCTTACCAACACTACCAGGCCCACCTGGCACAAAAGTTTACAGAAGAGAAAAGAGAAGAGAAGAGGGAGTGAGAGATTTTTACTCCATATCTGCACTAGCCAGTGTGGACTGGGCATTGAGGAAATTCACAAAGATATAAATGTTGAAAATTCTATTCTTAAAGAGCTCATCGTCTAGTACAGAAGATAAGTCACTGACACAAGTAAGTGTAATGTAAGATAGGAAGAAGCAAGTGTCATATGACTGATGGAGAATGTCATATGAGAATATGGAGGGGAAAAGTTCTTTCAGCTTTGGGTGAGAACTAGAAATCATGTGTGGTATAGGTCACACTTGACCTGATCTTACATTAGTATTTAAAATATCTATGCTCTTCAACAAATCACACGTCTTCTCAAGTACATTCAAAAGTACATTTCAATCCCTTTTCCAAAATGTTTAATACGTGAGAAAAGTTAAACAGAAGAAAAGTATGAAGCTGTTAAGAGTAGGATTTTAGACCTAGCTTCACCAGGAGCCAGTCTGTAACTTTCAGAAGTTTCTTAATCTTTCTGGACCTAAGTTTTCTCATCTGTAAATTGAGCTGGCAATAAGTGATCTCTGAAGTCCTTTCTGGCACTAGCATTCAATGAGTGTCTATATTTTAATCCTTTATGCTGATTAGACTTTTGTGGTTAAATGCAATTAGTTTTACTCTGTGCTTCATGATAAATTCAGGCTTTGCAATTCTTCATTATGCACAGAGGCAGTCATGTCTTACTGCTTAAGAGACAAATGAATTGTCAATTTTATATGAAGAAAATGATTAGAGATTATGTGTCTGGAGGGGAAGAGTAACTCTCACATTCAAAAGTGAAATAATAACTTTAGAAGTTCCTAAAAAGACTATTGAAATGTTCTTTGGAGTCAGATAATTAAAGAAGGAAGACTGCATGACTAGGTTCCCAGATGCAGCAGAAATGGGCAATTCATATCATTAAATAGATGCTATTTCATTAGTTCTGACCAGGTGAAGGGAGAGGAAGAAGAAAGAACATGCTGGTATATTTTGTCCAATTTATTAAATCCTCGGAAATGGCCTTCAATCTATTGTAAGAAGAGTCTGCTAACTAGCAAAATGAGAATTTGCACCCTTCCTTCTTTATTATTGCCAGTAAGCATACTTGCTTTAAACCTGAAATCTGTTAGTTGCTCAGTCATGTCTGACTGTGACCCCATGGACTATAGCTCACCCGGCTCCCCTGTCCACAGAGTTTTCTGGGCAAGAATACTGGAGTGGGTTGCCATTTCCGTCACCATGGGATCTTCCCATCCTGGGGACTGAACCTGGGTCTCCTGCACTGCAGGCATTTTCTTCACCATCTGAGCTACCACGGAAGCCCAACTGCTGCAAAGCAATGCTCAAAGAGGGTTTCCCTGGTAGCTCAGCTGGTAAAAAATGCACCTGCCATGCAGATTCGACCCCTGGGTTGGGAAGATCCCCTGGAGAAGGGATAGACTACCCACTCCAGTATTCTTGGGCTTCCGTGGTGGCTGAGACAGTAAAGAATCCACCTGGGTTTGATCCTTGGATTGGGAAGATCCCCTGGAGGTGGGCATGGCAACCCATTCCAGTATTCTTGCCTGGAGAATCCCCATGGACAGAGGAGCCTGGTGGGCTACAGTCCATGGTGTTGCTAAGAGTTGGACACAACTGAGCAACTAAGCACAGCATAACACAATGCTCAAACGTGTGAAATTAAATAGCCCAGGAGCAGGTAGATGGAAAATCAATTGGAAAGCCCCTATGCAATATTACTCAACAGTGATATTTCACTTAGTGTTACTTGCTCAGTCATGTCCAACTCTTTTTGACCCCAGAGACTATAGCCTGCCAGGATCCTCTATCCATGGAATTCTTCAGGCAAGAATACTGAAGTGGGTTGTTGCCATTCCCTTCTCCAGGGGATTTTCCTGACCCAAGAATTGAACCTGGGTCTCCTGCATTGCAGGAAGATTCTTTACCATCTGAAATAAAGTAAATAAAATAAAATAAATAAAGGGAACCCCTGGCTATATACCAGGTGGTACTCAGTGACATTTCACGGACAAAGATGGAGTTACTCCCAGTCTTATCAAAGACTGGCCTCCAAGAAGCCAGTCTATGGGCATAAAAAAAAAAAACCCTCAAATCAATTTGTTATCTTTAAGAGTCAGTTGCTTTGCTGAAGCCTGAGAACACAGGAAAGATTCCCGAACAGTGGGATGCCTGAAGCAGCACTGAGGTTTCAGCGTCTTTCCTTTGGAGCTATAGTGTAAATAGTCTTCTCTCTGATCCATGGAATGAAAACCAGTCCAGAGCAAGAGGAAGTATTCCGCTCAGGAGCACCCCGGGCCTTGGCTCCGTGCTCCTCCAAGCCCAGGCACTGCTTTGGCTGCCCCACAGTGGCTCTGGCAGTTGAAGCCACCGTGGCTGAGGGAGTAGAGCCCAGCAGTAAACACGGTCTGGGGATCTGCTGAAAAAGGACCAGCACACCGTAGGACTTGAGTTGTTTAGAACTGATACCGACTTTGCCCACGAAGAAAGAAAAGCAAGCTAACATGGGAAACAGGATCAGAGAGGTCACCAAGGTCATAGAAAGAGTGAATGACAGACAGTGGCCTCAAATGCATTGTCCCGCCTTCTTACTTGGTTCACTGGATAAACAAGGACAGGGATTTTATTTAACTTGGAAGAGAGAGTGGCATGGTGACATTTGGAGTCACACAGACCTGACTGAATTGCAGTGAGCTGTGTGGGGAAAGGAGGGAAATGTGCTTAAAGTGCCTGGAACACAGGTGACAGACAACAACATTAGCTTCCTTTTCTTACCACCAGCCCGATCTACCTGTCCAGTGGCAAATCTTACCAAATGGTTTCCATTTTCACTACAAGGTTCAAGAACAGTCTTTCCTGACAATATAAGAGCACGTGTCAAAGACAACCCATATTTACTAAACAGTGATAGATTATTTTTTAAGCTTTTCATCCAATTTAACCAAATACTGATTATACCTGCTTACCTGATTTTAGCTTACTCTGTACTAAGCAAAGGTCCAAGTGTTGTTCTAGAATTAATCCTCAAAATGAGCATACAAGGCAGAGTATCATGCTTTCCATTTTTCATGTAAGGACTGTAGTCACGAAGGTTAAACAGCTTACCTAAGGTCACTCGGCCAGTGGCAGAGCCAGGACCGAGGCAGACAGTGGAGTGCCAAGCCCGACCCTGTTGTTGCTGCCTCTGCAAGGCTGCCTCCCAACAGGCGCATGTTGTTCTTTGTTCAGTGCACAGAAAGCAGACGGCATTCGTACCGGCCAGAATCAACAGAAAGAAAAACGCCTAGGCTCACTTATTATTAACTTTAGAGACTAATTAAAATTTATCCTGGGGAAAGGCTATTTCAGAGTCATTACAAATCCTCAACAAAAGAGTAAATGAATTGGCCTGTAGCTGATGTCTCCCCATTTTCACCAGTTGCTGTTTCCACAAATGAGCCTCAAAAGAGACTACAGTTCAGTGAATCACGTTATCATACATATTGTCATTCATTCAGTGAAAATACTTCCAGTGTGAACAGAGTGCTGTGAAAGGTATGCCAACACATGTACGGAATGAAAGCAAACAAGAAAATGACATTGTCCAAAATACCGAGAAATCTGTGATAGTCACTATAGCCACTATGATAAGTGAAATAAAATATCACTAGTTCACTATAATTTTTTATTCAGTTCAGCACACCAAATATTTCCCAATGAAGAAATTGAAGGGGAATGTTATTCTATTTAAGAAAGCAAACTACAAGCACCCTTACACACTTTAGAAGGANAAACAAGAAAATGACATTGTCCAAAATACCGAGAAATCTGTGATAGTCACTATAGCCACTATGATAAGTGAAATAAAATATCACTATTTCACTATAATTTTTTATTCAGTTCAGCACACCAAATATTTCCCAATGAAGAAATTGAAGGGGAATGTTATTCTATTTAAGAAAGCAAACTACAAGCACCCTTACACACTTTAGAAGGATGATTTAATTATAATAACAGATATCCTGGTTATTAATAGTTATTCAATATTAATATTACAGTTGTTCCTAAGTGTCCATCAACAGATGAATGGAAGAATATGCAGTGCATGCACACGCACACACACACACACAATGGAATATTCAGTTCAGTTGCTCGGTTGTGTTCAACTNTTAATAGTTATTCAATATTAATATTACAGTTGTTCCTAAGTGTCCATCAACAGATGAATGGAAGAATATGCAGTGCATGCACACGCACACACACACACACAATGGAATATTCAGTTCAGTTGCTCGGTTGTGTTCAACTCTTTGCGACCCCGTGGACTGCAGCACGCCAGGCTTCCCTGTCCATCACCAACTCCTGGAGCTTGCTCAGACTCATGTCCATCAAGTCCGTGATGCCATCCAGCCATCTCATCCTCTGTCGTTATTTTCTCCTCCTGCCTTCAACCTTTCCCAGCATCAGGGTCTTTTCCAATGAGTCAGTTCTTCACATCAGGTAGCCAAAGGATTGGAGTTTTAGCTTCAGCATCAGTCCTTTAAATGAATATTCAGGTCTGATTTCCTTTAGACCTGGATGGACAGGTTGGATCTCTTTGCTGTCAAAGGACTCTCAAGAGTATTCTCCAACACCACAGTTCAAAAGCTTCAATTCTTCAGTGTTCAGCTTTCTTTATAGTCCAACTCTCACATCCATACATGACTACTGGAAAAACCATAGCTTTGACTAGACGGACCTTTGTTGGCAAAGTAATGTCTCTACTTTTGAATATGCTGTCTAGGTTGGTCACAGCTTTTCTTCCAAGGAGCAAGCGTCTTTTAATTTCATGGCTACAGTCACCATCTGTGGTGATTTTGGAGCCCAAGAAAATAAAGTCTGTCACTTTTTTCCCATCTATTTGCCATGGAGTGATGGGACTAGATGCCATGATCTTAGTTTTCTGAATGTTGAGTTTTAAGCCAACTTTTNAGCAAGCTAACATGGGAAACAGGATCAGAGAGGTCACCAAGGTCATAGAAAGAGTGAATGACAGACAGTGGCCTCAAATGCATTGTCCCGCCTTCTTACTTGGTTCACTGGATAAACAAGGACAGGGATTTTATTTAACTTGGAAGAGAGAGTGGCATGGTGACATTTGGAGTCACACAGACCTGACTGAATCGCAGTGAGCTGTGTGGGGAAAGGAGGGAAATGTGCTTAAAGTGCCTGGAACACAGGTGACAGACAACAACATTAGCTTCCTTTTCTTACCACCAGCCCGATCTACCTGTCCAGTGGCAAATCTTACCAAATGGTTTCCATTCTCACTACAAGGTTCAAGAACAGTCTTTCCTGACAATATAAGAGCACATGTCAAAGACAACCCATATTTACTAAACAGTGATAGATTATTTTTTAAGCTTTTCATCCATTTTAACCAAATACTGATTATACCTGCTTACCTGATTTTAGCTTACTCTGTACTAAGCACAGGTCCAAGTGTTGTTCTAGAATTAATCCTCAAAATGAGCATACAAGGCAGAGAGTATCATGCTTTCCATTTTTCATGTAAGGACTGTAGTCACGAAGGTTAAACAGCTTACCTAAGGTCACTCGGGCAGTGGCAGAGCCAGGACCGAGGCAGACAGTGGAGTGCCAAGCCCGACCCTGTTGTTGCTGCCTCTGCAAGGCTGCCTCCCAACAGGCGCATGTTGTTCTTTGTTCAGTGCACAGAAAGCAGACGGCATTCATACCGGCCAGAATCAACAGAAACAAAAACACCTAGGCTCACTTATTATTAACTTTAGAGACTAATTAAAATTTATCCTGGGGAAAGGCTATTTCAGAGTCATTACAAATCCTCAACCAAAGAGTAAATGAATTGGCCTGTAGCTGATGTCTCCCCATTTTCACCAGTTGCTGATGTTTCCACAAATGAGCCTCAAAAGAGACTACAGTTCAGTGAATCACATGTTATCATACATATTGTCATTCATTCAGTGAAAATACTTCCAGTGTGAACAGAGTGCTGTGAAAGGTATGCCAACACATGTACGGAATGAAAGCAAACAAGAAAATGACATTGTCCAAAATACCGAGAAATCTGTGATAGTCACTATAGCCACTATGATAAGTGAAATAAAATATCACTATTTCACTATAATTTTTTATTCAGTTCAGCACACCAAATATTTCCCAATGAAGAAATTGAAGGGGAATGTTATTCTATTTAAGAAAGCAAACTACAAGCACCCTTACACACTTTAGAAGGATGATTTAATTATAATAACAGATATCCTGGTTATTAATAGTTATTCAATATTAATATTACAGTTGTTCCTAAGTGTCCATCAACAGATGAATGGAAGAATATGCAGTGCATGCACACGCACACACACACACACAATGGAATATTCAGTTCAGTTGCTCGGTTGTGTTCAACTCTTTGCGACCCCGTGGACTGCAGCACGCCAGGCTTCCCTGTCCATCACCAACTCCTGGAGCTTGCTCAGACTCATGTCCATCAAGTCCGTGATGCCATCCAGCCATCTCATCCTCTGTCGTTATTTTCTCCTCCTGCCTTCAACCTTTCCCAGCATCAGGGTCTTTTCCAATGAGTCAGTTCTTCACATCAGGTAGCCAAAGGATTGGAGTTTTAGCTTCAGCATCAGTCCTTTAAATGAATATTCAGGTCTGATTTCCTTTAGACCTGGATGGACAGGTTGGATCTCTTTGCTGTCAAAGGACTCTCAAGAGTATTCTCCAACACCACAGTTCAAAAGCTTCAATTCTTCAGTGTTCAGCTTTCTTTATAGTCCAACTCTCACATCCATACATGACTACTGGAAAAACCATAGCTTTGACTAGACGGACCTTTGTTGGCAAAGTAATGTCTCTACTTTTGAATATGCTGTCTAGGTTGGTCACAGCTTTTCTTCCAAGGAGCAAGCGTCTTTTAATTTCATGGCTACAGTCACCATCTGTGGTGATTTTGGAGCCCAAGAAAATAAAGTCTGTCACTTTTTTCCCATCTATTTGCCATGGAGTGATGGGACTAGATGCCATGATCTTAGTTTTCTGAATGTTGAGTTTTAAGCCAACTTTTCACCCTCCTCTTTCACTTTCATCAAAAGGCTCTTTAGTTCCTCTTCACTTTTTGCCATAAGGGTGATGTCATCTGTATATCTGAGGTTATTGATATTTCTCCCAGCTATCTTGATTCCAGCTTGGGCTTCATCCAGCCCAGCATCTGGCATGATATACTCTTCATATAAGTTAAATAAGGAGGGTGACAATATATAGCCTTGATGTTGGCAATTTGATCTCTGGTTCCTCTGCCTTTTCTAAATCCAGCTTAAACATCTGGAAGTTCTCAGTTCACATACTGTTGAAGCCTGGCTTGAAGAATTTTGAGCATTACTTTGCTAGCATGTGAGATGAGTGCAATTGTGCATTCTTTGGCATTGCCTTTCTTTGGGAATGGAATGAAAACTTACCTTTTCCAGTCATGTGGCCACTGCTGAGCTTTCCAAAATTGCTGGCATATTGAGTGCAGCACTTTCACAGCATCATCTTTTATGATTTGAAATAGCTCAACTGGAATTCCATCCTCTCCGCTAGCTTTATTCGTAGTGATGCTTCCTAAGGCTCACTCGACTTCACATTCCAGGATGTCTGGCTCTAGATTAGTGATCACACCATCATGGTTATCTGGGTCATGAAGATCTTTTTTGTATAGTTCTTCTGTGGATTCTTGCCACAATATCTTCTTAATATCTTCTGCTTCTGTTAGGTCCATACCATTTCTGTCCTTTATTGTGCCCATCTTTGCATGAAATATTCCCTTGGTATCTCTAATTTTCTTGAAGAGACCTCTAGTCATTCCCATTTTATTGTTTTCCTCTATTTCTTTGCATTGATCACTTAGGAAGGCTTTCTTTTCTCTCCTTGCTATTCTTTAGAATTCTGCATTCAAATGGGTATATCTTTCCTTTTCTCCTTTGCCTTTAGCTTCTCTTCTTTTCTCAGCTATTTGTAAGATCTCCTCAGATAACCATTTTGCCTTTCTGCATTTCTTTTTCTTGGGGATGGTCATAATATTCAATGGAATATTACTCAGCCACAGAAAGAATGATATAGTGCCATCTGCAGCAATGTGAATGGACCTAGGGATTATCATACTAAGTTAGAGAAAGACAAATATGATATCACTTACACACACAATCTAAAAAAAAAAGTGCAAAAGAATTTATTTATAAAACAGAAAGACTCACAGACATAGAAAAAAAAACATCTATGGTTACCAAAGGGTAAGAGGAGAAAGGCAGGAGGAGAAGGGGATGACAGAGGATGTGATGGTTGGATGGTATCACTGACTCTATGGACATGAGTTTGCGTGAACTCCAGGAGTTGGTGATGGACAGGGAAGCCTGGCGTGCTGCAGTCCATGGGATTGCAAAGAGTCGAACACAACTGAGAGACTGAACTGACTGAGTGAAGAGGAGGAAGGGATAAATTGGGAGTATGGGATTAACAGATGCACACTATCAAATATAAAATAAACAACAAAGATGATTATTTTTTGTATAGCACAGCAAACTATATTCAATATCCTGTAATAAACTACAATGGAAAAGAATCAGAAAAAGAATATAGATATATACATGTGTATGTATAACCAAATCACCTTGCTATACACCTGAAGCTAACACAATATTGTAAATCAATTACACTCCAATTTTTTTAAAAATGGGGAAAAAATATTAGTTACTACATTTGTAACTGTCTTGCCGGCCATCCCTCTTTATTTGGAACTTCTCTTTTACCCCAAGCCCCAGGGGAGGATTGGATGCCCGTTCCTCTGGCCAGGGAGCCAACTGAATTCTCCTTCCCTTGGGAATTTGAAGTAAAGACACAGTGGCCATATTTAGGTATTGCTGGTGTTGGGCCAATGATGGAACCAACAGATGAGAAAACAAAAGAATCTAAAGCAGGAGAAAAGAGCAGATGCCCACAGAGGTTCTAGGACAATATCCTGTAATAAACTACAATGGAAAAGAATCAGAAAAAGAATATAGATATATACATGTGTATGTATATCCAAATCACCTTGCTATACACCTGAAGCTAACACAATATTGTAAATCAATTACACTTCAATTTTTTAAAAAATGGGAAAAAAATATTAGTTACTACATTTGTAACTGTCTTGCCAGCCATCCCTCTTTATTTGGAACTTCTCTTTTACCTCAAGCCCCAGGGGAGGACTGGATGCCCGTTCCTCTGGCCAGGGCCAATTGGATCTACTCATGGACTCAGCAGAGCCAACTGAATTCTCCTTCCCTTGGGAATTTGAAGTAAAGACACAGTGGCCATATTTAGGTATTGCTGGTGTTGGGCCAATGATGGAACCAACAGATGAGAAAACAAGAGAATCTAAAGCAGGAGAAAAGAGCAGATGCCCACAGAGGTTCTAGGACAGGGTGATCGCACCCCAAAGAATTCCTAGTTGTGTAATTTCAGTTCCTACGTGACCTGCTTGAGGAAACAAAGACCTCAGACTCATAATTTAAAAAATAATTATATTAATGGCATTGCCTAAAGAAAGCAAGGAACTGTTCTCATATTGTCATGTGGGCAGCAGGGACAAAGGCCCTAAAGATGCTCAGGTAGATGGGAGAACTTAGGTTACTCTGCTTCGATGGGGAAGTCAGGACTTGAGGTGACAAGTTAGCACATCTTAAAAGGGCTATTACAATGTTGTTATTGAAATAAGACAGATCGATCATTGTGTTGAGAGTTTCAGTTTCCTTCTCTACTGACACTGAGGATTTACTATGGATAGGTTGATTTCTTTATCTGTCTTGGTTATTAGTCCTTACATGTTCAATAAGAACATCTCTTATAGCCTTCCATTACTTACATTGCAACCTTAGTTTGGGTTCTCCCAGAATCAGACCTGAGACAAAGATTTGATTGCAAGTAGTTTGGGAGGTGATTCCAAGAAGCACTGGCAGGGGAGTGGGAAATCAAAACAAGGAAAAGAAGCTAATACAAGGTGTGTTAACGAGAAGGCGACTGCTGTGGACTGCTGGGGTGCAATCCCACTGGGGAACTAGGAGACGATGTAGAACATGCTTCATAGTTGTCCTAACAGTGAGGAGCTGAGGTATTTATTTATCCACCAGTTCCCGTGTGACATTAAGGCTCCTTTGCAGACAGTGTCAAGTTCTCAACACTGTCCTATGTCCAGGGGTAACCCTTGGGGTAAACTTACAGTAAGAAGCTATCAGCATGTAAGAATCAGTGAGTGCCAGGGGATATGGGAAGGGTACCGTGAGAGTATCTGCTCTAACTTACAGGGGGTAAGTTAGATAGAGTTCCTCTTCTTTGCAACCAAGCTGTCTCTTACTAGAAAAGTCCCACCAGGAAAGCTTTTGATAGCAGAGTTTAACTCATGGTGTTTCTTTAAAGAAATAAATCTTCATTTCAAAAAAACATACCTTTCATTCATTCTAACTGGCCTCCCCCTTGTAAGCCCCCACTGTCTGAATTAGTGTCATTTTATTGCATTAGTAAAAGTTGATTCTACATTGTAAAAATTTCAATAAAAAGTTATAGGAAGGGAACAGAAATTGGACTTAAATCTAATGGGCCTGACAGTTGCCTTCACTAGCAAATTCTCCTTGCATTAATTATTTATAGGCTTTGACNCCCCTTGTAAGCCCCCACTGTCTGAATTAGTGTCATTTTATTGCATTAGTAAAAGTTGATTCTACATTGTAAAAATTTCAATAAAAAGTTATAGGAAGGGAACAGAAATTGGACTTAAATCTAATGGGCCTGACAGTTGCCTTCACTAGCAAATTCTCCTTGCATTAATTATTTATAGGCTTTGACAGTGGTGTGTCGTGAATGAAGATAGCTGTACAAGTCATCCATCTCCCACACTAAGAATTAATGACAACTCAAGACCAGACAGAGACGGCCAAACACATGATACACAAAGTCTCTTAATATTTACCACAAAAAATAGCAAGAGGGATAGACATCAATGAGAAATAAAGTTTATTTTCCTGTACTGAAAAATGGAACTAACTCAAAAGGCCAAGGATCAAACATTGCTAATTTATCATTTTACCTCAGCATTACTCTTGTTACTACAATGCAAGTCGTCACTTAATACTGCTATGTATTATTAAAGTAGCATGCTAACCCAACTATTGTACCAAGCGATACATTTGTTTGTAAGTTTATAGAATAATGACATAATTCAAGACCATGCAGAATGAAGAATTACCAGCATGTGGCCCACTGTTTGAAATGAAGGGCCCAATACTGGTGCTTTCTGATTGAATGAATTAATGAGATATACTACCTTTCAATCTAGGGAATTTCATTTGTAACAAAGAAAAACAAGGCTAAAAAATGACTCCTTTATAACATTTTTTTAAACCATTTATATCACACTATTTTAATTCACTCATCTATTCTTGCCTGGAGAATCCCAGGGACGGGGGAGCCTGGTAAGCTACCATCTATGGGGTCGCACAGAGTCAGACACTGAAGCGACTTAGCAGCAGCAGCAGCAGAATCCTCAAGCCTCTGTGGGTTGAAATGGACCTCAGAGTACAGTTGGGAACAGTGGATAAAGTGCTAGGTAGAAATTTAGGTGTTGGAATAAATTCTGCCTCTAATTATGTGTCATCTTAGATTATCACTTCCTCTCTCTGTTATACTAATTGAGCTCTATTGATCCTTTCACTCTTGTTATGCCAAGTTGTATGTCATCAATTCAACCCTTCACATCATTATCTGTTAGAAGAGTCAGGCATCATATGTTACAGTGATGATCAAGATACAGAAAGCCGGACTGCTCAAATGTTAAGCACGATCAAGATACAGAAAGCCGGACTGCTCAAATGTTAAGCACTAACTACAAAACCCTAAGGGTAAAGAATCTGCCTGCCAATACAGGAGACGCAAGAGACATGGATTTGACCCCCGGGCCAAGAAGATCCCCTGGTGAAGGAAATGGCAACCCACTCCAGTGTTCTTGCCTGGGAAATCCCATGAACAGAGGAACCTGGCGGGCCACAGTCCATGGGGTTGCAAAAGAGTTGGACATGACTTAGCAGCTAAACAACCACCACCACCACCAAACCCTGAAGATAAAGAGTTACCTCTAGCTCTTGCTTTCTTGTGTGATGGGCAATGGCCTGCAGTGAGGCTCCCAAGTCAATGGAGACTGAGGAGTCACCTAGATGGTCTTTTGGCAGGGAGGACTCTAGGAAGGAGAGTTTTCTGGTAGTAGCTTATGCCTCACGTCATGCTACTTAGCCTCAAGGCTTTGAGCAATGGCCCCCAAAGTGGGCAATGGGATGCTCTAGCTACGTAAGCACANGGGGAGGACTCTAGGAAGGAGAGTTTTCTGGTAGTAGCTTATGCCTCACGTCATGCTACTTAGCCTCAAGGCTTTGAGCAATGGCCCCCAAAGTGGGCAATGGGATGCTCTAGCTACGTAAGCACATCAATACTTTTTGAATAGCATGATAGCCAGAAATTACTATACTCAATCTTTAAGCAGGTTCTCTCTTTTTCTGAAAGCCAAATCTTCAACTCACCTCTGGGACCCTGCAGTGACAGGGGGAATAAGGAATGGGGAAGATCACATCTTGAGACTCTCTTACAAAACTAAAACCTTTATGATGACAGAGTTTGAGACTTAAAGACAGTCAATGTTCTCTACATACCATACTGAAAAATTTTGTCTATAGGCAGAACTGCAGATCTGAAATACACACCCCATAATTTAAAGAAAAATGAGTACACTTTAGAGCACTTTTAGATTCACAGCAAAATTGAGCTGGTATATAGAAAAGGGTCTGAATTGAGAAGGTATATAGAAAAGGGTTTGACTGTTGCTTTTAATATTATATCCTAAAATCTTGCTATACTTATTAGTTCTAGTTTTTCTTAATTCTTTCTACATTATAATTATATCACCTATAATCAAAGATCATTTTATTCCTTCCTTCCCAATCTGTATACCTTTTATTTCCTTCACTTGTCTTCGTGCATTAGCTAGGATTTCCAGTATGATGTTGAAAAAGATAGGGACATCAAGTGTTGTTCCTAATCTTAGGGTAAAAGCTTCAATTAAGTATGAATTATCATACTTATATACATACAAACAATAATGTACATATATATAATTACTCATACTTCGTTAAGTATGATGTAACCTGCAGAGTTTTGGTAGATGCTCTTTATCAAGTTGAGGAAGTCCTCCTCTATTCCTAGTTTGTTGAAACTTTTTATCATGAATGAGTGTTGGGTATCATTAAATGTGTTTTCTGCATCTAATAAAATGATCATGTGGTTTCTCTTCTCTAGCCTGTTAATGTGAAGGACTATATTAACTGACTTTTGAATGCTAAAGCAGCCTTCCACACTCACTGATTGTGCTGCATGTTGGATTCAATTTGCTAGTATCTTGATGAGGGTCTATGTATCTGTGTTCCTAAGATATTGCTTTGTAATTTTCTTTTCTTGTAATGTCTTTGTCTGGTTTTGGTATTGGATAATCCTGTCCTCATACAACGAGTTAAGAAATATTCTGCTCCTATGTTCTGAAAAAGACTCTAGAGAATTGGCATAATTTCTTCTGTAAATGTTTGGAAGAATTCACCAGGGAATCCATCTGGGCCTGGTACTTTCCGTTTTGGAAGGTTTTTAATTATGAATTCAATTTCTTTAACAGAAACATTCAGATCATTTCTAAGTTTAGCAGATTATGTCTTTTAAGGAATTGGGCCATTTCATCTGGTTATCGAATTTGTGGGCACAGAGTAATTCAGAGAGTCTTCTATTATCCTTTTCATGGCCATGGGATCTGTAATGACGCTGCCTCTTTCATTTTTAATATTAGTAATTTGTAATCTCGTCTTAGTCTGCTTAGGGGATAATTGATTTATTATATCTCAGAGAACAAGCTTTTTGTTTTTTTTAGATTCTTCCCTATTGATTTAAAAAAATTTTTTTATTTTTACTTTATTTTGCTTTACAATACTGTATTGGTTTTGCCATACATTGACATGAATCAGCCACAGGTGTACATGAGTTCCCAATCCTGAACCCCCCCTCCCACCTCCTACCCCATATCATCTCTCTGGATCATCCCCGTGCACCAGCTCCAAGCATCCTGTATCCTGTATTGAACATAGACTGGTGATTTCTTTCTTACCTGATAGTATACATGTTTCAATGCCATTCTCCCAATTCATCCCACCCTCTCCCTCTCCCACAGAGTCTAAAAGTCCGTTCTATACATCTGTGTCTCTTTTGCTGTCTTGCATAGAGGGTTATCATTACCATCTTTCTAAATTCCATATATATGTGTTAGTATACTGTATTGGTGTTTTTCTTTCTGGCTTACTTCACTCTGTATAATAGGCTCCAAAAATTTTATTGATTTTATCTAATTTTTATGATTTCTTTTATTCTTACTGGATTTAATTTGATCTGCTTTTTCTAATTTCTTAAAGTAGAATTCAGATTATTTAATTTTTAAAATTTTTGTTTAAATAGCTGATTTACAGTGTTCTGTTTCAGGTATACAGTAACGTGATCCAGTTATACACACACACATACATATAAAACTTAAAGAATATATATATATATATTCTTTTTTACATTGTCTTTTGCATTAAAGGTTATTACAAGATACTGAGTATACTTCCCCATGCTATATAGTAAGTCCTTGTTGGTTATATATTTTATATATACTAGTGTGTGTATTAATCCCCAAACTCCTAGTTTATCCCTCCTATCATCCTTTCCCCTTTGGTAACTATAAGTTGTTTTCTATGAGTCTACCTCTGTTCTAAGTTCATTTGTACTTTTTTAGATTCCACATGCTAATGACATCACATGATATTTGTCTTTTTTGCTAATATGCTATGTGCATTTCCTTCTAGGCTCTGTTTTTGCCTCGTGCTACAAATTTTGATAAGTTGTGCTTTCATTTTCAGTTTGTTAAAAATATTTTAAAATTTCTTCTGAGATTTTTTTCTTTAATTCATGTGCCATTTAGAAACGTGTTGCTTAATCTACAAGTATCTTGGGGTGTTTTGGCTATCTTTGTGCTACGGATTTTTAGTTTAGTTCCATTGTGGCCTGAAAAGAGACATTGTATGATTTCTATTCTTTTCAATTTCTTAAGATGTATTTTACAGTCCAGAATGTGGTCTATCTTGGTGAATGTTCCACGTGAATACCTGTCAATCACACCCAGTTGACTGATGGTACTGTTGAGTTCAACTCTGTTCTGACTGATTTTCAGCCTACTGGATCTGTCTGCTTCTAATAGAATATGCTGAAGTTCCCAGCTGTAACAGTAGATTCGTCTAGTTCTTCCTGCAGTTCTATCAGTTTTTGCCTCACAGAGTATGACACTCTGTTGTTAGGTGCATACACATTAAGAAATGTCATGTCTTCTTGGTGAATAGACCCCTTAATCATTACGTAATGCACTTTCTTTATTCCTGATAACTTTTCTTGTTCTGAGTTCTACTCTCTTTCGTATCAGCATGGCGTATCTTTCTGGATTACTGCCTTGTTGTGGTGAAGGGGCTTGCATAACTCAATGAAGCTATGAGCCATGCCATGCAGGGCCACCCACGGGTCACAGTGGAGAGTGCTGGCAAAACGTGATCCATGGGAGGAGGGAATGGCAAACCACCCGAGTAGACTTGCCGTGAGAGCCCCATGAACTGTATAAAAAGGCTAAAAGATATGAGACCAAAAGATGAGTTCCCTGGGTCAGAAGGTGTCCAGCATGCCACCAGGGAAGAGCAGAGGACAACTACTAATAGCTCCAGAAAGAATGAAACCGCTGGCCCAAAGCAGAAACAACCCTCAGTTGCAGATGTGCCATGATGGAAGTAAAATCCGAGGCTGTAAAGAACATTATCGCACAGGAACCTGGAATGTTAAGTCCAGGAATCAAGGTAAACTAGACATGGTCAAGCAGGCTAAATGAAAACAATTAAAAGATGCCTGCTCCTTGGAAGAAAAGCTATGACAAACCTAAACAGTGTATTAAAAAGCAAAGACAATCACTTTGCTAACAAAGGTCTGTCCAGTCAAAGCTGTGGTTTTTCCAGTAGTCATGTATGGACATGAGACGTGGACCATAAAGAAGGTGGAGCACAGAAAAATTGATGCTTTCAAACTGTGGTGCTGAAGAAGACTCTTGAGAGTCCCTTGAACAACAAGGAGATCAAAGCAGTCAATCCTAAAGGAAATCAACCCTGAATACTCATTGGAAGTACTGATGCTGAAGCTCCAATATTTGCCACCTGATGCAAACAAGGGACTCATTGGAAAAGTCCCTGATGCTGGGAAAGATTGAAGGCAGGAAAAGAGGGTGACATAGGATGAGATGGTTGGATGGCATCACCGATTCAGTGGACATGAACTTGGGCAAACTTCAGGAGATGCTGAGAGACAAGGAAGCCTGGCATGCAGTAGTCCAATGGCATCTAGAAGAGTCTGATACACCTTAGGGACTGAAAAACAGCAACAGCATCTTTATATGTAAAGTGGGTTCTTATAAACAACACATAGTTGAGTCTTGTATTTTGATACTAACAATCTCTGTTTTTTAATTGATGTATTTAAATTGATTATTGATATAATTGGATTAATAGCTTCTAAATTTGCTACTATTTTCTATCTGTTGTCTTTGTCCTTTGTTCCTTTCATTGTCTTCTTCTGCCTTTTGTACTTTTAAATGAGCATTTAAAATGTTTCTATTATTTCTCCTTTTTTAGCATATCAATTATGCTTTTTCCTTATTTTCCTTTATTGTTTGCCTGAGACTTTGCAATATTTTCAACTAATCCAAGTCTTCACTCAAATAACTCTATATTGGTTCTGGGGTGGTGAAAGTAGCTTATAGTAACAAAATAATCCTAATTCCTCCTTCACTTCTATCATTGATACAATGATTCCCTTATATCACTGCTGTCATTTGTTCCATGTGTATGTGTACATATACGCAATATATATGAACACATGTCAGTTCAGTTCGGTCGCTCAGTTGTGTCCGACTCTTTGTACCCCATGAATCGCAGCACGCCAGGCCTCCCTGTCCATCACCATCTCCCGGAGTTCACTCAGACTCAAGTCCATC
>SJYX01013265.1:496963-530922 GCA_006410675.1 Oreotragus oreotragus | reverse complement strand
CCCATGGACTGCAGCCCACCAGGCTGCTCTGTCCATGGGATTTTCCAGGCAAGAGTACTGGAGTGGGGTGCCATTGCCTTCTCCAAATATGCATAATATATATATTTTAGAAAACTTATGAATTTTTGCCTAACTAAAAACATTATGACATTTTGATTCCACTTGTTTGACTTGTATGAATAGAATGCTAGATTTCTAATTTAAAAAAACAGATATGCAACAAGCAACAAAGGTTTACTGTATAGCACAGAGAACTATAGTCAATATCTTGTAATAACCTATAATGGAAAATAATTTCAAAAAATAATATATATGTATATGTATAACTGAATCACAAAAACAAGAATTTTTTTTGAAATTGAGTAATGTTTATCTTTTTGCTAGTTGTTCTAAATGTCCTATGGAAGCCTAATAACATAAGAGATACAAAAATTTAAATATATTTGTATAAGATATAAGATAAATATAAATTAATATGAATATATTATTAATGACATCATTCAAGATGTCCTATTCTTAGTTTCTGCACTTAATAAAATATTCTCAGAGAAATGTTACTATGTCTCACTATGATTATATATTTTTTTCTTTTCCTTATTTTTCTTCTGAGTTTTGCTTTATGTATCTTTATTTCTTTGTTAGGTACCTAAATGATTTATGATGTCTATCTTCTTTGTGAATTGTACATTTTATCATTAAAAATATTCATCTTTGTTTCATTTTAAAATAAATTAGTGGAGAACCACACACACAAAGAAACAACCCAGTCAAAAAAATGGGCAGATGATCTAAGCAGACATTTCTCCAAAGACGACAAACAGACGGCCAAAAAGCACGTGAAAACAGCTTCCACGCTGCTAACTGTCATGGTTGCTCAGCCACCAAGTTACATGCGACTCTTTGAGACCCCGTGAACTGCAACACACCAGGCTTCTCTGTCCATCACTCTCTCCCCGAGCTCACTCAAACTCACGTCCACTGAGTCAGTTACACCATCTAACCTCATCCTCTGTTGCTCCCCTCTCCTCTTGCCCGCACTTTTTCCCAGTGTTAGGGTCTTTTCCAATGAGTCAGCTCTGCATCAAATGGCCAAAGTATTGGGGCTTCAGCATCAGTTCTTCTAATGGATATTCAGGACTGAATTCCTTTAAGACTGGTTTGATCTCCTTGCTGTCCAAGGTATTCTCAAGAGTCTTCTCCAGCACCACAGTTCAAAAACATCAATTCTTTGGCACCTCAGCCTTCTTCATAGTCCAGCTCCCACATTCATACATGACTACTGGGAAAACCATAGCTCTGACTATCTGGACCTTTGTCAGAAAAGTCTCTGCTTTTTAAAACACTGTCACGGTTTGACACAACTCTTCTTCCAAGGAGCAAGCATCTTTTAGTTTTGTGTATGCAGTCACCATCCGCATTGATTTTGGAGCCCAAGAAAATGAAATCTGACACTGTTTCCACATTTTCCCCATCTATTTGCCATAAAATAATAGGACCGGAAGCCATGTTCTTAGTTTTTTGAATGCTGAGTTTTAAGTCAGCTTTTTTCACTCTCCTCTTTCACCTTCATCAAGAGGCTCTTTAGTTCCTCTTCACTTTCTGCCATTAAAGTAGTATCACCTGCATATCTGAGATTATTGACATTTCTCCAGGCAATCATGATTCCAGCTTGTGATTCAAGCTAATTATTAGACAAATGCAATTCAAAAGTACAATAAGGTATCACCTCACATTGGTCAAAATGACCATCATCAAAAAGTCTACAAACAATAAATGGTGGAGAGGATGTGGAGAAAAGGGAACCTTCCTACACTCCTGGTGGGAATGTAAATTAGTACAGCTGCTATGGAGAACAGCATAGAGGTTCCTTAAAAAACTAAAAGTAAAGTTACCATATGATCCAATAATCCCACTCCTGGGCATATATCTGGAGTAGCTATAGTTCAAAAAAATACATGTACCCCTATGTTCATTGCAGCACTATTTACAATAGTGGGGGGCAGGAATAAATTAGGAGGTTGGGATTAACATAACCACAGTACTATATATAAACTAGATAATCAACAAGGACCCACTATATAGCACAGAGAACTCTACTCAATAGTCTATAATAACCTATATAGGAAAAGAATATGAAAAAAATAGATACGTGTATAATGAAATCACTTTGTTGTACACCTGAAACTAATACAACACAGTAAATCGAACATACTCCAATACAAAATAAAAATTTTAGAAGTAAATAAAAAGAAAAGAGAAATACAGATCTGATCATGGCACCACCTACTAAAAGGACCACAGTGTTAAACCACAGTTCTTAAGACAGACACCAAAATTCTTAACACAGATAATTGGTCCCAGCACAATCTGGCACCACAAATTTCTTCAGTTTCTTCTCACTGATAATTTCTCTTATTGTCTACATTCCTATCTGATTCATGTTGTTTGAATTCCTCCTTTATATCACGTTCCCTCCTGCCACAGGGCATTTGCGCATGCTGCTCACTGTTTGGAATGTTATCCCTCCCCTCTTCACACAGAACCTCCTGCTCATCCTTGAGACCTCAGGTTAAAACACACATTCTCAGCAAACTTCCCTGGATTCCCCTGACCCCACTTCTGAGACCCCACTTCTGACCCATGACACATGCTCATAGTACTGGCACACCTCTGTAGCATTTCACGTGGTAGCGATTTTTAAATTTCTACTTATCAATAACAAAGTTGCATGTGAATACACTTTGAATAGGGCTTGCCAGGTGGCGCGAGTGGTAAAGAACCCACCTGCCAATACAGGAGACAGCAGAGACACAGGCTCAATCCAGGGTTGCAAAGGTCCCCTGGAGGATGGCATGGCAGCCCACTGCAGCATTCTGAAGAGTCTTTCTGCCTGCGGAATCCCACGGACAGAGGAGCCTGGTGGGCTACAGTCCACAGAGTTGCAAAGAGTCAGACACAACTGAAGCGACTTAGCACACACACACACTTTGAATAAACCTAACACGAACAGAAGGCCAAAAATTCAGCTTCATCACTTTTCACATGGTGAACAAAGCCATGTGTGTTCAAGGTAAGAAACAACATTTCCAGGATCCCTGAAGGCCCCCTCTGCAGTTACTATACCACTCTCCCCAAGGTAATGACTATTTTGATTTATAACACACAAGTGCGTTTTTGTTTTTAAACATTCCTACAATTCACATAAAGCATGAGCCCCCGCACTTCCCTTCCCACAGTGAATTTGGTATATATCCTTTTTTTGAGACACGTATCTACATGTGATTGATATTTACTTTATCATTACATCCTAATCTCACACCTGTGTAACAGTATCATTTTCTATCTGTGCCACTACACTGTCGTCTCTGCAATGGCTGAGTCAGTGGCAGTACCTGGTCCTCATTCTCCCTCCAGCTCCTTGCACATACGCAGCCACAGGGTACACTCCACCCAAATGGTGAATATATGAATAGTTACGCCAGGTGCTAAGGCCACCAAAGTGAACAAGACAAACAGGTCCACTGCCCCTACTCTCCTCTAGTGTATAGAGTGTAATTGGCCAGAAAGCTGTTTTAAAGCCTTCCAGAGGTGATGCTTTAAAGCCACAGGCTCTGTTCTTTCTCCCAGAGACAGCCCCTACCTCAGAGAGCTCTTCCCTGCTGACTGACACACCTACCCTGGACCATTTAAGGGGCCTTTCCTTGACGTCTATGCTTTCGCCAACTTTCACTGGGCTCAACTGCAACTCCTGGTTCTTGTGAGAATGCCTCGGGTTGGATCTTCTTTCTGCCTTCATCCCACAAACAACACATTCCCAAGAATTAGCTAGCAAACATAGTGGAAGGAGCTTTGTTCTTGGGAGTCAGACAACATGGGTTCAAGTCCTAATGCTTTCACTTTCTGGCTGACCCTCAGCAAACTGCTCCACCTGTCTGGACCTGTTTCCACATTCATCAAAGGAAAAGGCTGAACTGACAAAAATTCCAGGGTTCCTTTTCCTCTTTAATGTCCTATGATTTTTACCATGGAAGGTACATATGCCTAAGAGTACACAGCTCATCTCTCTACTGATAGTCCTATATCCCAAGGATGATTTAATGCCCCCAAGGGAGGCTTAGCACTTCTGAAGGGCTGTCAGTCCCATCCCAGCCCTCCCCTTTCATAAATGTACTACAAATATCAACAGAAGGGAAGCAAACAGTTCTTTAGGAGAACTGACAAGGATGGTCAATGGTATCCTTATAAAACTACCAGCAAGTCTGGGCATTTTCTTTAAAAGAAAAAAAATTTTTTTTTCTTTAGGAAATTGCCTTTTGAAACACCATGACCCGATTTTCAGGGAGGGACCAACTACAAAAGAGAGGGGTTTCTTGCCAGGGCAGCAAGTTTTTGACTCCCATTTGATGATTTAAGACTAAGAGAAAAGCAAAACAACATGAATTTTACATATTTATATGATTAGATCAGTATGGACTGAGATCCCTGGGAACTGAACCCAGTGTCTGGAGACCAGGCTAGCCAGTCAGCATGCACTGAGGATCAACACACCAGGAGAACCCCAGATTTCATACTCAGGCTGCTTGGCATGCGGCAACCCAAGGGCCCCCTGTTCTGAGCCATTCCAGCATGTCTGGGGCTGCTCAAGTTTTCAGGGTGAAGAATACTCCCTAGGAGTCGGTGTGGCTTAGTCTCAACTCTCCTCACTCCCTGAGACTTGAAGACCCGCCAGGCTTTGCAGACTAAGAACATGGGTCCTCATGAGTACTACGGGCCAACTTTATTCATCTCTATGTTACTGCCCAATTTCATTCTAACAGAAACACTCACGTTAGATGTTCCTGGCCTCATTTTACAGGTCAGGAAATTTTAAGTCACTTGCCCAATGTCACAAAACTAGGGCAGAAGAGAATAAGGTTTCAGCTCATGTCTTAGGATGCCAAGCCTCACGATGTACAATTACATCCAGGAGAGCTACCAGGGGCTGCAGCCTCCCTCCTCCTGACCTCTTAGGAGGGATGTCCAGGACACGTGGTAAAGTCTGTCAGTCAGGCTGGACCAGTACCTGTCAGGTTCACTGTTCCTCGCGGCCCATTATCTATCAGAGTGCAAATGGGGCTGATCAGGTACCCCTGGGGGGCGCCAAATCACCAGGCTCTTGTAGGCTTTGCCCGAGGCAGAAAATCTGTTGCAAAAGCAATTCCTCTGACCTTTCTACAAAACAAAGTAAGAGATGGAGCCAGAAAGACCAGACGTTGAGTGCAGGTGCACATAAGGAAGACGCACATCTGGAGTTTAAGGGGAAAAAGTACAGGGAAGAAGGAAGAATGGATTTTGAGAGGGGATGGGGGGAATTTTTTTCCCCCAGAACCCAACACCAAGCCCAGTAGTACAGGAATGTGGTTACCCCAGTAAATCAATGTGTGAATGCACGAACCAATCTCATGGGGAGAAGCTCCTCAGAAGACACGCTCCTTTCCCTCTCATCTTCAATTTGGTTGTCATCTACTAACATACCCAGGCATGCCTTATCCTCAAACATATGCTCAGAATTAATCCTCCCAACACTGCAATCACCTTGAGCTATTCTGTATCATGAAACTTTTGGTAGAGAGCAGATTACAGTCACTAGTTTGTCATCTGGTTCGCTTGTGGTTCAGATGGTAAAGAATCTGCCTGCAATGTAGGAGACCTGTGTTCAATCTCTGGGTCAGCAAGATTCCCTGGAGGAGAAAATGGTTACCCACTCCAATATTCTTACCTGGAGAATTCCATGGACACAGGAGCCTGGCGGGCTACAGCCCATGGGGTTGCACAGAGCCAGACACAACTGAGCTATGGCTCACTCTAAGAGAACAGGACTGAATATTATTCTTTTACTCCCAGTGTCTGACACATATTTGATGATATGAAGGGGCCCTGCCTTGAGAAGGGTCTCTACATTCTCTAAATGTGCTCCTCGTACTCCTGTGCTTTGCAGTCTCCTCTATACTGATGCCTCCGTTGCCAAGGTAAAGCTCCAGGAACAGGATATGCTTTCTATCCTGTTCCATACAAAGCCTGCTCCTCCACCCATGTTCCCGCCTAAACTACTTCAGTTGAACTTGGAGTTGGCAACTGACCCAAGATCAAGGTACAGGCAAGCTAGGCAATACTTTATGAGGTGGCTTCAACTAAAAAGTTCTGCCCCTCCAAGAACCAAGTGAGCCAATTAAATATTCCTCCTTCATGAAGCTGAATTTAAAAATATGGGAAAAAAAAAAAAACAGATAAAAGCAGAAGTAGAAAGATCATGAGAATGAATGGAGATCGTGAATAAGCCAATGTTCTGAGCAACGAGAAGATTAAGAGTTGGAAGTTCTAACAGAGATAAAGGAAGATAAAGACACATCATAGAAGCAGGAGAACACTTGAGAAATCATGGTAGGAAAGGTAGAGCAGCTAAGGAATAGATGAGTTTCATTTATGTTAGAAAGTTAGTGTGGAGATCCACGAATCTTAAGTCACTGAGACCTTAGAACAAGCAGACTTGGATCTGGAATGGACTGTTGCCGGTCACGACTTAGGGGTGGGCCAGTACTTTCCAAGGAAAACCTTTAAACTGAAACTTTCAGGGGAAATGTAACTTGCTGGCACACAAATTAAACCCAGGAGGGTTATTCAGATGTCTATGATTTAAAATATGTCTGAAGGAAAAATTAACATTCCAGAGTGCTCAGAATGTTGAAATTAGCCCTTCCAATATCTTTCCATAAGACATGGGGCAAGTCAAATTCCCCTGCTTTACAGAAGCATGGGAAAGTAACTTACCTATATTCTAAAGACCCAGTGAAGGCAGGTGTCATGAATCCTCAGCACAATATTCTCTTCACTAAACCTTGGTATCAATGCTTCTTGCCATTCCCTGCCCAGTTCTTGTCTTTTCCTCATTTATCGGGGGAAGCTCACAGTTTCAAAGATGAGCTCAAGGAGCCCTAAGATCACAGCTATTAGGGAAACGCCAGCAAGAAGTACTGGAAAGTCTACTAGGGACTGGACATTGTAGCCCAAGTGTTATTTTGAGCCACTGGGGTACAATGACGATGGTGGATCTGCAGGCACAGCCCCAAAGAAAAAAGCATTTAGTGAGTAATGCCTTCACATATTCTGTGGTTTGTGGACATTAATACCAAACAGAGAAGTTTAAAAACACTGCTGCCCTGGACTTTCCTGGTGGTCCAGTGGTTAAGAATCCACCTGCCAATGCAGGGAGACACTGGTTCCATCCCTGGTCCAGGAAGATTTCACATGCCTAGGAGCAACTAAGTATATGTAGCACAACTGCTGAGCCCAAGTGGCTAGAGCATGTGCTCCACAGGCGGAGCCACCACAATGAGGCCTGCACACAGCAGTGAAGACCCAGTGCAGCCAAACTGAATGAGTAAGTACAATGTTACTAAGGATACCTAGAACTACCTTTTTAAAAAAAGAACACTGCCAGATCACCTCCACCTTGCTCAGACCACCAAAGCTGAAAAACCACACATGCTTTGCATTTGCATACTCTGCAGATCATCTAAGCTCAGTGTGGCCTAAGTCCTCTGGGAGGAGGTCATCATTAGATCCACTACAGAGCTGCTGAGCAGACGACCTACAACCTGGAGAACAATTATATCAAAGAAGCTCTTCCACTGTTGCAGAAGTTCTAGGGCCCACAGCAGATTTCCCAACCTGGGGATCTGGCAAAGGGAATCAGAACCCCCAGGGAACTTAACTCTGAAGGCCAGTGGGATGTGACTACAGAACTCTCACAGGACTGGGGAAACAGACTCTTGGAGGGCACAACAAAGCACTGTGTGCACCAGGGCCCGGGAGAAAGGAGCAGGGACCCCAGGGAGGCTGAGCCGGGCCTGCCTGTGAGTGTCTGGGGGTCCCTCGCGAGGTGTGCATGACAGCGGCCAGCCGCGGGGTCAGGGGCACCAATTACAACAGTCATGGGAGCCGAGGTGTGCTGCTGTAGTCCTTTCGAAGGTGGTCACCATTACTGCCATTATCCCTACCATCTATAGGGAGGGGGCACAGCCCCACACACCAGCAGAACATTGGATTAAAGACTTACTGAACTTGGCCTTCTTTGTGCCAAAGAATGCTCAAACTGCACTAATCTCACACGCTAGTAAAGTAATGCTCAAAATTTTCAAGCCAAGCTTCAGCAATCTGTAAACCATGAACTTCCAGATGTTCAAGCTGGTTTTAGAAAAGGCAGACAAACCAGAGATCAAATTGCCAACATCCACTGGATCATCAAAAATGAAAGAGAGTTCCAGAAAAACATCTATTTCTGCTTTATTGACTATGCCAAAGCCTTTCACTGTGTGGATCACAATAAACTGTGGAAAATTCTGAAAGAGATGGGAATACCAGATCACCTAACCTGCCTCTTGAGAAATTTGTATGCAGGTCAGGAAGCAACAGTTAGAATTGGACATGGAACAACAGACTGGTTCCAAATAGGAAAAGGAGTACGTCAAGGCTGTATATTGTCACCCTGCTTATTTAACTTGTATGCAGAGTACATCATGAGAAACGCTGGTCTGGAAGAAGCATAGCTGGACTCAAGATTGCTGGGAGAAATATCAATAACCTCAGATATGCAGATGACACCACCCTTATAGCAGAAAGTGAAGAACTAAAGAGCCTCTTGATGAAAGTGAAAGAGGAGAGTGAAAACGTTGACTTAAAGCTCAACATTCAAAAAATGAAGATCATGGCATCCGGTCCCATTACTTCATGGCAAACAGATGGGGGAAACAGTGGAAACAGTGGCTGACTTTATTTTGGGGGGGCTCCAAAATCACTGCAGATGGTGATTGCAGCCATGAAATAAAAAGACACTTAATCCTAGGAAGGAAAGTTATGACCAACCTAGACAGCATATTAAAAAGCAGAGACATTACTTTGCCAACAAAGGTCCATCTAGTCAAGGCTTTGGTTTTTCCAGTGGTCATGTATGGATGTGCCAGTTGGACTATAAAGAAAGCTGAGCACCGAAGATTTGATGTTTCTGAACTGTGGTATTAGAGAAGACTCTTGAGAGTCCCTTGGACTGCAAGGAGATCCAACCAGTCCATCCTAAAGGAGATCAGTCCTGAGTGTTCATTGGAAGGACTGATGTTGAAGCTGAAATGCCAATACTTTGGCCACTTGATTAGAAGAGCTGACTCATTTGAAAAACCCTGATAATAGAGAATGAGATGGTTGGATGGCATCACCGACTCGGTGGACATGAGTTTGAGTTAACTCCCGGAGTTGGTGATGGACAGGGAAGCCTGGTGTGCTGCGGTTCATGGGGTCGCAAAGTGTCGGACATACTGAGTGACTGAACTGAACTGAGCATGGCCTTGCCCATCAGAGCAAAACGCAGTTTTCTCCACAGCCAGGCCTTCCCATCAGGAAGCTTCCACAAGCTTCTTATCTTCATCCATCAGAGGGCAGACAGAATGAAAACCACAATCACAGGAAACTAACCAAACTGATCACATGAATCACAGTCTTGTCTAACTCAGTGAAACTATGAATCAAATCCAGAGCAACAATCAATTTTTTCTTAAGGGGTTCTTCTTCCAGAGAACTCTATTTTCTCTCCCAAGACCTGGCAAGGCAAAGGTAGCATGACCTTCATAAGGCAGAGATTTGAGATTCCACTCAAAGGAAAAATTTGCTAATTAAAATAAAGTCCAAAATCTTATTACAAGTAGAAAAGACCTTTAGCGAAATGATTTAGATTCAGAGCTGAAGCACAGTACTTTCTTTGCAAGATACTGATTGCTGTCACCCTCTGCTGGGTTTATCTGGAGGATGAGATGACCTCCAAAATTCAGGAAGAGCAAAACTCTTCAATTCCAGATCAAATCCAAAGCATGTTGTCCAAGAGCGGAAAACATTCTTCCCACACCCTTAAATCTAGAGACACCAAGTGGGAGAGGGTATTCTATTAACTTCCAGCCTCCAAAATCTACTATGACCTAGTCTATAATCCAAATATATACAGCATGCTGGACATGTAATTGGAATTTCAAGAGTCCTAATTTCATCTTCCAACCAGGTTGCACTTCTGAAAACATGGAGAAACACCAGGTGTCCCAGCGCTTTGAAATTAGTCTAAAAAACCCAGGTGGGGAAAAAAAAATCCATATTTTATTTGAAATAGAATCAAAAGAAATGTGGGAGATCACTGATTTTAGCCCCTACTTTACTATGGAGGATTCAAACTTGGAATGCATCTAGAAACTTTGGAAACTATTCTGGAGAAGGCACCAAAAGGAGGTTGGTCCTCAGTCTCACCTCCTGCCGGTTTTGCTCTCCTTGCACCTCTTGGTGGTTCAGTGCACAATCTGTGCTACATTGCCTGCTGAGGTTTGAAGCTCCTCCCTGTGGCTTACTAATTATTCAACCCTTGTAAAAAGATGTGAGAATAAAATGAGTTAATGTGCTCTGAGTGCTGAAAATAGTGTCTGGCAGGTGTAAACTAGTATACATAAGATAAACATCTAGGTCCCACTGTATCGCACAAGGGATTAGATTCAATATCCAGTGATGAACTATAATGGAAAGGGACACAAAAAAGAATACATATATGAGTCACTTCTCTATACAGCAGAAATTAATACAACATTGTAAACCACCTATATTTTAATACAATTTTTAAAAGTTATAAGGTCAATGAAGAAACAAAACTGAATAGGGGCTTCCCTGGTGGCTCAGTGGTAAAGAATCTGCCTCCCAACACAGGAGACTCAGGTTTGATCACTGGTCCAGGAAGATCCCACATGCCTCTGAGCAACTAAGCCTGTGCTCAAGAGCCTGGGAGTCACATCTCCTGAGCCCACGTGCCCTAGAGCCCTTGGTCCACCAACAAGAGAAGCCATGGCAATGAGAACATCGCAACTAGAGAGTAGCCTCTGCTCACAGCAACTAAAGAAAAGTCCATGTAGCCACAAAGATCCAGCACAGTCAAAATAAATAAATAAAATTATTATTATTTTTTAAAGTAAAACAGCAGGGACAGGGGGGATCCAGTGTCTGACATACCGTGAGGGGTCATAAGATGCTAGCTAACATAATTAGTCCCTCAAAGGACTCTTTCTAGGATTACGAGATGATACCGAGCAAAGGTGCAGCACAGTGCCTGACACATCATGCTCAATAAATGCGTCCTTACGGTTTTACAGAGGCGTGAGAGAATGGTGCTCTGGAGTCCAGACCATTTGCTGATCAGGAAACAGTGCTGAAAGTTTTTATTTCAAGGTGAGGGCATTTTAAAGTGTTTTCTCATTTACACAATATCAGACACAGAACAATTACCAAAAACCCTTGAACTTCCTTTCAAGAGTGTGTTTCAGAGATTTCCCCAGAGGTTAAAACTCCACGTTCCCACTGCAGGGGACATGGGTTCAGCCCCTGGTCTGGGAACTAAGATCCTGAAAGCTGCATGGCCAAATAAACAAACATTTTAAAAGTGCTTTTAAGAGAATTCCACAGCAATATCCGGGAACCATACTTCCGCCTGGGAGCGGAGAGGAATCCAGACAGGAACTTGGGCCATGTTGGTTACGAACTATGACCACCTCCTCGGTAGGAAGGACTGAAAGATTCCCATCATACCCCATGTTTTGGCTTTCAGCACTCAATGAATGTCATCCTGTTTAGTAAACTCCATAACATTATCAAGCAAGAGTAAGAGGTCACATTGTTAAGAAGTCTGCCATCATAAAATAGTGAGTTACCAGTCTCACCTGAGTGCTGCTGCAGTACGGACCTGGACTAACTGGGGTCTAGCTCTAGTTCAAATCAAAGCTTTGGAGTTCAGAGTGGCACTAGTATCCTGAGAAGACTTCTCTTTGGGTTGGCTTCACAGCACGCAGGTCATTCATACCTCACCCTTACAGAGATGGATCTCAGGGAAAAAAAGATGCTCCTTCCCAAGAGTCCAGTACAATCCCCATAACGTACTCTCACTGGCCCAGCTGGAGGCTTGGCATGAACCACGGTTCTGTGGCCAGGCTGGTGTCAGAAGGGTAATAAATCAGTCCAACCAGGTTGGGTCATCCACCCACCTTGATATCTGGGACACGGGGTTAGCCCCATCCAAACCACATGAATAGAAAGAGAATGGGGGGTACACCACAGGGAAAACCTGGGGACTGTTACCAAAACTGAAAGAACTGTGGATACTGGGCAGGTAAAACCAGTTATCAGTTTTACCTGGCTTTCCTAATAGTTGCTGTGTAGGAATTTAGTGAGTCACTTGAACTCTCTAGCACGTAGTTTTTCATCTATAAAATGAGAGATTCAGGCTAGAAAGCATAGAAGAATCCTTTGAAGGATTTGTTAAGACAGTTTCTTGGGCCCCATCCCCAGAGATTCTGATTCAATAGGCCTGAAATGGGCCTGAGAATTTGCCTTTATATCAAGTATCTGGTGACGCTGATGCTGGTCTGGAGACCACACTTGGAGTAACATGGGGCTAGATGATGACTCAGCCCCTGGCATCCTGTGAGTGATGGGAAATCATTCTGAGACTCCCAGCTGGGAATTCTGCTTCTGCCCCTGCTGTGGGAAGCAGCATAAGCTGGACAAAGATACAAGAACAGGGGCGAATTCCCCACTTGACTCCCATCACTGGGAATACTGACCAAATCGGATGTTACTTTAGTAGTCACTCAAGCCAGTGACTCCTTTCTCTTGTTTTTGTAGCTGCATCTCAGAGTAGAAGGGTGCGTGCTCATCTTCTCCGGTGAGAAGACCAAAAATCTCAACTAGCTGCTGAACAACCACTGAAAGGGGACTGTTGGAACCCACCAAAAAAAGATACCACACATCCATGGACAAAGGAGAAGCCGCAACAAGATGGTAGAAGGGGCACAATCGCATCTAAGATCAAATCTCAGACCCGCCAGAGATGCTAGGAGGGAGTAAACAAAACCTCGTGCACACCAGGACCCAGGAGAAAGGGGCAGCGACCCCACGAGAACTAAGTCAAACCTGCCTGTGAGTGTCGGGAGTCTCCCTCGAGGCCTGGGTCGACACTGGCCTGCCACGGGGTCAGGGGCACTGGCAGTAGCAGTCCTGGGACGTGCGCCATGCAGGCATAAGGCCTTTCAGAGGAGGAGGTCATACCTCTACCATAGTTTGGTCTGAGGCCAAACTACAGGGAGGAAGCACAGCTCCACCCATCAGCAGAAAATTGGATTAAAGATTTACTGAGCATGGCCCTGCCCACCAGACCCAGTTTTCCCCACAGCCAGTCCTTCCCATCAGAAAGCTTCCTTCCACAAGCCTCTTATCTTTATCCATCAGAAGGCAGACAGAATGAAAACCACAATCACAGAAAACTAACCAAAATGATCACATGGATCACAACTTTGTGTAACTCAATCAAACTATGAGCCATGTCATATAGGGCCACCCTAGATGGATAGTAGACAGTTCTGACAAAACATGATCCACTGGAGAAGGGAATGGCAAACCACTTCAGCATTCTTGCCTTGAGAACTCCCAAAACAGTATGAAAAGGCAAAAAGATATGACACTGAAAGATGAACCCCCTCCCAACCCGAGGTCAGTAGGTGTCCAATATGCTACTGGAGAAGAGTGGAGAAATAGCTCCAGAAGGAATGAAGAGCCTGACCAAAGTGGAAATGACATCTGGTGTCTGTGACTGCTGGTGAAAGTAAAGTCCAATGCTGTAAAGAACAATACTGCATAGGAACCTGGATGTTAGGTCCATGAATCAAGGCAGATTGGATGTGGTCAAACAGGAGATGGCAAGAATGAACATCAACATTTTAGGAATCAGTGAACTAAAATGGACCAGAATGGGTGCATTTAATTCAAATAACCATAATATAAACTACTGTGGTCAAGAATCCCTTAGAAAAAATGGAGTAGCCTTCAGAGTCAATAAGAGTCTGAAAAGCAGTACTTGGGTACAATCTCAAAAATGACAGAATGATTTCACTTCGTTTTCAAGGCAAATCATTCAATATCACAGGAATCCAAGTCTATCCAAGCCCCAACCACTGATGCCAAAGAAGATGAAGTTGACTGATCTATGAAGACCCACAAGACTATCTATAACTGACATAAAAGAAAAGATGCTCTTTTTTTTTTATCATAGGGGACTAGAATGCAAAAGTAGGAAGTTAAGAGACACCTGGAGTAGCAGGTAAGTTTGGCCCTGGAGTATGAAATGAAGCAGGGCAAAGGCTAACAGAGTTTTGCCAAGAGAACACACTGGTCATAGCAAACACCCTCTTCCAACAACACAAGAGACAACTCTACACATGGACATCACCAGATGGTCAATACTGAAATCAGATTGATTACATTCTTTGCAGCTGAAGATGGAGAAGCTCTATACAGTCATCAAAAACAAGATTTGGGCTGAATGTGGTTCAGATCATGAACTCCTTAATGTAAAATTTAGGCTTAAATTGGAGAAAGTAGGGAAAACCACTTGGCCATTCTAGTATGACCTAAATTAAATCCCTTATGATTACACAGAAGTGACAAATAGATTCAAGGGATTAGATATGAAAGAGTGCCAGAAAAACTATGTGCAGGAGGCGATGACCAAAACCACCCCAAAGAAAAGGCAAAATGGTTGTCTGAGGAGGCCTTTAAAATAGCTGAAAAAAGAAGAGAGGTGAAAGACAAAGGAGAAAAGAAAAGATAAACCCATCTGAATGCAGAGTTCCAAAGAATAGCAAGGAGAGAC
This sequence comes from Oreotragus oreotragus, assembly GCA_006410675.1. NCBI lineage: Eukaryota > Metazoa > Chordata > Mammalia > Artiodactyla > Bovidae > Oreotragus > Oreotragus oreotragus. The sequence continues at coordinate 516,167 of SJYX01013265.1, read as the reverse complement.
AAAAAAGTCTTCCTAAGTGAACAATGCAAAGATATAGACGAAAACAATAGAATGGGAAAGACTAGAGATCGCTTCAAGAAAATGAGAGATACCAAGGGAACATTTTATGCAAAAATGGGCACAATAAGGACAGAACTGGTATGGACCTAACAGAAGCAAAAGATATTAAGAGGAGGTGGCAAGAATACACAGAAAAACTGTACAAAAAGGTCTTAATGACCGAGATAACCATGATGGTATGATCACGCACCTAGAGCCAGACATCCTGGAATGCGAAGTCAAGTGAGCCTTACGAAGCATTACTATAAACAAAGCTAGTGGAGGTGATGGAATTCCAGTTGAGCTATTCCAAATCCTAAAAGATGATGCTGTTAAAGGACAGCACTCAATATGTCAGCAAATTTGGAAAACTCAGCAGTGGCCACAGGACTGGAAAAGGTCAGTTTTCATCCCAATCTTAAAGAAGGACAGTGCCAAGGAATGTTCAAACTACCACACAACTATCATTTCACATATTAGCAACATAACGTTCAAAATCCTTCACACTAGGGTTCAATAATGTGAATCTGGAACTTCTAGATGTTCAAGCTGGATTTAGAAAAGTCAGAGGAACCAGAGATCAAATTCCCAATGTCCACTGGATCACAGAAAAAGCAAGAGAATTCCATATAAACATCTACTTCTGCTTCATTGACTACACTAAAGCCTTTGACTGTGTGGATCACAACAAACTGCGGAAATTTAGTAATGAAACGGCAATACCATACCACCTTACTTGTCTTCTGAGAAACCTGTATGCAGGACAAGAAGCAACAGAATCAGACAGGGAACAATGGACAGGTTCAAAACTGGGAAAGGAGAATGTCAAGGCTGTAAACTGCCACCCTGCCTATTTAACTTACACAAAGAGCACCTCATGCGAAACGCTGGGCTGGATGTCTCACAAGCTAGAATCAAGATTTCCGGGAGAAATATCAACAACCTCGGATGAACTACCCTAATTAAGAGAAACTAAAGAGCCTCTTGATGAAGGTGAAAGAGGAGAGTGAAAAAGTTGGCTTAAAACTCAACATTCAAAAAACTAAGATCATGGCATCCAGTCCCATTGCTTCATGGCAAGTAAATGGCAAAAAAATGGAAACACTGACAGACTTTATTTTCCTGGGCTCCAAAATCATTGCAGATAGTGACTGTAGCCATTAAATTAAAAGACGCTTGCGCCTTGGAAGGAAAACTATGAGAAACCTAGACAGGGAATTATTAAAAAGCAGAGACATCACTTTGCTGACATAGGTCAGTCTAGTCAAAGCTATGGTTTTTCCAGTAGTCATGTATGGATGTGAGAGCTGAACCATAAACAAGGCTGAGTGCCGAAGATTTGATGCTTTAGAACTGTGGTGCTGGAGGACTCTTGAGAGTCCCTTGGACTGCAAGGAATCAAACTGCTGCTGCTGCTAAGTCACTTCAGTCGTGTCCGACTCTGTGTGACCCCATAGACGGCAGCCCACCAGGCTTCCCCGTCCCTGGGACTCTCCACGCAAGAATACTGGAGTGGGTTGCCATTTCCTTCTCCAATGCATGAAAGAGAAAAGTGAAAGTGAAGTCGCTCAGTCTGTCCGACTGTTAGCGACCCCATGGACTGCAGCCCACCAGGCTACTCCGTCCATTGGATTTTCCAGGCAAGAGTACTGGGGTGGGGTGCCATTGCCTTCCCCGAAGGAATCAAACTAGTCAAACCTAAAGGAAATCAGTCCTGAATATTCATTGGAAGGACTGATGCTGAGCTGAAGCTCCAATCCTTCAACCACCTGATACAAAAAGCTGACTCACTGGAAAAGACCCTGATGCTGGGAAAGATTAAGGGCAGGAGGAAAAGGGTACGACAGAGGATGAGATGGTTGGATGGCATCACCGACTCAATGGACATGAATGTGAGCAAGCTTCAGGAGATGGTGAAGGACAGAGATGTCTGTCATGCTGCATTCCATGGGGTCACACAGTCATACGTGACTGAAGAACTGAACAGTGTCTACAGGTCCCAATGGTTGGACTGAGTTGGGGGAGCAAGAAAGGGCTCTGTCTCCTCAAATCCAGAGCTCCCTCGGACATATCTGTTTTCTTGATCTCCACTAGTCCTTATTCAAATCTTTCCTGGGGTGGCCCAAAGATACAAAGTTCCATATTCGGAAACTTTCATAAGCTTGGAAGCAGTAGAGGTTTCGAGTTAAGGACACAGATGTTGGTGACAGGCAGACCTGGACTCCAGTATTCACTCATCTGCTCTTTAAAGGCTGCATGGCCTTGGGAAGATTCCTTTATCTCTCTATTCCTTAGTTACAAAACTGGGTGTGTGCAGGACCAATATGTAGAGTTGCTGTATGGACTAAAATAAGTGAGATTATATTTAAGAATTTAGAATTTAGATTATATTTAACAATTTAGAATTTACATTTAAGAATTATATTTAAGACTTTGGCACATGCGTGCGGTGCTAAGTCACATCAGTCGTGTCTCTTTGAGACCTTATGAATCCGATGAGAGTCCAATAAATGCTAAACTTCAGGTAACCCTTCAGGTTTAAATCCAAGATGCCCCTGTACACTGCACAGCTGAACCCCAATTAACAAGGTTCACTCACATCCATCCATTTCCAATTATCAACATCTTCTTAGTAAGAATATCCTATTCCTCTTTCCCCATAGTTACATTTTCTCAGAGTATCTCAGTAAAAAGTTCTGGGGTCAAATGTTGTTTGGAAAATGCTGGGTAAAAGAAGGTTTTCTTTTCTATGGGGTTTTTCATAGTCTTTGNTACAGGTCCCAATGGTTGGACTGAGTTGGGGGAGCAAGAAAGGGCTCTGTCTCCTCAAATCCAGAGCTCCCTCGGACATATCTGTTTTCTTGATCTCCACTAGTCCTTATTCAAATCTTTCCTGGGGTGGCCCAAAGATACAAAGTTCCATATTCGGAAACTTTCATAAGCTTGGAAGCAGTAGAGGTTTCGAGTTAAGGACACAGATGTTGGTGACAGGCAGACCTGGACTCCAGTATTCACTCATCTGCTCTTTAAAGGCTGCATGGCCTTGGGAAGATTCCTTTATCTCTCTATTCCTTAGTTACAAAACTGGGTGTGTGCAGGACCAATATGTAGAGTTGCTGTATGGACTAAAATAAGTGAGATTATATTTAAGAATTTAGAATTTAGATTATATTTAACAATTTAGAATTTACATTTAAGAATTATATTTAAGACTTTGGCACATGCGTGCGGTGCTAAGTCACATCAGTCGTGTCTCTTTGAGACCTTATGAATCCGATGAGAGTCCAATAAATGCTAAACTTCAGGTAACCCTTCAGGTTTAAATCCAAGATGCCCCTGTACACTGCACAGCTGAACCCCAATTAACAAGGTCCACTCACATCCATCCATTTCCAATTATCAACATCTTCTTAGTAAGAATATCCTATTCCTCTTTCCCCATAGTTACATTTTCTCAGAGTATCTCAGTAAAAAGTTCTGGGGTCAAATGTTGTTTGGAAAATGCTGGGTAAAAGAAGGTTTTCTTTTCTATGGGGTTTTTCATAGTCTTTGCTATGAAAGTTTGCATTGAGAATCTCCAAGAGGGACATTTATATTCAGGAGTTCCCAAACTTATTGGACCAAAGAAGCCTCATTTCAAGGATCTCCTATTAATACATATTAAATATTCTAGCACTGTACACGGGGAAGGCAATGGCACCCCACCCCAGTACTCTTGCCTGGAAAATCCAATGGACGGAGTAGCCTGGTGGGCTGCAGTCCATGGGGTCGCTAACAGTCGGACAGACTGAGCGACTTCACTTTCACTTTTCTCTTTCATGCATTGGAGAAGGAAATGGCAACCCACTCCAGTATTCTTGCCTGGAGAATCCCAGGGATGGGGGAGCCTGGTGGGCTGCCGTCTATGGGGTCGCACAGAGTCGGACACGACTGAAGCGACTTAGCAGCAGCAGCAGCAGCAGCAGCAGCACTGTACAGGATGCAGGCCGGGAACCTCTGCTCTGGAGCTAAATTCTACCTGAAGTCTCTATACTCTGATACACAGAGTGAAACAACACTGTCAATGTCAAGATAAGTATCGTGATTTCCATGCATTCTGATATGTTCACAGTTGAGAGTCAATATTATATTTTAGAAACAATTTAGAAAATCACTTTTTCACCAGAGCAAGTAAACATTTCAATACATAGGTGCTGAAACTGCAGACTCTGCTTTTATTTGAGGCCAGGGCATGGTAGGGACATGGTGAGAATGAATGTCCCTGCACTCAGGGAGAGGAGAGCATGGAAGCCCAGTTCTGAGATTGTGGAAGGAGGTTAGTGGGAGCAAGTAACTCTTCACAGAGGAGTAGAGAGTGCGAGAGAGTACCTCCCACTGGTCCAGGTAGCAGCTCTCCTTGACTGTCAATACCTGCTGTAAGAACTTGCAACATCCCCAGAAGGTTTTTCGCTCCCTCCATATTATTAAAGTGTTCTAGGTCAATAGCCAACCAAAAGTGCAGTAGAGATGATACCAGGTTTATCTAAGTTACAAAAATGTAATAATGATGATTCAATCAGGAGAGGAAGTGGCTGCCCTTTTCTGAATAGCACCTAACTAAACTGCGATCTCTGAAAAAATGAAACGTGGACGATACTCAGGACAATGACTAATTTGGAGAATCTTTGAGCTCAATGAAACTGCCATGTCAGCGCACCCTCCCTGGGGCTGTGTGCGATTTGCTGAACTCTCTGGAAAACATCAAAGAATTAAGACAATTGTGACAACCCACAAGCTTCTTGTTCCGTACTGCGTGGGTCTGGCTATTACCCCCAATTGAGACAAGCTGAACTCTAAGGAAGCCTTGAGAGTAGAAAACAGGCCCCTTGTGTGGAAGGGCTTCATGGTTAAAAAGTAAAGGCATGCATCTAACTGCCAGCAAGGCTGGGGTTGCCTGCCTCTCCCCACTTCTCCAGGCCCCAGCGCTGACCAGGTGCCCTGTCTTCTGTTAGGACAGGGTTTGAAATGCTCCATCACAGCTGAACACAGATGGGGAGACTGCCACTTATATTCACTGAAATGCATTGCTTGCATTTCTGAGAGTGTGGAACAGAAAGATGGTGACTTATATTTATTTTTTTAATTTTTATTTTTACTTTATTTTACTTTACGGTACTGTATTGGTTTTGGCATACATTGACATGAATCCGCCATGGGTGTACATGAACTCCCAAACATAAACCTCCCTCCCACCTCCCACCCCACATCATCCCTCCAGATCATCCCCATGCACCAGCCCCAAGCATCCTGTATCCTGTATCAAACATATACTGGCGATTCGTTTCTCACATGATAGTATACATATTTCAATGCTATTCTCCCAAATCATCCCACCCTCTCTCTCTCCCTCTCCCTCAGAGTCCAAAAGCCCGCTCTACACATCTGTGTCTCTTTTGCTGTCTTGCATACAGGGTCCTCATTACCATCTTTCTAAATTCCATATACATGTGTTAGTATACTGTATTGGTGTTTTTCTTTCTGGCTTACTTCACTCTGTATAATCGGTTCCAGTTTCATCCATCTTATTAGAACTGATTCAAACGTATTCTTTTTAATGGCTGAGTAATATTCCATTGTGTATATGTACCACAGCTTTCTTATCCATTCATCTGCTGATGGACATCTAGGTTGTTTCCATGTCCTGGCTATTATAAACAGTGCTGCGATGAACATTGGGGTACATGTGTCTCTTTCTATTCTGGTTTCCTCGGTGTGTATGCCCAGCAGTGGGATTGCAAGAAGTAGTAAGCGTCTTTGAGGCAGCAGGCATACCTCCTGGGAGGCCCTGCCAAGGGAGCCTCCTACAGCAAACTCCACGAAATCCAGGGCTGAGGCAACTGATGGAACCCTTGATTAAACCATTCCCTCAGCTGCCCTCTTCCAGGATCTGGCTGTCTTTTCTCAAGCTCCCAGTTGCACTCTAAGGATCGCAAACGGGAGCCCAGGCTGGGCACACTGATTGGCTCTTCTTCCCACTGCAGCAGGGCTGTTCTAATCAGACCTGTGCTGCACACTGTCCTGAGAATCTCCAGCTTTGTGTTCTGACAGCAGGTTCAGTTTAAAGAAGTCTCATTTCATTTCTCTTTGTCACTAAAAGGAAGTCCTAAAAGCCACTGCCACAAAGTTTCTGAGAGAAGAAAGAGGTAAGCACTGAAGAGCAAAGAAACACTGGGATGTTAGAAACAAGAGTGTCAGTCCTGCTCCTCTGGATTATGGCAGGATTTGCTCGAGATGAACCACAGGGAAATGGGAATCAGCCATTTCAGATAAGGACTTGACACGATATAGCTCTTAAAGAATGACACTGACATTAATAAGACATTGGCTCCACCAATCCATCCACCTAACTGTGCAATACCTATCATTCAGCATTGCTTTCCACCAGGGGCATGTAACTGCAAGCAGAGATCTAGGGACAAAGGGGCCCACAGGTATCTGCCCTCAATGGGCTTACATCTGAATCAAGAACCAGTACTCATCAACACAGTGTTGGCAGACAAACAGTCCAGGAGTGACAAAACTGCTCTTAATCTTAAAATAAGTGATCACTTATTTTAACACTGAGAATGAGTCAGTGATTTGAAAACGAAAAAGATAGTCCTGAACTGCAGTCCCTCTATGACGTGCAATACTCAACGTGCCTGAATATTTCTTATCTACTTCCCAACTGGTTTGCCCAGCTCTTTTTCGGGGACAAGACTCCACATGTGGTGAAAACCACCAGCTAAGACTTGTCAGGAAGGCTGTCAGTGTAAACTCAGTGAGGGCAGGCCCAGTGTCTTCTCTGTTTTGGGGCTCTAGAGATTAAGGTTGGTGATCAGAACATAAGAGACTAATAATAAATATTTGCTCAGTGGCCTTGGATCACAACTTCCCTTTGTCTACACCTTTCTACTTTTACGAAACAGTTCTACATATTTATTCTTTCTGGAAACCTGTGTGGCAGAGCTCTTCAGGAGATGAAACCAAGGCACAGATGGGTTAAATGACTTGCTCAGGGTGACAGGGAGTGAATGTCAGGGTAGCACTTGAGCAGGCTGCCAAGGAGGGGGAGGGGGCGCTTAAGGAAATGGAGAGAAAATGAGACCTTCTAGGCCTTATATTTCTGTCCCTTAACTTACTTACAAGCCTTTACATTGGTGCTGATTTGGAGCATCTTAATAAATAAAGTTTTTTTTTTCCAGTTGTAAGGATGAAAATATATAAAGATCACTACAGGTTATGGATGAATAAATGCCCTCTCTAGATTAAAACTCATGCTATGACTTTTTATTAAATTGGTAATACTAAAACTTATCAGACACCACCATTGAGCATAAAACTCCATCCAAAAAAAAACAAAAAAACAAAACCAATTTTGTTAGGAATGAAAAGCAGAAATGATCACTGCATAATTGGGAATTATTTACTAGAGAAGCAGTTTCTTTTGCTAGGAAAGTAAACATCCCCCTTCTCCTCAGTACTTACTAAGCAGTAAGATCATCACATCTGATAGCACCCTGATCAATTAACATTATCCCTTAATTAGTCCCTAAAACTATTAACCACATAACCAAGTGGATCAGCAGCCACAGGGCTTAATTTTGTACCTCACTATTATGCTTACTGAGGCATTTTGCTCTCATAGAGTAAATTAACACTCCTGAATCTCAAATGGTAGCAAGTTATATTTTTGTCATTATAGTTTATGCTCTAAATACAAATTCTTATTCTCTAGAGCATGCATTCTCAACAGAGCCGATATTCCCCCCAAGGTGGCAAAAACTGGTTCTTAGGATGAGAGGGGTGACAAAATTTTACCTTTTTTAAGTATAAAGCACAGACTTACCTACAGTATACAAACACACATACAATGTCTCTGTGGTATTGAAATCCCTGGTAGGGAGGGCAATTAGGAAAAAAGTACACCTTACTTAAAAAGGGCTTCCCTGGTGGCTCAGACAGTCAAGAATCCACCTGCAACACGGGAGACCTGGGCTCAATCCCTGGGCTGGGAAGATCCCTGCCTGCAATGTGGGAGACCTGGGTTCGATCCCTGGGCTGGGAAGATCCTCTGGAGAAGGGCATGGCAATTTGCTTCAGTATTCTTGCCTGGAGAATCCCCATGGACAGAGGAGCCTGGCAGGCTACAGTCCATGGGGTCACAAAGAGTCAGACAGGACTGAGACACTAGGCACAGCACATCTTAAAAAGGGTCCTTCTGTTGGCGGCAATGTTGAAAAAAAGAAGACTGAAAATGCTGCTGTATGGTCCTCAAACCTGGCTGCACAGTGGAACCTCACTGGAGTCTTAGAAGTACTGGCACCTGAGCCATTCCCAGAGTTTCTGATGTAATTGGTCTGGGATGGGACCTGGGCATGGTACAGGTTAAAAACTCCCCAGAGGGGTCTGAAGGTGAGTTCGAGGACCACGGCTCTGAACTGCAGGTGACGTTAAGTCCCGCCACTTTCCAACCTAAGCTACTGTGGATGTGACTAAACCACCATGATATCCTTCCCCACAGAGCCCAGGTGTGGCTTTGGAACTTATTCCATACACTTTCCCATCCATTCCAAACATCAACTGCAGTCAATTGAAAGTGACATGTGAAATGAAACCTATTTGCCATCCCTGTTCTAGATGATCTTCTGGGCTAGAAGAGAATCTACCTAAAATCCTAAGTTTTAGTACCCAGAAATTTCTTACTGCAGTATGTTTACAGATTATGTCTCATATTCCCCTCTATCTTTCTGTGAATTAAGTGTAAGAAGAGGAGAGAACCGAAACTGGTGGTGAGTGAGGAGAGAGAAGTTTGTTGAGCACTGAAATGTAGTTGTGCAAACATCTAGCTGTCCCTGGGTAGTGCTGGCTGATATTCTATTTTTGTAATAAAATAAAAGAGGCAAATTGCCTTTTTTGGATGTAAACAGAAAACTCCATCAGGTCAAAGAAGGATCCCCAACAGTCTCATTTTATTGCAGGCCTCTTTTGGAGGATAGTCCTTCAGCTCTATGTGAGCATTTGTGGTTAATATGTGCATCGCTTAGTAGGCATAAACTGAATTGGCTTTACCAAGAGCAAGGATTAATCTCAGGTTTTAATGAAGTTAGCTCTTCAAGGGGAAGGTCAGATGAAATATTTTTGAGACTAAGAGTTTCTGACTAGCTCCTTAGATTTAAAACATGATGTCTGTTGAGATAAATATAAACAACAAATGCAAAGAAACCTCAGACACCAGAAAAATTACAATTTTCTTGAAATTGATGGTTGAATAAAAACATAAACTTGATGTTTTGATCATCTGAATCTGAACTATTCAAATACATGCATATATACATGTGCATGTGTGTGAGACAGTAATTAGTTTTCAGGAACAAAATGGCCAATAAAGATTTGGAAAGGTGCGTGCCTCATTAGTCACCAGGGAATTACAATAAAAATAAAGCCAGCAGATGGGCAAAAGTTTTTAAAAAGCTGAAAATAGCAAAGTAGGAGAGGATGCAGAATAACAGGATCTCTCATCTAGTGCTGCAGGGAATGCAAAGTTGCTTCAAGGGCTTTGGAAAAATAGTGTAGTGGTACTTAGCAAAGATGAAGATATCCATAGCCTGTGCCCCAGCAATTTCACTTCTATGGAGTTCCACCAGAGAAATGTTTTCACATGGCATTGGGAGGCATTAATAAGGATACTCATAGCAGCAGCGTTTTTAACAGTCCCAACCATAAGAATGTGAATATTCATCCAGGATAAAATGTATAAGTAATGGTAGCATATTTACAAATGTACTCCCACATAGCATTAAAACCACTTCTATCCATAATAATGTAGATGACTCACAATCATAATGGTGACCAGATAAAAAGACTTCTTTCACAGAAATTTCAAAACAGAGAAAATTAAACAATAGCATGCAAGGTGCATATACAGATGATGAAACTATAAAAGGAAGAAATGATCATCAAGAATGCCAGCATGTCAGCACAGTGGTTAAGGAAGATGAGCAAGATGGTTGGAATCATTAAGGAGGGGTACCCAAGTAAGAGAAATGATGGCTTCCAGGCACAGTAGCAATATTCTGTTTCTTAACCCAGGTGCTAATCACATATACAGATGCTCACTTTATAATTATTTGTAATACATTTTTATGTGCGTCTCTAGATGTATGTTCTATTTCACAATAAAAAATAATTAGTTTCTCAACTTGCTGTGTTCCATATGACTAGTGTATCAATATATTTAAGTTAAGCAATTAAAAAAGGCTTTTGAAGGGAAAGTGGAACAACCCCAGAATGAAGAGAAACTGAACAACAGCCTTGAGAGGTACCAGCAACAGGACAGCTCTAGGGATCATGCCCTGAGGGACCCTCTCTATAGGACGTGCTCATCAGATAGCTTGGTCAATTTCCTAAGTCCTGGGTCTCCCCTAGAGGTCCCAGTTCCTAAAAGAAAGAATAGACTGAGCCTAGTCTTGTGCCTCAATGGTCACATGACCTGCCCCACCCGGAGCCCTGTGGAGCCAAGAAGACAGAGAGGAGAGAGACTGTGCAGATGAAAACCAGCTATGCTCACCACAAGCTGGACACTGCCGAGGCAAACAAGCAGAAAACAGCAGGGTCCAAGAAGGTGTGCAGACAAGAATCACAAGCAAAGACAGCACGGATTCATTCCTCTGATGATGATCAACCTGTTCTGCAGATTTCATCCCACACAAGGAAGGTAGTTAGTCTGCTTCATTCTACTAGCCACAGGACTCCAGGACTGGAAGGCATAACTGACACAGAAATGGTGACCAGTGCTGAAGGATGAGACTCTTCCCATGGACTGTGCCCTAATTCACCACCCGCCTTTCCCCGAGAACTGTGTGTGAGCCAAAGATGGCCATTCTGATCGCCCCTCCTCTTCATCCCTCCTTTACGGTTTTCTTTTTAGTGAGCTCAATGGCGGTCAAAATAGCCAGAAAGAGGTAAAAACTGGGTGAGAAATGCCAAGAATCAGTACTCCTGTTTGCTGGGACCTGGAGGTGGAGGACTCGTTGGTCGTTTATAGGTCCTCAGACTCCTACGGGGGCTTCATTTCACAGAGTAGGCGCAGGAGGGAGGGTTGTAAACTGGGGGAGCCATGAAGGGAAAGAGGTGGGAAATATTACCATGCCAGTAGGCATTCTGCCCACCGCCACTACTTATCCTGTATCAAGCAACCAAGGTAATTTTAAAAACTACAAACTGTGTGTGCTAACGTAAGCCTTCCTTCCTGAACACTGAAAAGCTTTAACCAAACGGTGAGAAATTACACAGGGAAACTGCATTTTTGATGCAGAATGAGTTGCCTCAAATATAGCTATCAATTTGAAAACTGCATCATAGTAAAATTTAAATTAAATATCTTTATTCGTGAGTCTGGACTCCTAAGAGTAAGGATGTGGGTGCCTGCATACTTATTTCATACACCAGTCACATTGATCAAAAAACACTCAAATACATATTTAGTCTTCAGTGAGTACCTATTCCTCTGGAGTCTAGAGCACTTTATAGACATTAGCTGATTAGCATTAATAAAAAGCATCTATCACACCATGCTCCAGAGCTACTACTGTGTCCACTCCAGAAACCACCCATCTGCCTTGCTTTGAGCAAAGCCTCCTTTATTGATGGCTTCTGTGGGTACAGTTGACATCCGCCCTCCCCTATCTGATCTCATTATTTCAGATCCTTACATCCTGGCTGGCTTTGCCTCCAGGTCCTCCTGCCACATCAGTGCAATTGTTTCCTTGCTTCCTTTCTGGGAGCCCGGGTTTTGTCCCAGCTTGGCTTGGCGTGTGTGTTTCAGGACCAGTATCAAGGCCTCGTGGTGAGGATTTATAGCTTCCAGAGCCCCTCACTGGGTGACCTTCTCCTGTCAGGCCCATTTTTCTGGAGGGCTTTCTCTTGGGGGCCCTGAACAGGACTCTCCAAGTTGGGCCCGAGCCCTTGGCAGACAAGCCCCTTGATTGTAGTTGGAGACCTCAGGTCGCTTCAGGGCGGAGCTCGCGTTTCAGGAATTCAGGAGGCTGGGCCTTGCATTACTATGAGAGGGGAAACGTGCTAGGGAGGAGGCAGGCCTTGATGTATGCCCCACTGGACAAAAGCTGCTAGTGTCAGCTTGATTTGCAAGATCAACATTCATGAGTTCGACTGCTTAGAAAGGGGGATTATCTGCAAACTCGGGCCTGAATGGAAGCCATAAATAAGTGATTTCACACCACCAAGCAGGAAGAATATTCCCCCTCCTCAATTATTCTCAACAGCATGTTCGGCCCCTCCCAGGTTCCCACCACTGGTGAGCCCTCGGGGTGATGTGTTCAAACGATGGAGCTCTTAGAGCCCGGAGCACCAGCCTAGCCATGAGCTTGTGTAAGGGGACAGGATGGAGCACAGTAGAGCATATGAGCAGTGCCTGCTTCACTTCCCAAGATCCAATCCGGGTTTTGCTTGGTGCCGATCCAGAGGCCATTCCAAGCCTGCTTACTCCAGGCAAGGTTTTCCCTCTCATTCACCAGCTTCAGCCACTCTGCCTGGGCTCAACTCAACACAGATACTCAAATGTGTGTCTGGCATCAAGGCATCAAAGACATTGGGAGGGTCTTTCATCAGCTGCCTGAGGAGGGATGCACTCCCAGCTATCCTCATTTGTAGCCGCGTTTACTCTGAAATGTTAATGTATCTCCTGATGCAAAAAGAAAGGCTGGAAGACGCTTTTTTCCATTTCGTCTCGCCCTCATCCATCCTTTGTGTGCGCCTAGCTGTGTTAACCCTATGAGGCTCTCACTCTACTTTCTCCCTCACGGCTGTCTTCTGGTTTGTAGTTTGACTTCCTCTTTGGGCCCTCACTAACCCTCCCAGTTCCTGGAGGTAGGTTCATTGTAGGACAGAGACAGATGGAGAGCCACAGATTTTGGACGTTACCAGGGCTTTGAGGTGTGGGGAGTGGAATGAAGGCAAAAGCTGGGTCAGCTCATGGTGCCACCTGAGTACTGAGCAACCTTGTGGTTGTCAAGTTTCTTGGAAGCTCAGCTTAGCTCCACTGATCCCCTAGCCCGCGGGGATGGACTAGGATGCTAAAGAGCAAAGTAAATGGTTTCAGAGGCATCCCTCTAGGAGGATGGTGCTTGGATGTTTAACACTGAAGAATTACCCAGCAGGCAGCTGAGCAGGCGGGTTTGGAAATGACTCCATTTAAAAAACCTTTCCTCCTTTTTTGGGGAGCCTCACACTGTTAGGGAAAGAGTCAAACCTTTCAGAGGTTGGATGGTGGAGGGGGAATAGAATGACTCTGAAAGTGGGCAGGGAAAGGGAGAAGGGAGGGGAAGGAATTGAGGAGTACCCTCAGAGCAGTTCAGGAGGAGGCTTTGTTCCTAGAGCATGGATTTGTGAGTTAGGAGGGAGAACTAGGCAACAGGGAAAAGTTAGGAAACATCTCTGTACTGGGTAGAGGGGAGGGCCTGTAAGGGTCATCCAAGGTGTTGGCAGTCAAGGGTCAGCAGCTTCAAACCATCTCGGAGGATAAGGTCCAGGAAAGAATGTGGGGCTAGGAGTCCACGGGCCTTGGGCTGGGCTGAGTGCAGAGCACACTGAGAAAGGTCTGCCCTGTGGTCCTAGCTCACTGAGGACACAGCACACACTGAGAAGAGAGGGTGGGCTCTGTGTGGAAAGCACAGATGTTTGCTGAATGGCTATGGGGTTGCAAAGAAGCCTGCTCAGAGTCCAACACTGAAGGAAACTGTTCCTGGTTGAGTAATTGAGTCTGGATGGCCGGGAGATCCCCAAATCCCCAGGCATCCTTGATCAGGAAGAAGTCCCACTAGGAGCTCTTTGGGGAATTCCCAACCATGGGTTCCCGAGAAGACTGCTGCCAGTTTACATGCAGCATTGCACAAACATCTCCAGCTGGCCTGCAGATTCTGTTTGATAAAGTTTTCTCCATAAAAGCTTTTTTCTTTAAACAGTCTTTCTGGGCTTTTGAACTTTCATATGCACAAGTTTACTCACTGCTGCATTATCATAATTGCAAGCTACTGGAAATGACTTACATACGCAAACATGTATAAATTATGGTGGACACAATGGAGTACTATGTAGCTACAAAAAAAAATTAAAAAGCACAACTATACAAAATGACAGAGTGTGTTCCAGAGTATATCACTAAGTAAAGTATCATCTTGCAAGCAAGATGCAAATAAGCATACATATAAGTGCAAAGTGGGCTAACTTCTATGAGTAGAAGAAGGGAAAATGAGAAAAACATATATCTGTTTGTCTTTAAAAATGAAAAAAGCGATATAGGAAAAATAAACCAGAAAAACGGGATGAAATGAGGGTACTTCCCTGGGTGGTTCAGTGATTGAGAATCTACCTGCCAATGCAGGGAACATGAGTTCAGTCCCTGGTCTGAGAGGATCCCACATGCTGCAGAGCAACTAAGCCTGTCCACTACAATTACTGAGCCCACAGCCTGAGAAAGCCCTCGCGTAACAGCAAGGACCTAGCACAGCCATAAATAAAAAAGTACATTTAAAAAAGAGAGGCAGGTGGGAAGAGAGTGGAAGAGATATAAGAGGAAGTAACACTTCTCTGTATTAATTGGTGTCATTTTGATTTGGGAAATATTGTTAGTATTCTGTATATTTTAAAAGTAAAATTTAAAAAAAAGTATGGGAAAGGAAAAAATATCCTAAAAAGCAAACCAAAAACAATGAACCTGATTCTATTTTAATGAGTAATCACACTGAAAAGGAAAAAAAAAATAGTCCAAGTAATTTATGAACAAGCATTGGATGACTGTCAGAATTAGGTAGGCTGATGGCTGGAGAGAACTGAATTTAGTATTCAGTAAATGTTAAACTTTTACTAGCATTCCTCACAGAAATGACTGTTTCCAGGGCTGAGGCAGGAAAGGTACATGCTGAGTCTAGAACACTTTTTTCCTTAAATTGAAGTGGAAGTCATATAGCATAAAATGAACTATTTTGAAGCATACACTTCTGTGGTATTTAGTACATTCCCAAGCTTGGGTAACCACCATATCTATTCAGTGGGAGCTGAAACATCTTATGCTAGGATGTAAGGAAGTGCTCAAAGCATTGTTAACATGGACACAACCCAAGCGTCCATCAACAGATGAACGGATAAACAACCTATGGTACATATACACAATGTAATACTACTCTCAGTCAGAAGAGGGAACACATTTTAATCATTCTAATGAGGTGGATGAACCTAGGGCCTATTATACAGAGTGAAGTAAGTCAGAAAGAAAAATATAAATAGCATATATTGACCCATATATACAGAATCTAAAAAGATGGCACTGATTAATTTGTTTTCAGGGCAGCAATGGAGAAACAGACATAGATAATGGACCTAAGGACATGGGGGGAGGGAAGGAGGGAGAAGGTGAGATGTATGGAGAGAAGAGCATAGAAATTTACAACACCATCTGCAAAACAGACAGCCATTGGGAATTTGCTGTGTGACTCAGGGAACTCAAACAGGGGTTCTGTGACAGGATGAAGCATGGGATGGGAGGGAGATGGGAGGGAGGTTCTGTAGGGAAGAGACATGGCTGATTCTTGTTGATGTATGACAGAAAACCACAAAATTCTGTGAAGCAATTAGCCTTCAATTAATAGGCAAATAACCAAAGCAGTCTTAAGAAAAAAGAATGGAGCTGGAGGAATCAACCTTCCTGACTTCAGACTACACTACAAAGCTACAGTCATCAAGACAGTATGGTACTGGCAAAAACAGAAATATAGATCAATGGAACAAGATAGAAAGCCCAGAAATAAACCCATGCACCTATGGTACCTTATTTTTGAAAAAGGAGGCAAGAATATACAATGGGGCAAAGACACTCTCTTCAATAAATGGTGCTGGGAAAACTGGACAGCTACATGTAAAAGAATGAAATTAGAACACTTTCTAATACCATATACAAAGATAAACTCAAAATGGATTAAAGACCTAAATGTAAGACCAGAAACTATAAAACTCTTAAGAGGAAAACATAGGCAGAACAGTTGATGACATAAATCAAAGCAAGATCCTTTATGACCCACCTCCTAGAGTAATGGAAATAAAAACAAAAGTAAACAAGTGGGACCTTTTAAACTTAAAAGCTTTTGTACAGCAAAGGAAACTATAAGCAAGGTGAAAAGACAACCCTCAGAATGGGAGAAAATAGCAGCAGATGAAACAGATAACAAAGGATTAATTTCCAAAACATTCAAGCAGCTCATATAACTCAATACCAGAAAAGCAAACAACCCAATCAAAAAGTGGGGAAAAAACCTAAACAGACATTTCTCCAAGGAAGACATACAGATGGCTAACAAACACATGAAAAAATCCTCAATACTGCTCATTATTAGAGAAATGCAAATCAAAACCACAATGTGATATCACCTCACACTAGTCAGAATGGTCATCATCAAAAAGTCTACAAATAATAAACGCTGGAGAGGGTGTGGAGAAAAGGGAACCCTCTTGCACTGTAGGTGGGAGTGTAAATTGATACAGTCACTATGGAAGATGGTATGGAGAGTCCTTAAAAAACTAGGAATAAAATTACCATATGGCCAGCAATCCCATTCCTAGGCATATACCCTGAGCAAACCAAAATTGAAAAAGACACATGTATTCCATTGTTCATTGCAGCACTATTTACTAGAACATGGAAGCAACCTAGATATCCCTTGACAGATGAACGGATAAAGAAATTGTGGTAAATATACACAATAGAATATTACTAAGCCATAAAAAGGAATGCATTTGAGTCAGTTCTAATGAGGTGAATGAACCTAGAGCCTATTATACAGAGTGAAGTCAGAAAGAGATAAATATTGTATACTAATGCATATATACAGAATCTAGAAAGATGGTATCACGGACTCGATGGACGTGAGTCTGAGCGAACTCCGGGAGATGGTGATGGACAGGGAGGCCTGGCGTGCTGCGATTCATGGGGTTGCAAAGAGTCGGACACGACTGAGCGACTGAACTGAACTGAGAAAGATGGTACCAAATAATTTATTTGCACAGCAGCAATGGAGAAAGAGACATAGAGAATAGACTTCTGGACATAGGGAGAGGGGAAGAGAGGGTGAGATGTATGGAGAGAGTAACATGGAAACTTAATTACCAAATGTAAAATAGATAGCCAACAGGGAATTTGCTATATGGCTCAGGAAACTCAAACAGGGGCTCTGTATCAACCTAGAGGCGTGGGATGGGGAGGGAGATGGGAGAGAGGTTTAAGAGGGAGGGTATATATGTATATCTACAGCTGATTCATGTTGAGGCTTGACAGAAAACAACAAAATTCTGTAACACAATTATCCTTCGATAAATAAATAAAAATTAAAAATTCAGAAAAACCTAATAGCAAATTTTACAATTTGTGTGGAAATACAAAAGACTGTGGATAGCCAAAGCAATCTTGAGAAAGAAATATGGAGCTGGAACAATCAGGAGCCTTGTCTTCAGACTATAATACAAAGCTACAGTAATCAAGGCAGTATGGTACTGGCACAAAAACAGAAATATAGTCCAATGGAACAAGACAGAAAGCCCAGAGATAAATTCACACACCTATGGTCACTTAATCTATGACAAAAGAGGCAACAATAGAGAAAAGGTCTCTTCAGTAAGTGGTGCTGGGAAAACTAGACAGTGACATGTAAAAAAAAGGAACGTACAACACTTCATTTTGTATAACACCACACACAAAAATAAACTCAAAATGGACTTAAGATCTCAATGTAAGGCTGGATACTATACAAAAATCTTTCAGGAAAACAAAGGCAGAACAGTCTCTGACATAAATTGCAGCAATATCTTTTTTGATCCACCTCCTAGACTAATGAAGATAAAAATAAAAATAAATAAAGGGGATGTAAATGTAACAGCTTTTGCACAGCAAAGGAAACCATAAACAAAATGAAAAGACAACCCTCAGAATGGGAATAAATAATTGCACACAGCAACTGACAAGGGATTAATCTCCAAACAGCTGATCCAGCACAATAAAAACCAAAACATGGGAAGATCTAAACAGACATTTTTCCAAAGAAGACATACAGATGGCCAAAAAGCACATGAAAAGATGCTCAACATCACTATTAGAGAAATGTAAATCAAAACTACAACGAGGGAAAAAAAAAAAAAACTACAACAAGGTATCACCTCAGAATGGCCATCATCAAACAGTCTACAGACAAATGCTGAAGAGGGTATGGATAAAAGGGAACCCGCCTACCCTGCCGGTGGGAATGTAAACTGGCACAGCCACAATGGAGAACGGTATGAAGGTTCCTTAAAAACTAACACTAGAGTCACTATATGATCCAGCAATCCCACTGCTGGGTATGTATCCAGAGAAAACCATAATTCAAAAGGACACATGTACCTTAAAGTTCATTGTAGCATTATTTACAACGGTCAAGACACAGACGCAATCTAAGTGTCCATCAGCAGAGGAATGGATAAAGAAGATGTGGTACATATACACAATGGAATATTAGTCAGTGATAAAAAAAAAAAAGAGTGGAATAATGCCATTTGCAACAACATGGATAGACCAAGAGATTGTCATAGTGAGTGAAGTAATGCTTATACATGGAATCTAGATAATGATTCCACATATGATTTCACTTAAATGTGGAATCTAGATAATGATACAAATGAACTTTCTGACAAAACAGAAATAGTCACAGATATAGAAAACAAACTTACATTTGCTAGGGGTGGGGAAAGAGGGAGAGGGATAAATCAGGGGATTGGACTTGACATACACACACTACTATATATAAAATGGCAGAAAGTGAAGAGGAGCTAAAAAGCCTCTTGATGAAAGTGAAAGAGGAGAGTGAAAAAGTTGGCTTAAAGCTCAACATTCAGAAAACAAAGATCATGGCATCCAGTCCCATCACTTCATGGGAAATAGATGGGGAAACAGTGGAAACAGTAGAAACAGTGTCAGACTTTATTTTTTGGGTTCCAAAATCACTGCAGATGGTGACTGCAGCTATGAAATTAAAAGACGCTTACTCCTTGGAAGGAAAGTTATGACCAAGCTAGATAGCATATTCAAAAGCAGAGACATTACTTTGCC
>SJYX01013265.1:453544-487880 GCA_006410675.1 Oreotragus oreotragus | reverse complement strand
TGGATGGCATCACGGACTCTATGGACGTGAGTCTGAGTGAACTCCGGGAGATGGTAATGAACAGGGAAGCCTGGCATGCTGCGATTCATGGGGTCGCAAGGAGTCAGACACGACTGAGCGACTGAACTGAACTGAACACATATACAGATATCTATATCTGGAAAACACTGATAAAAAAGAAGTATCAAAAAGAGTAGACAGTATAAAATTTTATCTTGCTTCTAGAAGTGAATCAATGTAAGGTGGCTGAAATTTGGTTTTTTCCCTCATTTTCAATTGATTTTTATGTAAAGCTTTTTATTATAAATTCCATATACCCAACTGATTCTCCTATAATGTTTTCATTGAGTTTGGCCCAACTTTTTTTTTATCTGTACATCAAACCTATGGTTATAATTCAAACCACAACTATAACCTACGGTTATAATTCAAACTTAGGGGGTATCCTAGAATCCCCTTCAAGCTGGAAGCTGGGTGTCCACCCAGGACTGTCTCAGTTGCCCGGCCGTGCATGCTAAGGGTGCCAGCAGTCAGCAGTCGTGGTCCAGGAAAGGCAGCTCCGGTCCAAACCCCAACCTGCTGGAGGAGGACTCAACCAAGTACTAAATCTATCACTCTGAGTATGTGACTTCAGCTTCACTTTCCCCATCCACAGAGAGGACTCAGTCCTGCTGACAAGCTTACACACACATACATATCACCAAAGTGCACATGCTTGCCATATTTAATCACTACTCTATTCTAAGGGGTAATAATTATAATGAAATATAGAGTCACAGAGTAACAGAAAGTAACAGAAATAAAGAGCTGAAAGTACATTTACAGGCACATCCAAGTAAATCCATACTAAAAGATAGAGTCAAAGAATAAAACCTAATGGCATTAAGTTTTAGAGACCAAATAAAAGTTTAGCAAGATAAACAAGTACTTTGCATGAAATAGGTCCTCAGAATTCTAATTCAGATCAGAAACCTGCCTTAAGGAAGGTGATGGGAAGGGAGTGTGATGAGCTTATCAACATAGTACATCAAATTATCAAGGCACATCATAGTTAGAATACCACATAGCTGGCATTATTCTCTCAGTTGCTCTCAGCTGAGAAAATAACACACTTCTACTTAACACCCTTGCCAATTTAACTAACAAGCTCACTCCCTCTGGAAAAGCACTGCTGATTGCCTTGGCACAAGACCTCTCATGGTTAAGTTTATGGTTTTCCTGGTACAGGGAACATTTCTGTTCTCTTCAGTTTAGTTTGCTCAACAACACTTGTTTGTCCCCAAATCATTTGTCTGGATATGTAATTGTGTCCCCTCCCTCCCTTACAGAATTAGATATGATGTAACTGGTGAAAGCAATGGCACCCCACTCCAGTACTCTTGCCTGGAAAATCCCACGGACAGAGGAGCCTGGTGGGCTACAGTCCATGGGGTCGCAAAGAGTCAAATACGACTTCACTTTCTTTTCACTTTCATGCACTGGAGAAAGAAATGGCAACCCACTCCAGTACTCTTGCCTGGAAAATCCCTTGGAAGAAGGAGCCTGGTGGGCTGTCATCTATGAGGTCGCACAGAATCGGACACAACTGATGTGACTTAGCAGCAGCAGCAGCAGCAGCAGCAACTCATGAGAGTAGGGCAGAGTGCCTTGAAGCAGCCTCATTTGGATAGTTGGAAGGGCTCAGCCCACCTGCTAAGCATACCCAGTAGCACAGAGCATGCCCACTGCCCAGATCAAGTTTCTAAATTGTTGTGCATATAAAAGAGCCAGGGATTCCTGGAGAAAGGGCTTAGTCCATACTTGGGGTATTAAGAGTGCAAGGTGAACTGGAGACAGATTCATCAAAAGGCCATTAAGTGCCCAAAGGAGAAGGATGTCAGAGGACAAAAAGGCTACTATCTAAAGGGTTCTAATGGCCAAGTCTGGGATAATCAGAGCATCTGAAACAATGATCATAACTGTGAGGCACTGACTCATCTGTCATCACTGTTGGTGATGCCTGACGCTGAAAACTGGTAATTTGAGGAGAGAGTGCAAGGTGAACTGGAGATAGATTCATCAAAAGGCCATTAAGTGCCCAAAGGTTGGAGAAGGATGTCAGAGGACAAAAAGGCTACTATCTAAAGGGTTCTAACGGCCAAGTCTGGGATAATCAGAGCATCTGAAACAATGATCACAACTGTGAGGCACTGACTCATCTGTCATCACTGTTGGTGATGCCTGACGCTGAAAACTGGTAATTTGAGGAAAGATTTGAGCATGACCCTGGCTCTAGTGCATTCTCAGCTGATGAAGGAAAGCTCTTCCTTACAGAGTGCAGTCAATAATTATAGGAAGAACAGAATTAGAAAATCAGAATAAGAAAATTTCAACAATCTTCCTAAAATAATTGAGTCTGGCAAGGATCATCATCATTGAATTCCCAAATTCACCAGGTAAAAAGTGATTTTGATAAACAGGTGATGTTGGTAAAAGGTGATTTTGGTAATCACCTGGTAAACAGGCTACCCACGCACTGCCGGGTCAGCACACAGGTTATCTCTTACTTGCAACAGCAAGAACACGCTTTCACACTGGAGAGATGTGATCAAAGAGTCCATCACAGTGAGTCATCTAGATATTATTTTTTGACTGCTCCAGGCAGCATGCAGGATTCCCAGACCAGGATCAAACCCATGCCCCCTGCACTAGGAGCACAGAGTCTTAGTCAACCAGATATTGAGACTTTTGATGTGATGCAACATGAAATATATCTGTGAGGTGTTAATGTCAAAAATGTGTAACCTGAATACACCAAGGCTTTGGCCCTAACTGCTAATTTACAGAATCTATAGGAACAAGATAAATAAACCACATGTAAACAATCCATTAAATGCTTCAAGTCAGACATTCAATAACTAACCTGCTCTATTTAAAGAAAATTTTAAAAAGTCTTGGGGAAAAATATTCAAGGTGGGAAGCTATTCTGGGCAAATGGAACAGACAAGCACGTATAGAGCTTGCACTGTTACTGGGTCAGCAGTGAAGATGGAAACACGGACTGAGCACTAGATAACAGGGAATACGATTCATTTTTTAGATGGGGAGACAGTGGAAACAGTGTCAGACTTTATTTTTCTAGGCTCCAAAATCACTGCAGATGGTGACTGCAGCCATGGAATTAGAAGACGCTTACTGTTTGGAAGGAAAGTTATGAGCAACCTAGATAGTTTATTCAAAAGCAGAGACATTACTTTGCAGACTGAGGTCCGTCTAGTCAAGGCTATGGTTTTTCCAGTGGTCATGTATGGATGTGAGAGCTGGACTCTGAAGAAAGCTGAGCGCCGAAGAATTGATGCTTTTGAACTGTGGTGTTGGAGAAGACTCTTGAGAGTCCCTTGAACTGCAAGGAGATCCAACCAGTCCATTCTGAAGGAGATCAGCCCTGAGATTTCTTTGGAAGGAATGATGCTAAAGCTGAAACTCCAGTACTTTGGCCACCTCATGAGAAGAGCTGACTCATTGGAAAAGACTCTGATGCTGGGAGGGATTGGGGGCAGGAGGAGAGGGGGACGACCGAGGATGAGATGGTTGGATCGCATCACGGACTCGATGGACGTGAGTCTGAGTGAACTCCGGGAGATGGTGATGAACAGGGAGGCCTGGCGTGCTGCAATTCATGGAGTTGCAAGGAGTCGGACACGACTGAGCGACTGAACTGAACTGAACTGTTACTGTGGTTGTTTTTATGAGATGCATGCTTAATGTTTAGGGGTGAAATATCTGTTACTCTTCAATTGTTCAGTAAAAAAAATATGGCAAAATGTTAATTTTTACATGTATATGAATATACAGTTCATTTTACTATTTAACTTTTCTGTATATTTGAACATTCTCATAATAAAAAGTTGTGGGAAAAACATTAGGCTATGAAAAATACTTGATTCCTATCTGATTTTGCAAAACAGTTATTGATGAACACAGGTACTTCTGACTTGAATGTTCATTCTTTTCTTTTACATTTGAGACTGAAGTGAAGTAACAATGACAAATGTTAGAATCACACTTGTTCATTGATGACAAGTGAGTTTTTTGCTTAATTTGAGGACAGTTATCAAAACACTGTAAGAATATGCCTTTTCCCTCAATTTTGGGGGCTATCTACAATAGACAGCTACGGACAGGACACGCTTCTAACTGTATTACCATTTTCTCCTTCACTTAAGCCTAGAAAATCAATGAAAAATAAACCAAGCCCTAATTGTAGTGTTTGTCATTTTCCGTGGTGTAAATGCTTCCATCACAGACAATTTCAAGCTGTCTAAACAGTGTCACGGATCAGAAAGTTGGGAAGAGAGGTACACCATTGCACAATATATCCACCATAAAGATTCAACAGGTGTAACTTCAAGAGCACAAGTGAAAAACTCCACTATACTAATAGTAACTTTATTGAGGTTTATAAGTTTACTTTGGGTATGTAGGATAATACCTTTATTCTTTTTTTTAAACCAGAGAATAATTGCTTTACAAAGTTGTATTGGTTTCTGTTGTACAACAATGTGAATCAGCCATTAGTATACATATATTCCCTCCCTCTACACTGCACACTAATACATTAGATAAGCGGCCATGATATTTGCAAATATATATATATATATATATATGACACAGAAAGAGAAAAAAGTGGGTGAGAGGGAGGGAGGAGACTGACATTATAAAGGAAGAAGAGTGCAAGCTTGAATGATACAATAGGTGGGGCAAAATGTTAGCATTAGCATATCTGAGTAAAGGGTTGAAAGATATATATGGTGCTTGCTGTACTATTTCTGTACCTCTTCTGTATGCTTAAAATTATTCTAGATAATTTTCAAGTATCTGATCACTCTAACATATCTATAGCAAAACATATGCACAAATAATGATACCATGACTTTTTTATCTTGTAAAATGATATATAACACCCCACTTTTTAACTTACTTCAGGTACACCTTATAGGGTTTTCCTTTAATTCCCTATAATATCGTGAGAGAGGCAAAGCACTAGATAAAACCTTGTATCTATGATTCTTCTATACTTTGTCCATGACTTTTCTTCATTTTTGAGCTATTTTATAATTTCACTCTTAGGAGCCAGAGTGATATTATTCTTTACAACTTTGGGAGAGCTATTCTTTCCAGATTTTTCTTTTTCTTTTTAATATCAGCTTTATTGAGGTACAATTCAGATGCCATAATATTCATCCTTCTCAAGTGAACAATTCAATGATATTTAGTATATTCACTAAGTTGTACAACCATCACTACTGTCTACTTTAGAACCTTTTCATCACTCCTCAAATAAAGCTCATCTATACCTATTAAGCTTTCAAACTAGGCTTCAAAAATACGTGAACTGACAAGTTCCAGATGTACAAGCTGGATTTAGAAAAGGCAGGAACCAGAGATCAAATTGCCAACATCCACTGGATCACAGAAAAAGCAAAGGAATTTTTTAAAAAATAAAAAATCTACTTCTGCTTCATTGACTACACTAAAGCTTTTGACTGTGAAAGTGAAAGTCACTCATTGCTCATTTGTGTCCACCTGTTTTCGACCCCATGAACTGTAGCCCGCCTACAGGCTCCTCTGCCCATGCGGTTTTCCAGGCAAGAATGCTTGAATAGGTTGCCACTTCCTTCTCCAGGGGAAATTCCCAACCCAGGAATTGAACCCTGGTCTCCTACATTGCAGGCAGATTCTTTACTGTCTGAGCCACCAAGGGTGGTGGTTATATATACAAAAGTCACTCAGTCGTATCTGACTCTTTGCGACCCCATGGACTATATAGTCCATGGAATTCTCCAGGCCAGAATACTGGAGTGGGTAGCTATTCCCTTCTCCAGGGGATTTTCCCAACCCAGGGATAGAAGCTAGGTCTCCCGCATTGCAGGCAGATTCTTTACCAGCTAAGCCACAAGGGAAGCTATGTAGATCACAACAGCTTGACTGTGTAGATCACAACAAATTATGGAAAATTCTTTAAAAGATGAGAATACCAGAGCACCCTACATGTCTCCTGAGAAACCTGTATGTGGTCAAGAAGCAACAATTAAAACTGGACATGAAACAATAGACTGCATTAAAATTGGGTAAGGAGTACATCAAGGCTGTATATTGTCACCCTGCTTATTTAATTTCTATGCAGAGTACATCTTGTGAAATGTCGGATTGGATGAATCACGCTGGAAATCAAGATTGTCGGGAGAAATATCAACAACCTCAGATATGCAGATGATACCACTTTAATGGCAGAAAGTGAAGAGGAAATAAAGAGCCTCTTGATGGGGGTGAAAGAAGAGAATGGAAAAGCTGGCTTAAAACTCAACATTCAGAAAACTAAGATCATGGCATCCAGTCTCATCACTTCACAGCAAATCAGTGGGGAAAAAGGGGAACAGTGACAGATTTTATTTTCCTGGGCTCCAATATCACTGTGGACAGTGACAGTTCATGGGGAGGGGTGAAAGAAGAGAATGGAAAAGCTGGCTTAAAACTCAACATTCAGAAAACTAAGATCATGGCATCCAGTCTCATCACTTCACAGCAAATCAGTGGGGAAAAAGGGGAACAGTGACAGATTTTATTTTCCTGGGCTCCAATATCACTGTGGACAGTGACAGTTCATGGGGTAGAAAAGAGTCGGACACGACTGAGTGAAATTAAAGGATGTTCCTTGGAAGAAAAGCTATGACAAATCTAGACAGTGTATTAAAAAGCAGAGACATCATTTTGCCAACAAAGATCTATATAGTCAAAGCTATGGTTTTTCCAGTAGTCACAGATAGATGTGAGAGTTGTACCATAAAGAAAGTTGAGCACCAAATAATTGATGCTTTTAAACTGTGGTGCTGGAGAAGACTCTTGAGAGTCCTTGGACAGCAAGGAGATCAAACCAGTCAATCCTAAAGGATATCAACCCTGATTTTTCCTCCCAGTATTCATTGGGAGGACTGATGAAGCTGAAACTCAAATACTCTGGCTACCTGATGCAAAGAGCGAAGTCACTGGAAAAATCCCTGATGCTGGGAAAGATTGAGGGCAGGAGGAAAAGGGGGCAACAGAGGACGAGATAGTTGGATGGCATCACCAACTCAACGGGCAAGAGTCTGAGCAAACTCCAGGAGATAGTAAAGGACAGAGAAGCCTGGTGTGCTGTAGTCTATGGGGTCCCAAAGAGTTGGACGTGACTGCAGCTGAACCACCACAACAAATACATATGAAGCAGTCACTCCCCATCCTCCACTTCCTCCAGCCCTACCACCACCACCTGTAACTACTCATCTGCTTTCTGTTTCTATGGATTTGCTTATTCCATATGTCTTGTATTAGCAGAATTATACAATATGTCACCTTTGGCGTGTGTCTTCTTTCATTTAGCATAGTATTTTCAGGGTTCTTTCATGTTAACCATGCATCGGTAGTTACTTTTCTTTATTACTGAATAATATTCCATTGCATGAATTTGCATTCCCATTCATCAGCTGATGGACATTTGTGTTCTTTCTACTTTTGGCCTATGATAAATGATGCTTTGATGAACATTTGTGTACAAGTATTTTTTTGTGGATTATATTTTCAACCCTTTTGGGCATANTGAATTTGCATTCCCATTCATCAGCTGATGGACATTTGTGTTCTTTCTACTTTTGGCCTATGATAAATGATGCTTTGATGAACATTTGTGTACAAGTATTTTTTTGTGGATTATATTTTCAACCCTTTTGGGCATATACATAGAAGTGGAATTTCTGGGTTATATGGTCACTCTATGTTCAACTTTTGAGATCTTTCCTATATTTTGATGTGTTTTTAGGCCATGTTATCTTTTCCAGCAGTGCCTTAGCCCATCCTATAGCACTGCTATCCTGTGTATGTTTGTTTGCCTGAATTTCTCTTTATGACTTTATGATGGGCATACTTCCTCCTGAATTAAAATGGTTTATGAACAAAGATCCCAAAAATACAAGCTAAATCTTTTTTCACCAAATGATCCCACTGAAGGTCATCCTTGTTTTTCCCTTTCAATGAAGGACTATTTAGACTCTGTGTAAACCATCTGGGTACCTGCAATTTCCTGCAAGGATAATATTTTAAGTGTATACCTTGTCTTTCACATAAACCCATGACCTTCTGGAAAGCACAGTCCATGCATTTAGCACTTAGGTAACTCACATGCTTCATTAAGTCTGGTAGGTGAGTTAGCCAAATACTAAAACAGCGACTATATCTTGTACTTCTTTTATGTCCTTCATAGCATAGAAGTACACAAATGTACAACTACTTGTACACAAATGTTCACCAAAGCATCATTTATTATAGGCAAAAAACAGAAACAACTCAAATGTCCATCAGCTGATGAATGGGAATGCAAACTGTGTCATATTCATACAATGGAATATTATTCAACAATAAAAAGGAATTAACTGATTAATGAATTATTTACTGACAGATAATAGCTGGGCATAGAAGGTGCTTATTTAATGCTAAATAAATTGGTTTTAAGTTCCTAGGAATTTGCCCTACAGTTATTTATAGTTTGGGGTTTCTTAGCATACTTCCTACTTGACATACATCATTATGGCTGGTACATGCTCAGTACCAGCATGTCCATTCCCCTGGTACCAAGGAAAGACTTCTTTTTCTCTACACAGATGCTGTAAATATATTCAATACCAGTCTTCTGGTATGTCTGATGGGGAAAAAAAGAGAGAAATGAGAAAGGTATTTCTTTTCTCCTGTTCCACAGCAACTTTTCTGAACCAAATTTTCCTCTTTTTTCAACTTTTCTTCCTGGTACTTTCTCATCAATATTTTTGCCACTTCACTGGGCGGAGGAGAGAAAAATTATGAAATAAAGGTGGTTTTCTGGAGACTCTAGGTGGTGTTCTAGACTCTAGACTTTAGCTCTAAAACATCATGTCTGGACAGGCTCCCTTTCCCACC
This sequence comes from Oreotragus oreotragus, assembly GCA_006410675.1. NCBI lineage: Eukaryota > Metazoa > Chordata > Mammalia > Artiodactyla > Bovidae > Oreotragus > Oreotragus oreotragus. The sequence continues at coordinate 478,916 of SJYX01013265.1, read as the reverse complement.
TTTTCCAAACCACAGTATCTTGTCTTCAACTCTAGAAATCATGAATAGTGCAAAAAAGCCTATCTGAACAGTTCATTCCACAGCACAGCTGCGGAATGGTGCATCCTGGTTAAAGATTCTTCTTATTAGGCAACACACCACCCCGCCTCATCATTTTTTAAAGAAGCATTAATACATTAATATATTCAGCACCACAAGTGCAATGATATAATTTAATTCTCTTTTGATGATTCAGAAGGCATTTTTAGATTTTTATGACATTTATTCTCCTATGTATATACACAAGAATGCCAGAGAATAGCACATTATGGAGAGTGAAATTCTAGATCACAGAACAATGACCATATTTAAACACAATGTCCAGAAAGCACCCTCACTCCCTGTAAAGCAGCAGAGCAATGACAGGGACCATGTGAAAGCAGAAAGTAGAAATGGAACAGTTCTATAATAACCATCTTTAAAAGGCACAACTTTCTTCTCTCCGAGCACCCACTTCTACTTACAAAGAGATTTTTGTCTTGTTTTGTTTTTTTTTTTTTTAAAACCTAAGTTTGTTCATTGAAACTAAATACAATGAAAAAGTATGTTTTCCCTGGGTCTTAACAACTTACAAAGTTTTTATTCTCACTTATCTTTGCTCAGATCTTTCTATTTGAATCATTTAGGTCTTCTCTTTATAACTGGGTGACACCTTGTCAAGCTTCAACAGAACCCTCCTCAATCTAACAAAGGCTGTTAGACTGAGGAAGAGATTTGTTTTAAGGATTCTTCCCCTGTGGGATGATTGTTATTTAGGCAAAAGTCATCCTCCTCAGTGTCCTCTCAAGAAATTTGACACATGAAGGCTATTAAGAGGTTGGACTTTGTCTTAAGCCAGCTATGAACTTGCTTTATTCCTTCTGCACACCCAAGTTGTTTACCTGTAATTTTTAATCCTTAAAGGGACTATGAGGATGTATCTGCATGTCCTGAGTGGATTAAAATTCCTAAATCATTAAAACAAATGTTTTGAGAAAAAGAATTCTCTGCCATTCAAGAAACCAGACAACCACATTAACAAACCAGTTCAGCCATTGAAATCATTAGGCTACTAGATCAACTTTCAAAACTACCTACACGGCTCCCCACGCTCACTTGCTTTTTTCAGGTCCCTACTGTAACGTCTTCTTCTCTGACAGCCTTTCTCTGACTGTTCTATCTAAGCTAGTTATTCCCATTATATTCAATTCTTTTACTGTGATTTATTGTTCTTTCTACCACTAGTTATTACCTAATGTGACATACGTGTGTTGATTTGTTCTCTTTATCCTACAGAATGAAAGGTCTTGAAAGGTAGGGACTTATTTCATTGCTTGTTACTAAGACCTGGAACTCAGCACATAGTAGATGCTCAATAAGTATTTGTTGAATGAGTGAAAAATTATTTTAGCCTCATTAATACTAAGGTAACCTAAGTTTCAGAAATTGCTAGTTTATAGTAGAGGCAGCAAAATTTGTGTTGACTAACACAATGTTTAGTTTAAAACAGTGTGGAGGCTACAGGAAGTAAGAGGGTATGAGAAACCAGGTGAATCCTCAAGGCACTAAAATCTAGGACAGGACATATGATAGGTATCCATGACCAACAGCAAAGCCCAGAATCGTTTTCTAAGTATCATGGGGAGTTATAAGTGAGTCCAACAAACTGTAAGAATTCAGAGGAAGGAATTTTTCTTTAGAATCAGAGTGGGTGGTCAGGGAAGGCTTCCTGGAGGCACATTTGATTTGCATCTTGAAGGAAGGTGTGAAAGTTAGCTAACAACAAAGTTAGGGCAACAGTCCACATGGGATTGCCCTCACTTCTGACCCCAACTGCAAGCTCAAGGTGAGTGCTTCTCAAAACTATCCTCAGTTTTGACAAGTCACTAGAGAGACCCACAGAGCTCACTGAAAGTCCTGCATACACACAGTTCTGCTTTATTATAGGAATAGGATATAGATTAAAATCGGCCAAGAAAAGAAGCAGAGAGGGCAGACTCCAGGAAAAGGATTAATTGCAGAGTCTCTAGTTATCCTCAAGGGGGAAGGAAATGTTATTTCCCTGGCATCAATGTATGACAGCATGCAGAGTATTACCGTCAGGGAAGTTCACCAGAGCCTTGGTGATCCAGAGTCTTTACTGGGGTTTCTAACACACTGGGCTGGCTGACTGTTCATTAGGCTGATCTCAGTTTCCAGCTCCTCAGAAAGTCAAGCTGATACTGTATGACCCAAAGTCCCCAATCTGAGTCATACTGGTGGTGTGGCTCAGTGCCCCAACCCTAAATCACACTGTAACTATCTGACCCAAGGTCCTCAGGCAAAGACATTCCTATCAGGCATGACATGCTAAGGGCTTAGAGATCACCTCCCATTAACTGAGGAAAAAGGCCAGACTTCTTTTAGGCAAGGTTAACTTCTTTACTGTTTGTTCACAAAGTTCTCAAGGCAAGAATAATGAAGTAGGTTGCCATTCCTTTCTCCAGTGGACCACATTTTGTCAGAACCAACAGCTGAGAAAAGAAGCGAAGTGAAAGGGAAAGATATACCCATCTGAATGTAGAGTTCCAAAGAACAGCAAGGAGAGATAGGAAAACATTTTTAACTGAACAATGCAAAGAAATAGAGGAAAACAATAGAATGGGAAAGACTTGAGATCTCTTCAATAAAATTGGAGATACTAAGGGAACACTTCTTGCAAAGATGGGCACAATAAAGGACAGAAATGGTATGGACCTAACAGAAGCAGAAATTAAGAAGAGGTGGCAAGAATATACAAAAGAACTGTACANACTGAACAATGCAAAGAAATAGAGGAAAACAATAGAATGGGAAAGACTTGAGATCTCTTCAATAAAATTGGAGATACTAAGGGAACACTTCTTGCAAAGATGGGCACAATAAAGGACAGAAATGGTATGGACCTAACAGAAGCAGAAATTAAGAAGAGGTGGCAAGAATATACAAAAGAACTGTACAAAAAAGGTATTAATGACCTGGATAACTATGATGGTGTGGCCACTCACCTAGAGTCAGATATTCTGGAGTATGAAGTAAAGGAGGCCTTAGGTAGAATTAGGAGCCTGGAAAGTTAGGTCTATGAATCCAGAAAAACTGGAAGTGGTCAAACAGGAGATGGCAAGCCTGAACATTGACATTTTAGGAATCAGTGAACTAAAATGGACCAGAATGGGCGAATTTAATTCAGATGACCATTATATCTACTACTGTGGGCAAGAATTCCTTAGAAGAAAAGGAGTAGCCCTCAAAGTCAATAAGAGAGTCTGAAATTCAGTGCTTAGTTACCTTCTCAAAAAAAAACAGAATGATCTCCGTTCGTTTCCAAGCCAATCCATTATTCAATATCACAGTAATCCAAGTCTATGCCTCAAACACTAATAGGGAAGAAGCTGAAGTTGAATGGTTTTATGAAGACCTATAAGACCTTCTAGAACTAACAAACACCAAAAAAAGATGTCCTTTTCATCACAGAAGACTAGAATACAAAAGTAGGAAGTCAAGAGATATTTGCAATAACAGGCAAGTTTGGCTTTAAAGTACAAAATGAAGCAGGGCAAAGGTTAACAGTACTGGTCATAGTAAATACCCTCTTCCAACAACCCAAGAGATGACTCTACACATGGACATCACTGGATGGTCAATACCAAAATAAGACTGATTATATTCTTTGCAGCCAAGGATGGAGAAGCTCTATACAGTCAGCAAAAACAAGACTGAGATCTAACTATAGCTCAGATCACGAGCTCCTTATTGCAAAAGTCAGACTTAAAAGTGGAGAAAGTAGGGAAAATCTCTAGGCCATTCAGATATGACCTAAATCAAATCCCTTATAGTTATACAGTGAAAGTGACAAATAGATTCAAGGGATTAAATCAAATAGACAGAATGCCTGAAGAACTATGGACAGAGGTTTGTAACACTGTATAGGAGGCAGTGATCAAAACTATCCCCCAAAAAAAGAAATGCGAAAAAGCAAAATGGCTGTCCAAGGAGTTCTTACAAATAGCTGAGAAGACACTTGAAAGGCAAAGGAGAATAGGAAAGATATACCCATCTAAATGTAGAGTTCCAAAGAATAGCAAGGAGAGATAAGAAAGACTTCTTAAGTGAAAAATGTCAAGAAATAGAGGGAAACAACAGAATGGGGATGACTAGAACCCACTCCAGTACTCTCGCCTGGAGAATGCCACGGACGGAGGAGCCTGGTAGGCTACAGTCCATGGGGTCGCTAAGAGTCGGACACGACTGAGCGACTTCACTTTCACTTTTCACTTTCATGCATTGGAGCAGGAAATGGCAACCCACTCCAGTGTTCTTGCCTGGAGAATCCCAGGGATGGGGGAGCCTGGTGGGCTGCCGTCTATGGGGTCGCACAGAGTCAGACACGACTGAAGCGACTTAGCAGCAGCAGCAGTGATCTAAGAAAATTAGAGGTAACCAGGGAACATTGCATGCAAAGACGGGCACAACAAAGGACAGACTGGTAAGGACTTACAGAAGCACAAGAGGTGGCAAGAATACACAGAACTGTACGAAACAGGTCTTAATGACCCAGATAACCATGATGGTGTGATCATTCACCTAGAGCCAGACATCTTGGAGTGTGAAGTCAAGTGAGCCTTAGGAAGTGTTACTATGAACAAAGCTAAGCTATTTCAAATCCTAAAAGGTGATCCAGTTAAAGTGTTGCACTCAAAATGCCAGCAAATTTGGAAAACTCAGCAGTGGCCACAGGACTGGAAAAGGTCAGTTTTCATTCCAATCTTAAAGAAGGGCAATCACAAAGAATGTTCAAACTACTGCAAAACTGTGCTCATTTTATATACTAGCAAGGTAATGCTCAAAATCCTTCAAGCTAGGCTTCAGCAGTACATGAACTGAGAAATTCCAGACATACAAGCTGGATATAGAAAAGGCAAAGGAACCAGAGATCAAACTGCCAACATCCATTGGATCACAGAAAAAGCAAGGGAATTCCAGAAATACATCTACTTCTGCTTCACTGACTATGCTAGGACATATGCTTGGACAGCAAGGAGATCAAACCAGTCAATCCCAAAGGAAATAAACCCCGAATACTTATTGGAAGGACTGATGCTGAAGCTCCAGTATTCTGCCACCTCATGCAAGGAGCCAACTGGTAAAGACCCTTATGTGGGAAAGAGGAGGAGGCAACAGGATGAGATGATTGGATGGCATCACTGACTCAGTGGACATGAGTTTGAGCCAACTCTGGGAGATAGTGAAGGACAGGGAAGCCTGGTGTGCTGCCGTCTATGGGGTCACAAGTGTCAGACACAAGTGAGCAACTGAACAACAACAACAAAATTCTTACTGCGCAGAAGGGGAGCTAAACCCATGATCTGAACACTGGTGAACCCAACAATGGATGAACAATAAGGCTATGGCTGCACTGTTCCAGAAAAAGTTGGAATTTGTCAGTTTCACGGATAATTCTCATAAAAACATCTACTTCTGAGAAATGGAGGTGGAGAGTCAGGGTGAGAGCTTCACAGGTAATACTAGTGGTAAAGAATCTGTCTGCCAATGTAGGGGACGCAGGTTTGATCCCTGGGTCAGGAAGATCCCCTGGAGGAGGAAATGGTACCCACTCTAGCATTCTTACCTGGAAAATCCCACGGACAGAGGAGCCTGGTGGGCTACTGTCCATGGGGTGGCAAGAGTCAGAAATGACTGAGCAACTGAGCACACGTCAGAGTGAGATGTCTGGGGAGTTAGGCCCTTCGGCATGGGTAATCCAGATTGCTTATACGCCTAAATGATTTCTTCAATTCTGTTAATGTTGTCCAGAAGATTTAATGAATGTAAATACTCCACTGATTATTTTCTGTAATTGAAGGTGATTTTTTAAATTTTATTTCTCAGAAAAATCAAGCACTAAATAAGAAACGCATCCTCTGACTGTTATCTGTTCCTGAGTAACAAACCACTTCAACACTCAATGATTTAACACACCAGCTGTCTTATTTGCTCCTGACTCTGAAAGTCAGCATGTGAGCTGAATCCAGGCTAGCCATGGGTTTCTCTGGTGGCTCAGGGATAAAGCATCTGCCTGCCAATACAGGAGACACAGGAGACCTGGGTTTGATCCCTGGGGCAGGAAGATCCCCTAGAAAGGGAAATGGCAACTCACTCCAGTATTCTTACCCGGGAAATCCCATGGACAGAGGAGGCTGGTGGGCTACAGCCCATGGACTCGCAAAGAGCTGGACACAACTGAGTGACTGAACAGCAGCAACAAGAGGCTGGCCGTTCTGCTGGAGCTTTAGCCTGGGGTCACTGGCGCAGCTCCAGCCGGATGGAGGTGGACAGAACTGAAAGGTCCAGGCTGGCCTCACTCGCCTACCTGGCAGTCGTGGGTTAGGGGTCTTGGTTCTCCTCCCTGTGTCCTCCATAGCAGGCCAGCTCAGACGTTTTCACATGGAGGTACCATTCATGCAGGTCAGACCAGAAGCTATAAGCTTCCCAAGGCCAAGACCAAGAAGTCTCACAACTTCCCTTCTGCTGCATTCTGTTGGCCAAAGCAACCCTCTAGACTAGCCCAGAATCAGAGGAGGGGAAAGAATCTGCTTCTTGTTAAGAGCACCTGCAAAGAATTTATGGCCATTTAAAACATCATAATCCTAACCACAATTCCTGATTTTTCCCCCTAATGTGCATGTGTGGTCAATCACTTCAGTTATGTCTGACTCTTTGCAACCCTATCAACTGTAGCCTGCCAGGCTCCTCTTGTCCATGGGATTCTCCAGGCAAGAATACTGGAGTGGGTTGCCATGCCCTCCTCTAGGGGATTTTCCCGACCCAGGGATAGAACCCTCGTCTCCGGCATTGCAGATGGATTCTTTACCCACTGAGCCACCTGGGAAGCCCTACATCTCTAATACAGCTTTGTAAATAGATGGCTAGGCCTCAGCTTTCCTAGAGAAAGAAGAGTTTTATTTATGCCTTGTAAGTAGGAAGTAACACTGGTTTAAATTCTGGGTTGCTTTTTTGTTGCTGAACCACTTGTGAGATTTATGATGTGACTGTTTACAAAAGAGTAACTCAGATATTCTTCCGATTCTAAAGGGTGATACTGATTTTTTCTTTTGGGCACACCAAATAGCATGTGGAATCCTACTCCCTGACCAGGGGTTGAACCTGCATGGGAAGCGTGGAGTCTTAACCACTGGACCACCAGACAAGTCCCTGAGTTGCTTTTTAAAAGCATTTTCAAGGGCATCTGAATGACTGGTCAATATGCAGTGGTACATTCTGAGCCGTCAGTAAGTAGTAGAGGGGTTTTGGTTGTTTTGTTCTTTTTGGTTTTGTTTTGGTATTTTGTTCACTTATGTAGAGTCTCTTCACAGTGGAAAAACCTGCATCTTTTAGATGAAACTTGCATATTCTATCCAATGACTCCCAGCCTGCCCACGATGAGCATAAACCTGCATATACCGTGCCCAGCTAATGGGGCTGCTCTGGAATGACCAAGCCTGTAGGGGAGACCCCACCCCTGGAGAACAGCCTTCAGAAGCAGTCCCTGGCTTTTGGGAGAGGCTTGGGCCTCCCTAGTGGCTCAGATGGTAAACAATCTGCCTACAATGCAGGAGACCTGGGTTCGATCCGTGGGTTGGGAAGATCCACTGGAGAAGGAAATGGCTACCCACTTCAGTATTCTTGCCTGCACAATCCCATGAACAGAGAAAATTGGTGGGCTACAGTCCATGGCGTCACAAAGAGTTGGACACGACTGAGCGACTAACACTTTCGCTTTCCCCAAAACAACTTGAGCCACTCTATAAAGGAAGCTGTTTAATCGATACTGCAGCTGGGCTGTCAAAGGAGTTTAATTCCAAGAGGATGGAGCATTGATTTAAGGATGAAACACACGCACACACACACACACACACACATCACACACATGGGGCCTGGAGGCAGGCAATGAGTTATGTTGGGTAGTGAGCTGGGCCGTGGGCTTCCACCAACACTCTGTGCACTGAGATTTCCCTGGTGCCCTGGGGCTTGAATCTCCCAGGAAATAGAATGAATCACTCAGAGAGCAACGAAAATTTTAAGTAGTTGTCCTCAATGATCTTTATCAACGCAGACCTGAGTCTTTTAATAGAACGCTTTATGCCCCCTGTGGTCATTACAATTTTATTTCTTCAAGTGACATTCCCTTTTCTGGCTCCCCTGGGGATTCAGCTGTATTTGCCTTCAGAGTCGACGGTCAGCTGAATGGCTGTGCTTTCTGATTTGTACCCATTCCAATTTTTCTCTCCTGCTGCCCTGCCTACCAATAGGGCTCAGTTTTGGAGCAATGTGCCCTGCCGCAGAGGAAATAATTAAGAGTGGAAAATAATGGCTCTGCTCACAGCACCAGTGAAATCTTTTCAAGTAATGGACCTTGGAGTTTCTGCCAGCTGGAGAACATGAAAACCACTGCTTGCCCCTGGGAAATGATTGCTTCTTACAGCATCCCTGTCCATCAGTGCATGCTTGCTCCAACTTCCAAAGCTGCCATCCTTAGGATATGACAGCCAAAACCTACTGTTCTAATACAGGGATGATCTGGTATTTGAAAGGAAGGGAGACCTCGGCCTTTCCTGCTCCAACCCAAAGTCCCCAAACAAATAATAATAGCAAGTATTTTCACATCTTAACATCTACCAGGCACTTTTAAAATCATTTTATACACACAGTATGAGCTCATTTAATGCTTATAACAAACAACTCCATAAGTTAGGTACTATCATCTTCACCTTACATGTGAGGAAACAAGGCTCACAAAGATAGAAAAACTTGAGTTGAACCATTGAGGCAGGCTGTCAAGCCCAGGCAGCCTGCTCTGGAATCCACGTGAGAACACTGCATTGAACTGACCCTTATGGAAAAGAATAAAGGCTTTCTGAGGTGAGGGAAGCTTGTGGCCCTTTGCCAGTAAGAAGTTAGCCCCCTGAGAACATGTCACAGCTTGTCATCTCATTGCCTGGGCTTTTTAAGATGCTTATATTCATCCAGGTCTAACAAGAAAACACTTCAAATATTTACAAAAGAGGAAATTTCCTACAGGACATTGGTTGCTCGGGTGATGGAGAAGTTGAGAGCCAGCTAGGGGATGGCAAGATACTTTCTAGTTCATCCTCCACGCCACTGCCAGGCTGATCTTTGTAATCTCAGAATCCTCGCTCATCCTGATGTCCTAGGTTATAAACCTTTGGTGTTTCTCCTGTCTGCCCTCCGCCCACCCCAACTGTCCCTTATTTTCTAGCATCTCTGACCTATAGGGTGACTTTATACAATTGCTTTTTAAAAATTAATTAACTTTAACTGGAGGCTAAATTTGCACTCCTTTTATTTTCACTCAGTCTAGCCACTCAGCCTTTGATGCTGTGTCAGCCAGGGTCCCAGCTGGGAAGAAGCTGCACATTTAAATAGATGTACGAGAAGGTTGCCCAGGAAAGGGAGTGCAAGGGCAGAGAAGAAGCCCAAGCAAAATGCATAGCACAGTGCCCATCATTTGGGAGAGTGTTTGCTGCGACCCAAAAGGAGAGGACCCTGTAGAAGCCACCTAAGAGGAGCAGAGACCTTTGGTCTAATTTCAGACTGAATCAACCAGCCTTCTCAGGAGGGAGACCAGGGGCATACAACACCCTGCCCTCACCTTCCTGTCCTCCAAGCTCCTGCGGGGGCTGCCCAATGAGGGGTCACAACTGAAAACCAAAGGGCGCCACACCTGTCAAGAGGGTTCACCCAGCTCAGCTGGCCCCATCACCCCAACAGAAGGTAAAGGATGGACCTGCAGGGGCAAACTAAAGACAGCCAGGACAAGCACCCATTCCTGACGTCTCTGCTGCCAACGTCAACCATTCATCTGAAGACAAAGCCCACATGTTACTTCTCAGTGACCCTGCAGCTCTCCTGTGGTGGGTGGTTACTCTTGGTCTCCCAGCATCTTCTCCATCCCTGGGGTCTGCGTGGTGGATGGAGCACGCCCAGTGCGTGCAAGTCTCCCTATGGGACTGTGAGTTCCTTGAGCACACACACCATCTCTTTTTATATTTACAACATCTGCACCGAATGCTAGAGTACTTCTGCACTCAAAAAATTTGTGATGGAAGAAATGAATGAGGGAATCATCTGAGATAACTCTTGTACTGCACAGCTGACACTTTCAATTAGTCCTGAGATAGCATCCTCTTTCACACAGAGATGTTGCCTCTTTATACAGGCTTTTATGCCCTTAATTTAAAAAAAATTTTTTTAAGGAATCATCTAACTAAAATCTTTCCTGTGTAAAAATAGCCAGACTTGATTAACCAGGAATGCTTATTATATACACAAAAGAAAGGCTCCAATTACAAATTCTGATTTACACTCTTCATCTTCCTAAGGAGATTTGATATTTCATATTTAAGACAAGACTTCCTGTCCTGTCACATCTCTTCTAGCAGTCTTAGTAACTGGGGTATGTAGATGAGTTTAATGTGATTCTTTCTCACTAACAGCCAAGAATGTTTCTAAACAGCTGTGGAGTCAGTTCTAGTATGGGTATCTAATCTAAAACTGGCTCATTTATTTTAAATTTTATTTAAAATTAGTATTATTAATAGTTGGCCAGCAAGTTAGGAGCACAGGGATTTGTGGCCGCATAGAAAAGCAAAAAAAAAAAAAAATCTCTTCTTAGAAAGGGATTCGGATCAAGAATCTGGGTTTTCCTGATGCCTACACCTCTAACAAAAGCTCTGTTCTCTCCTCCTCTCTGGGCTGAGTAGGACAGATTGCTAATGAGGGAAAATTATGAATGTAATCCTTATATGAGGCAGCTGACTTTATGTTTGCAGATTTAAAATGTCTGACCTAGAAAGGGTCTTAGAGGTCATCTACTTCAATTCCTCAATTTTATAAATTGAGGTGGGGGGGAACCAAAACAGAAGTCAGAGAGGTTAAGCGACTAGCTCCTCGTCATAATTACGTCTACAAACTGCTTTTACCCGCAGACCGTCACACACCCCATCTCTTCTGGAGGAAAGAAATGTCATGCCACATTCTCTAATGGTGTGCATCAAGTGTGTCATCACTCAGTAAGAAGGGCAGTTCGCTGCTGCAGGTCATATTTTAAGGACCCACATGCAGCAGACAGCTGTGAGGAGCAGCGTCCTGCTCCGTCAGTTCCTTATGGACTCTCTTACATGTTGGTTCTTCAGTGTGCCTGCTGATAAAGTGCCTCCCAGACGCCACACAGTTATCCTGTAACGCTTTGAGAGCACAAGTATGAATAATGACACAGAAACATGTGATGCCATGGCTGTTTGCTCTGAGGACGCACTGGACTGAAAAATGTTCTCCCATCAGCAAACATCTTCCATTTCTAGACTTGCTGATGGTCCCCCAGGAGCACCTGTCTGCTGATCTAATCAGAGCCTAATCTTATCAGAGCCGTGAGCTGACAGGAGTAACTACTTTCCATATCATGTATTTTATTCATAGTTGTTTTCTTAAGACAATTGTAATGAGGGAGGAGGGGGAGGACGAGAGGGAGAGGAAGGGGAGGAGGAAGGGGAGGAGGAAGGGGAGGAGGAAGGGGAGGAGGAAGGGGAGGATAAATCAGGCCTTCCTTGGTGGCCCAGTGGTGAAGAGTCTGCCTGCCAATGCAGGGAACACGGGTGCAATCCCCGAGTCAGGAAGATCCCACATGCCGCGGAGCAACGAAGCCCATGCCCCGCAGCTACTGAGCCCGTGCTCCGGAGCCCAGGAGCCACCACTACTGAAGCCCGCCCACCCCAGCGCCCGAGTTCCGCAACAAGAGAAGCCCCTGCTCGCTGCAACTAGAGAAAGCCCAAGACCAGCAACAAAGACCCAGCAGAGTCCAAAATCAATATACTTCAAAACTAAATAAATGTCAAGTGCCATATTTTAGACTGCCTTGCCTTGAACATCATTCTCCTCACTGTGCAGTTTTTAGCAACTGAAAAGAGTTGGTCTTTTCTATGAAACACCTGCATTTCTACATCTGCTATCTTGGTAGGCCTGACGTACTACTTCTGGCAACTGGAACTAGTTACCGTTCCCCCTCATAACTATTTGTATCCACTCATATCCATGGAAACTTCTGGTCTTCGGATAAAGAAGCATTTACTATGTTAAGCCACTGAGATTTGGGGACTGTTACTATAGCTAGAAATTAAACTCTCAGTTATAGCTGGAGGCTGGGCATGCAAGTGGAAGACTCTTCTCTTTGCCAAGTAAGCCTTGTCCTGATACCTAAGAGCCACTGATACTCAAGTGAGGCTCACCAACACACTTTTCCAGAGCTCCCACCCGCACCGTGCCATTTATTAGGTACCCAGGGTAATATCCTCTCAACTGTCCTTTCTACCTCCAATCTTGTCCCACTTCTAACTCATACTTTACGCCATCACTGGAATTATCTTTGTAAAACAGTAAATCTAATGTAAAATATTGATTTATTCAGCATTTACCTTCATCTAAGGAGGAGCCCAGGAACCAGGCGGGCAAGTAGGGGGAACAGGACGGGGCACCCAGCCTCCCAGCAGGTGCCTCTGCAAGCACCTGCTGAAGGCCCAGCCCTCTTGATGGTGTAGGACTTCTCTTCTGAGTTCAGCAACAGAAAATAACCCCAGCCTTGAATTCAGAAATAGGGAGTTCAGATGCCAGTGGAGATGCGAGGTCTTGCCAGGACAAGCTTATCTTCCAACCCAATCCAAACATTTAAAAAATCATTTCAACTCTCTGTCCTTATGAGTCTTTGTCTACCTGAAGTAAATTATATTTTTACCTTTTAAAAAAGGTATTTTTACACAGTAATTTTTGGTTTTAAACCCAATGATCACGAGGTTTTTTGCAAGTGAATAGATTCAGTCAGCATGCAGATGAGGAGGGCAATAGTGGTTTTTCAAAAAATAGATGTATGTGTATATATATNCACTGAGTTAGACAAGGCTGTGGTCCTAGTGTGATTAGATTGACTACTTTTCTGTGAGTATGGTTTCAGTTTATCTGCCCTCTGATTCCCTTTTGCAACACCTACCATCTTACTTGGGTTTCTCTTACCTTGAGCGTGGGGTATCTCTTCATGGCTGCTTCTCTTGAAATTCATAAAATCAGTAGTAATGTTCCTAGTTCCACTCCTGAGTAAGTATTTTAAGTCTTTTTTTTTTTTTTTTCTTGGTTAATCTATTTAAAGGTTTGTCACTTTTTGAGTTTTTCAAGAATCTATTTGGTTTCATTTATACTATACCCCTCTTGCATGCTTTTGATTAATTAGCTCTTTTTCATCTGTTATCTTAACATGAAATATATCTTATTGATTTGAGAGTCTTCTGTTTTAATATATACATTTACAGCTATGAATTTCCCTTTGAGCATTGCTTTACCTAAGTCCCCTAAAGTTTAGTATGTTGTGTCTTCTTTTTCAGTCATCATCAAAAAGTATGTTAGAAAGTATTTCCTAATTTCTCTTTTCCAACCCATTGGTTATTTAGGAATATATTATTTAATTGTAGTTCATGAATTTCTGAGACTTCTTTCTGTTATTGATTTCTAATTTCATTCTATTGGGCTCAGTCATGTCCGACTCTTTGGGACCCCATGGACAGTAGTCTGCACCAGGCTGCTCTGTCCATGGGATTTTCCAGGCAAGAGCAGTGGAGTGGGTTGCCATTTCCTTCTCCAGGGAATCTTCCATACCCAGGGATCGAACCCAGGTCTCTGGCATTGTAGACAGACGCTTTACCATCTGAGCCACCAGGGAAGTCTGAAGTATACACTTTGTATGATTTAAATCCTGTTATATTTACTGAAGCTTATTTTATGGTCTGGTATGTGAAAGATGTTGGTTGCATATTGAGAAGAATATATATTCTGCTCTTGTTTAATCAAGTGTTCTATAAACACCTGTTAGGTCTAGTTGGTTTATAGTGTTGTATTGACACATTGTTGATCTAGTAATTACCCTTCTTTTGTTTCAGCTGATGAATTAATTAGTCCTAAAGACATTGATCCTGTTCAGCGTTTTGTCCCTCTACAGAATCAACGAAATGTGAGCATGAGGTTTTCCAATCAGGTAAAGAGATTTTATTTCATGATTTAGACTCATCCAGACATTTAAAGCTTAATTAAAGTATAAATTTTACTCTAAATGGATTTTTATTGTTCCTTGTAAGAGCAAGACATTTCTCTGTTCTGGTTAGTTAAGATTTACTTGTGGTAAAGGTTATTTGTTAATGAGAAAGTATGAGTCAGATGTTTCCAACAAGATGTCTCACAGGTAAACATTTTCACCTTCACAGTGGTTGACTTTACGGTGTCAGATGTCTTTGAGAAGATTTATGTGTGGGTAGCACTGGGACAGATGAGATGGCACTGTTACATGAATGCCGCCCCCGACCCCATGCTTGATGTCTGTGATGTGTCTCTGTGATAGGCCTAAGTGATGGACAGAGCTGATCTTAGTACTTGGTGAATGTCGGGGAAAGAAATAGTTAAAATTTTTTTTTTCACATTTAGTAACTATAGATTCAAACTTTGTTGTGTCAACAAAACAAGTGTTTGCAGGATCAGCAAAAATGATGTTGACTTGAGCATACCCTCAAGTATTAAATGATACCAGTAATGAGGACTGTTAAAATGAAAATGTTGTGTGGATTGTTGAAACTGCCTGAGGAGAAAGGGAATGAACCTGAGTATGTGCCTGGGATTCCAAGCAGTTAAAATGTATTTAATAAGAATAGCATCATCAGTAACAGAAAATATGCTTACAAATAAGCATTATAAAAATGCTCCTTTTACTTTAAACATATATGTATAATACACACACACACACACACACACACATAAATGCCTGTTTTAATGAGAGAAAGGGAAAGCCAGCCAGCCTCATCAGTGGGTTCTGTCACACTGTCTCTCTGCTTCTTTTGGTGGTCCTCAGCAAAACATCTAGTTACTGTGAGTGGTTTACAGTTGAAAAACTTTGGGGGAGACTTTTAATAAATGTTAAGATTTTCTCAGGAACATAAAAATGCCTGTGTTAATATGTGATAGAGATTTTGTGCTGGTCTATTAGTTCCCATATAAGGAAGCGATCTGGCCTTTGTCTCTATTTACCACTTGTCTCACTGCAGTACAAGTGTACATTCTGGATGTATTTGAGACATGCAGTTTTACCTGAAGAAATGGGAAAGTGGGAATGTATTTTACTTCATATTGCCTACTGTGACTCTGAACAATTTTAAGGCTAGTATGTTTCATTTACATAGCATGTGTGACCCACTTCTAGGGCGATGAAATCTCAAGGCCTTTTTTAGAATATAAAGTGACCTATTGGTCACAGATTTGAGGTGTAGGGGCAGGAACCAGATTATATCAAAGCACACAGCTAACATAATGAATAGTTAAAACATTTACTTCATGCTTGCCACATATGATGAGGGCTGCAGGTTATGTATAATTTTTTACATACAATATACTTGCAACTCTCTCACCCATTCAAAAAATCAGGGTACACATGAGTGAGAGTGAATTTTATAGAGCATTTATTCTAGGTGTTCTTTTTATATGGAAATCATTTATGCCTCCCATGTGGAGCTACATCCTACCTAAGAGCCTTTTTCTAGGGACAGGACAGAGGCTTCTCTCTTGCAGCCGAGTGGGGATTATATCTGTGCAGCGTTACAACACAGGGAGATTATAGAAAGGGCTGGCAGCAGAAAATTGGTGGGAGATGTCATCTCTCTACCCTACTGGGAACTTGGTTGTGGTAGTATATAAAATAGTGAGGTGCCTTTGCCACTTTCTCAGCTGTTTAAGCAGTAACCAAGGCATAGCATGCTCATATACATTGTTGGGACTAGCTGGCTTGGCTTGGTGAAATATGAAAGTCAGACATGGCACTCTACCTGAAATGCTGGTATCAGTGGCCTTTCAATCATGATTAACTAAGTCAGATCCTGGAATTAACTGATCTGTGGGAACTGATCCTGCCAAATGTCAGAAAAATATGTAGAGTAGTAAAATTCAGACATTTCTCAGAAATAAGAGACATCTCCTGGCAACCTACTCCAATATTCATGCCTAGGAAATCCCATGGACAGAGGAGTCTGGTGGGCTACAGTCCATGGGGTCACAAAAGAGTCAGAGTCAGACATGACTTGGCGACTAACAACCCAAATGGTTAAACAACAGGTGAATGGTTAAAGAAATAGTCTATATCCATACAACAAAATACTAATCAGAAACAAAAAATTGTGAACTACTGATTTAAGTAATATGGTTAAATCATCTCCTAGACACAAGAGTACCTACTGCTTGATTACATTTATGGGAAGAACTAGAACAAGCAACACTACACTTAGATATTAAAGTCAGAACAGTGGTTATCTTGCAGTGGGGATGGGGAGTGTCTGACTGAAAAGGAGTATAACAAACCTTTCTAGGGCAGTGGAAATACTCTAACCGTTGATCTCTGGGTGGTGGTTATATAGAGATGTATATATTTGTCAAAACTTATCCAACAATACACTTAACATTTATGCCTTTCAGTTCAGTCGCTCAGTTGTGTCCGACTCTTTGCGACCCCATGAATTGCAGCACGCCAGGCCTCCCTGTCCATCACCAACTCCTGGAGTTCACTCAGACTCATGTCCATCGAGTCAGTGATGCCATCCAGCCATCACATCATCTGTCGTCCCCTTCTCCTCCTGCCCCCAGTCCCTCCCAGCATCAGGGTCTTTTCCAATGAGTCACCTCTTTGCATGAGGTGGCCAAAGTATTGGAGTTTCAGCCTCAGCATCAGTCCTTCCAGTGAACACCCAGGACTGGTCTCCTTTAGGATGAACTGGTTGGATCTCCTTGCAGTCCAAGGGACTCTCAAGAGTCTTCTCCAACACCACAGTTCAAAAGCATCAATTCTTTGGCACTCAGCCTTCTTCACAGTCTAACAGAGTGTAGATATGTACTGATGACCTTCTTGGTATCGGAACTGATTTACCTGGAATCAACCGTTTTATTACAGAGGCGAAAACTTATACGATAGAGTCAAGTCAAGTTAAGTCAGAGAGTCAGCACAGGCTGAGAAACGCTGGGGTACTTAGCGTCGTGCGGTCCGGAGGGACAGGTAGTGGTAGAGGGCCTCAAGTGAGTCTGAGTGCAGGTAGATCCAACCAGTATACTTTCCTTCCAAGGAGTAAGCGTCTTTTAATTTCATGGCTGCAGTCACCATCTACTATATGTAAATTATATGTCAATAAAAAGTCTGCTTAATTTTTATATTAAATATCTGTTAATAAAGTAGAAGTATTGCAAGGGCTTAAAATGTCTCTTCTCCAGAGTATCCAAGAAGTATTCCACCTCATGAGAAGCAGAGATATAAAAAAAACTAGAGTTTCTCTTGTATAGCTTTGAAGCCAGTGTTTTGATTCCATTTTAAATGATTAAATCTTATGTAGTTAAATTTCCCTTAAAGAGCCACCAAGAGATCATGTTCCATTTTTTGGTTTAAAAAATTAAATCTTGGGAAGTCTTATTTAAAAAAAAGAGAGAGGGACAGCTCCAACTTCAAAGGAAGCTGTGTTAGGGGTCCTCATGACCACTCTTTGCCCCAGTGATTCACTGGAAGGACTGTCAGGACTCAGAAGCTGTTACACTTACTGTTTATTATTAGGTTGGTGCAAAAGTAATTGCGGTTTTGGACTGTGAATTTTAAATCATTACACCTGGGTTCAAACACATCTTTATTAATCACAATAGGAACCATTATAATCAACACATTGTTGCCAATGAGAGATAAGTTTGTTTATTCTTGTAGCATAAAAATCTGTGCTTCAGGATTGAACAAACTCTTTCCAAGATTTCTACTTGCGAAACGTTGAGATGCTTGAAGAAGTGGTTGTCAGTTGATGAAAGGTCAGATGAGTATGGTGGATACGACAAAAATTCTTAGCCCAATTCATTCAAGTTTTGCAGCATTGGTTGTGCAATATGCGGTCAGGCATTGTCGTGGAGAAGAATTGGGCCCCTTCTGTTGACCAATACTGGCTGCAGGCTTTGCAGTTTTTGTGCATCTCATCAATTTGCTGAGCATCCTTCTCAGATGTAATGATTTCACTGGGATTCAGAAAGCTATAGTAGATCAGATGGGCAGCAGACCCCAGACAGTGACCATGACCTTCTTTTAGTGCAAGTTTGGCTTTGAGAAGTGCTTTGGAGCTTTGTCTCAGTCCAGTCATTGAGCTTGGAGAAGGCAATGGCACCCTACTCCAGTATTCTTGCCTGGAAAATCCCCAGGCGACGGAGAAGCCTGGTAGGCTGCAGTCCATGGGGTCACGAAGAATCTGACATGACTGAGTGACTTCCCTTTCACTTTTCATTTTCATGCATAGGAGAAGGAAATGAACCCACTCCAGTGTTCTTGCCTGGAGAATCCCAGGGATGGGGGAGCCTGGTGGGCNAAAATCCCCAGGCGACGGAGAAGCCTGGTAGGCTGCAGTCCATGGGGTCACGAAGAATCTGACATGACTGAGTGACTTCCCTTTCACTTTTCATTTTCATGCATAGGAGAAGGAAATGAACCCACTCCAGTGTTCTTGCCTGGAGAATCCCAGGGATGGGGGAGCCTGGTGGGCTGCGTCTATGGGGCCACACAGAGTTGGACACGAGTGAAATGACTTAGCAGCAGCAGTCATTGAGCTGGTTTTTGCCGGTTATCATATAAAATCCGCTTTTCATTGCACGTCACAAACTGATCAAAAAACGGTTCATTATTGTTGCGCAGAATAAGAGAAGGCCACATTTCAACAATTTTTTAAAATTTGATGTCAGCTCATAAGGCACCCCCACTTATTGAGCTTTTTACCTTTCCAGTTTGCTTCAAATGCCAAATGACTGTAGAATGGCCAGTGTTGGTCAACTTCTCCTGTAGTTATAAGAGGATCAGCTTCCATGATCCTCTCAATCTGTCATTGTGAACTTCTGATGGCTGGCCACTGTGTTCCTCGTCTCCAAGGCTCTCATCACCTTTGCAAAACTTCTTGAACATCCACTGCGCTGTACATTTGTTAGCAGTTGCTGTGAGTTGTGTCCACTGCTTTACAACTCCTTTTGAACTTGAATGAGAAAATCACTTGAGTTTGCTTTTTGTCTAACATTATTTCCCTAGTCTAAAATAAATATAAAATAAGCTGAAAGTAATGTCATTAACAAAAAAAAAGCAAGAAATGCACATTAAAATAATGTATAACATAACCACATTTATTTTAGAATGTATTCCAATATCAAATGGCAAATTTCAACAATAAAAAACCACAATTACTGATAGCTTACTGTGAACGATGTTGATCTTGGATTCTTGATCTCCAAAGAAGAGGATTTAACTTTAGGTCTGACATAGACATCAGAAGGAGAACAGAGAGTGCCCCCTCACTAGGCTTAGCAAGGGAGCTATATACTTTTTCAACTGGTTATTAAGAATAAATCAAAAGAATGTCTCAAGGTTGTAAAGGTCTTACCATACCCACTCCCACAATAAAGATTTTAAGATAACAGGATTAGTCAGAAGGCTCTTAAGAGGGAGAAACATGTCCTTGAGCAGGATACATTGTTGTTATATAATCATTGGTACAGAATTTAAGGAAAAACATACCTTTGAGCAAGATGAGTTGTTTTGTTGTGTAATCATTAGCTCTGGGCTTAAAGAACAAAATGTTTTATGTGACTAAGACAAGGAATGTAGAAAAAAAGAAGTTTGTCCTTTTCTCTTCCTAGAGGGCCCTGTACCCCTTCTTCCTCCTCCTTGGGCACCCCAGACTCCTTATCAACCTACCTAAGAATTAACTCTTCCATTACTTTCGCACCAACCTAATAAAAAAAAAAAAAAAAGATAGAATGGATAAAATTAGTGAAGATACACAAGGCAAGTCTGAGAAAACAGGCACAAGCTTCCAAATGGTCTCTCCCAATGGAATCATGAGAGATATAATTACCCAGGAAGGATGTGTGAGACATATGCAAAGTATTGCAAACCAGGAAATCTTGCTCAGACTTGAGTGTCCAGGGTTTTTATTTTAGGGGTCAGAACGTGGTCCACTGGAGAAGGGAATGGCAAGCCACTTCAGTATTCTTGCCTTGAGAACCCCACGAACAGTATGAAAAGGCAAAATGATAGGATATCAAAAGAGAATCTCCCCAGGTCGTTAAGTGCCCAATATGCTACTGGAGATCAGTGGAGAAATAATTCCAGAAAAAATGAAGGGACGGAGCCAAAGCAAAAACAATACCCAGTTGTGCATGTGACTGGTGATAGAAGCAAGATACGATGCTGTAANCTGCAGCCATGAAATTAAAAGATGCTTACTCCTTGGAAGAAAAGTTATGACCAACCTAGATAGTATATTCAAAAGCAGAGACATTACTTTGCCGACTAAGGTCCGTCTAGTCAAGGCTATGGTTTTTCCTGTGGTCATGTATGGATGTGAGAGTTGGACTGTGAAGAAGGCTGAGCGCCGAAGAATTGATGCTTTTGAACTGTGGTGTTGGAGAAGACTCTTGAGAGTCCCTTGGACTGCAAGGAGATCCAACCAGTCCATCCTAAAGGAGATCAGTCCTGGACTGATGCTAAAGCTGAAAATCCAATACTTAGCCACCTCATGCGAAGAATTGACTCATTGGAAAAGACCCTGATGCTGGGAGGGAGTGGGGGCAGGAGGAGAAGGAGACAACAGAGGATGAGATGGCTGGATGGCATCACCGACTCAACAGACGTGAGTTTGAGTGAACTCTGAGAGTTGGTGATGGACAGGGAGGCCTGGCGTGCTGCGATTCATGGGATCGCAGAGTCGGACACAACTGAGCAACTGAACTGACTGAACTTGGCTTTTAAGTTTTCTAACTAATCCTTAAATTCCTTGAAGGGGGAGAACCTCCAAGTGTTGGGCTCCCTTCTGTTTATCCCTTCTTTCAGAGCTCCGGATTATACAAGCCCTGATGCCTTGGCAGTCACAAACTTAAATTTTCTTTTCTTCCTAGTTCCAGAAGATTTCCAAAACCTCAGCTAGCTTCTCAACCTCTCAAACGTCACCCTTTGCCTGGATCCTTGGCCTTTCAGACCATGTCAAGAAATTGGCATCTACCCAGAGGAGAAATGCAGTGTAGAATGTTAGGGTCACATCCACGTGCTCCCTTTCTTCCTGCCTCTCAGATCCTGATTTTCTTGGTTGCTCTCTGATGCCTTGAAGCAGAATTTTTTTTTTTTAACATGAGCTTTCTTGAATCATTAGTCTGCCATAAACTATTGATATTTCACAGTAGGAAAAAAAAATGAAGAGTAAAGCAGTGCCTAGGACCTTTCCAACAGAAAAGTATCAGGTGCTGTGTGTAAAATGAGTTATTTCAGTACATTTTTCTGGAAATGACAAACTAAGTTGAATCTTAAAGAAGCAAAAGTCATAGGAATAACAAGGGAAGTGTATATGCATATAAATGACATTTTCATTCATTCATTCCTTCCATTAAAAACACTTATGATCCTGCTGTCATCCACTGGGATAGGTGCTGTACGTGGGACAATAAATTTCTGGGAGCTTATCAGATATGGAGAAAACAGAGAACTGGAGGAAATATCAATTATTATGTTAAGTTCATCAGACAAGGATCTGCTTGTTTGGAACAATGGGTCTAGGTAGAGAGCAATATAAAGAATGAAAAAGAGGACTGAGTAAGTATGAGAGAGAGAGAGCAATACCAAGAAATGAGGTGAGATGCAGAAATAAGTGGTATAAGACCATTTTGGGGAGGGGGTGGATTTGCACAGCAAGTTGTACAGTTTCACTCCATGTTGAGTTGGGGGAGTCAGACTGTTCTTGGGTGTAAAGACAATCTCAGCAAGAGAGTATTGAGATGGACTGGAAACCAAGCTAGAAAGCCATTGGGATGGAGACCTCTGGATGATCAGAGTCCAGCAAAGGCGCATCCAGTATCAGAGCTTCCCTTCATGAGATCTGGATGAGCCGAACAGCTATTTTCAAATGATGCTACAAGGTCCAACTGGGCCTCATGCCTTCAACCCTTCCCTTTCCCTTTGCTGTTTGTCCTCCTTTCCTCTTCCCAGTTTCTTCCTTATTCCTCCCTTATTTTCATGTCTGTTTTGCTTTACTTTTCTCATTAGAAGTCTCTCCATTTGAATGGTTTGGAGTCTCTTACAAAAATTAATTCTGGGAAGGAAAAAAAGCGAATTCTGAGAAACATCTTGTCATCCTTGGATCTGTACAAACCAACACAAGTGTGTCTGTTGAAGCCCTCAGGATTTGACTATCTCTTGCACTGCATTGTGGGGCTTAGCTAAAAGAACAATTTTGTGTTGTGTGCAACATGTTTCCCTCATTTCCTTCACTCTGTGACCTTAAAGAGACAGGGAAAAACCAGAGAATCAAAGTCACGCAGTGCTCCCCTCCAAAGACTGTGATGGAGCTGGGGTTTGAGAACCCATGCTCCTGCATCTGAGTCAGCAACTCAGCCAGCTCAGCTGGATAGCACGTACCAGGGTCGCCCCCTGTGCATTAACCTCTGCGGCTCCCTCTCTCCACCGCTCATCAGCTGTTTCTTTGCCACTGAAAGCACACACAGTTCAGATAATTAAGCACTTGTGAGGCATTTTACATTTTCATGAATCTATCAACAGTGAATTATTTTTGAATATGCTCAGGCCATATACTCCAAGTTTCTTATCCATAATTTGCAGATGGGCAGGGGTGGCTTCATCATGCATGCAGAAAGTGAGGCTGGAGCTGGCCTCTTACTTGCAGGCCCCCTTTTCAAGGCCCCAGGCACAGCTCTGATAATTTTGTGGTTGTAATTTATGTTCTTAATGATAGTCTTCCCCATCCTCAAAATCCAACTTTATAAGCTAAGATCCCACAAAAACTGAATCTACCCCCTGGAGAAATACAATATTCTCATCTGGAGATTCATAGAATGACAAGTAACAAGACACTCTTGTTTTTACTAGGCTAAGTCTAAAGTCAGTACAGCAACCAATACTGTCCTGCCCTGATCCCTCGTTTCAGATGTGTAACTTTAAGTTTGGAGGCAGTCTGCTCCTCACATGTAGGCTAGTTCACCTGTTATAAAGTTCTGTTTCTTCTTTTTTAATTTTTAAAACTGAATTTATGTATTTTTCTAGGGTGCACAGCAAGGCCATGTGGGATCTTAGTTCCCTGACCAGGGATCAAACTCACGCCCCTTACACTGGAAGCATGGAGTCTTAACCACTAGACCACCAAGGAAGTCCTGAAGCTCTGTTTCTTCAGTGCGGTGGTCAAGAGAATGTGTCTTGCAGAATGCCAACCACAGGGAGCTTAACTGATCAAGGAGCCATCACCACATTTGCACCAAGGCCAACTGCTCCCAGCTACTAACTCGGCACAGTGGGAATACTTGGACAGAGCCAGTCCTGGGAGACAGTGGACTCTTCAATGACTGACTTTGACACAGGACTCCCTGCACAGTGGGAATACTTGGATGGACCCAGTCCTGGGAGACAGTGGACTCTTCAATGACTGACTTTGACACAGGACTCCTTGATAGCATTGCTAACCCTTCTTTAGGCGTCACAGAGGCTTACAACACTTCTACCCAACTTCCCTTCCCTTGCTCCTTCACTTGGGGTCAGACTTGTATAACGTCTGATAGTTTTCCCAGGTTTCTACCCATTTTCTGTTACACAGGTACTTCCCTTAAAAAAATTCCTGGTACACTGAATTCTGTTTTAGTATCTACTTCAGAGGATGTGAACCAATACTGACTTATTAACAAAAAAAAGAGGACTGGAACCATTAATAAAAGTCCCACTGAATTTTCAGAAATCTGAGGAAAAGAAAATTAAAAAACAAAAACACTGTTACGTATCTCCCTGTCAGTTTTGCCCATACCTGAAATTTTCTTTTCTCCTTCTCCATCTAAATCCTCTACACCTTCCTCAAAACGTTGGTTCTCCATCTTCTGCATTGCCATGGTCCTGGTTCTATGAACTTACACATCACGGTAATCTCCAACCAACTGGTGATGAACTATCAGTCTTCAAAGGGAAAACCCCCAAATGTAAGATAAGCTCTGGCTTATCACCCCTACATATCATTCTCCTGCAGTTTACAGACCAGTGTTTCCTAGATTATGTTCCAGTGAAAGCAAGAGGGAATGTGTGTTTTAGGAGAGACAGTTTCCATGGTCAAATAATTTTGAGGGAAGCCTCACTGTGTATCTTGGCCCTGTCTCAGACATTCAAGTGCACACCAGTACACCAAAGCTTTAGAAACCACTTACGGGAATGGCTTCAATTAACTCTCTATTCTCCACCCTCATTTGACCATAGAAACTTTTTTCCACAAAATTTTAACTAATAACCACAAGTGGCCTCGCTGGTGGCTCAGATGGTAAAGAATCTGCCTGCAAGGTAGGAGACCTGGGTTCGATCTCTGGGTCGGGAAGATCTCTTAGAGAAGGGAATGGCTACCCACTCCAATATTCTTGCCTGGAGAATTCCATGGACAGAGGAGAAGGCTGAGAACTGAAGAACTGATGCTTTCCAACTGCAGTGCTGGGGAAGACTCTTGAAGAGTCTCTTGGACAGCAAGGAGATCAAATCAGTCAATCCTAAAGGAAATAAACCCTGAATAGTCACTGGAAGGACTGATGCTAAAGCTCCAATACTTTGGCCACCTGATGCAAAGAGCCAACTCCCTGTAAAAGATCCCAATGCTGGGAAAGACGGACAGGAGGAGGAGAAGGGGGTGACAGAGGATGAGATGGTGGGATGGCATCACTGACTCAATGGACATGAGTTTGAGCAAACTCAGGGAGATAGTGAAGGACAGGGAAGCCTGGCACACTGCACTCCATGGGGTCACAAAGAGTCAGACATGAATTAGCAAGTGAACACAATAACCACAAGATTTTGTATTTTGCAATACAAGTTGAGAAATATGGCTGAAGCTATCTTTTTCAGAGATGCATGTGTATTAAGCCACCATCTGAACATAATCAACAGGGTAAGGGGAAAACCAACTGGTACACATGGACATCACCAGATGGTCAACACCGAAATCAGATTGATTATATTCTTTGCAGCCAAAGATGGAGAAGCTCTATACAGTCAACAAAAACAAGACCAGGAGCTGACTGTGGCTCAGATCATGAACTCCTTATTTCCAAATTCAGACTCAAATTGAAGAAAGTAGGGAAAACCACTAGACCATTCAGGTATGAACTAAATCAAATCCCTTATGATTATACAGTGGAAGTGAGAAATAGATTTAAGGGCCTA
>SJYX01013265.1:424196-449738 GCA_006410675.1 Oreotragus oreotragus | reverse complement strand
TGGAAAAGACTCTGATGCTGGGAGGGATTGGGGCCGGGAGGAGAAGGGGACGACAGAGGATGAGATGGCTGGATGGCATCGTGGACTCGATGGACGTGAGTCTGAGTGAACTCCGAGAGATGGTGATGGACAGGGAGGCCTGGCGTGCTGCGATTCATGGGGTCGCAAAGAGTCGGACATGACTGAGCGACTGAACTGAACTGAAGTGAGGCCACCTCTGGACCTCAGCCATGAGATCCAAAGAAAACAGGGCCAGGAATAGTGCAGGGTAGTGTGTACACAAGGCAGGACTTGGAAAAGCAGGCACAAGGGCATTAAAAGAGTTCACTTTTAACAGCATTTAAAGGGAGGGGCAACAGATTCTTCTTCAGGAACCGATTCACAGGAAGCTCTGTGTCATCGATTGTAGAGAATGGCCTTCCAAGGAAAATCAAGAGCTTCTGAGGTCCTGCCTGGCTTTGCAGGCTCTCTCGGCATCCACACAGTTTGCTTTCCTGCTAGCTAGCTTATACAGCAAGATAAGGGAAAGTATCTGACCACTCTTCAACTTGCCTCAGCATTCAGCACTCTCATATTCATTCACTCATTCGTCCCACAAATATTGGGCCCCTACTGTGTGCCAGCCACTGTTCTGGGTGATGGGGATCCAGCAGTGAATAAGACCCACAAGATGCCTCTCCCCATGGAAGGTACTCTAACTGGGTAAACAGATAATAAGCCAAGTAAGTCAACTGAAGTATAACACTAATAACAGCAACTGCTATGAAGAGAATAAAGCAGCATAAAAGATTAGAAAGTTCACTAGGCAGAGTGATTGACTGATTGTGTGTGTGAGCTCAGTCGTGTCCAGCTCTGTGCTCTTTCTAGAGATCACAGTGTCCAGCTCTATGTGACCTCAGGGACTATAACCCACCAGGCTCCTCTGTCCATGAGATTTTGCAGGCAAGGATATTGGAGTGGATTGTCATTTCCTTCTCCAATCGACTGATTAGGTATGGCCCTTTGATAGCTTCAGTGATTCTTCTGTTGCTTTCAAAAATGACGAGAGAAAAGTGCTATCTTGGGTGGCACAGGTGTGATCATTTTCTAGAATGGGAGAAAACAGAGCAAGCAATACTTGGCCATCTGATATAACCCTGTTCCCGCTCTCCATGGGCAAGCAGAGATGTGAATGTCCCATCTGCAGCTGTCAGAGCTCCGTGTCTAGCACAGTTCCTCTTGGTCTGAGCATCTTGAAAATGCCGCTACCTTTCCCACATCCTCCCACCCATTACTCCCATGTAATTACTGAAATGATTTCAGATTAAGATGTTAAAGTCTAAAATGTGGGGAAAAAATTGGCAAGCTGTCACTTCTGAATACCCAGCTGAATTGCCGAATGAATAATAATGCAAAAATGCTTACTGAAAGAAGAATAAATAAAAGCTCATTGTTGTCCAATAAATCCTTTTCTGTAAAACACCACTGAGGAAACTGGCTCTGGGTTTATCACATTTCCCTCCAAGTATTCAGGCCATTTTATTTCATTCTTTCCCGTGCTTTATTCTTTTCCAGGAACTGGTGTATGGTTCTACCCTATTGCTCCTCATGAAATATTAATGCTACAGGAGTGTATGGGGAGCCATGCCAGCAACAGGGCTGTTGATAGGAGCCGCCAGTGATTAGAATGACTGATTAGTTCAGAAAGTGGCAGCCACAGAGGGGAGGAGATGGGAGAGGGTTGGATTGGGAATTTGGGATTAGCAGATGCAAACTGGTATACACAGAATGGATAAACAACAAGGACCTAGTGTGTAACAAATAAAACTATATTCACTACCTTGTGATAAACCATAACGGAAAAGAATATGAAAAAAGAATGTATATATATGTATAACTGAGTCATTTTGCTATAGAGCAGTAACTGACACAAAATTGCAATTCAACTATACTTCAATAAAAGATAAATTTTTTTTAAAAGCAGAAAGTGGTAGTCAAGAGGAAGTGTGTATTATAGGTAGAGAAAGTTATTTTATTAGCCTTTAGCCCAAAGAGAAGCCCTTTTATTTATTTACTTTAAACCAAAAAACCTAGATTTAAGAGTATCCACCCTGCCCCTTGCAGAGCAGCTCTGCTAAAGTGAAAGGGGAAGGACACTGATGGTGATCTTACAACACAATCAACACAGGCCAGACTAGGATCTCTCTGGAAGGGTGGTGCTGGTGCACACCTTAGGCTACACTGTGAACCACAGGTCACTGTCACATCTGAAAACTGGCAAGGCGTGTCAGATACTTGGGTAATAACTATGATTCTTCATTTTCTTGGGCTCCGAAATCACCGCAGACAGGGACTGCAACCATGAAATTAAAAGATGCTTGCCCCTTGGAAGAAAAGCTATGACAAACCTAGACAGCATATTAAAAAGCAGAGATATCACTTTGCTGACAAAGGTCCCTCTAGTCAACGCTACGGTTTTTCCAGTAGTCATCTATAGATGAGAGAGTTGGACTGTAAAAAAAGGCGAAGCGCTGAAGAATGGATGCTTTCAAACTGTGATGCTGGCAAAGACTCTTGAGAGTCCTTTGGACAGCCAAGAGATCAAACCAGTCAATCCTAAAGGAAATCAACCCTGAATAGTCATTGGAAGGACTGGTGCTAAAGCTCAAATCCTTTGGCCAACTGATGCAAAAAGCTGACTCATTGGAAAAGACTCTGATGCTGGGAAAGATTGAAGGCCGGAAGAGACGGGAACAACAGAGGATGNTCTATACATAACACCACAAGATTCACAAATAGTGATGGATTTACTTCTTCCTTTCTAATTCGGATGTTTTTTATTTCCTGTTCTTGACTGATGGCTGTGGTTTGGACTTCTGATACTTTGTTAAATGAAACTGTAAGAGTGGACATCATCGTCTTGTTCCTGATCGTGGAGATCTTTTTCACCTTTGAATACAAGCTGTGGGTTTGTCGTGAAAGTGAAAGTCACGCAGTCATGTCCAGCTCTTTGCAATCCCATAGGATTCTCCAGGCCAGAATACGGGAGTGGGGAGCCTTTCCCTTCTCCAGGGGATCCTCATAACCCATGGATGGACGCAGGTCTCCCACACTGCAGGCAGATTCCTTACCAGCTGAGCGACCAGGGGAGCTGTGGCTCTGTCACATAAGCCCTTTACTATACTGAGGCACATTCCTTCTACACACATTTTATTGAGAGTGTTTATCATAAATGGGTTCTGAGTTTTGTCAAATGTTCTGCTGCATCAGTTGAGATGATCACATGACTTTAATCCATTATTTTGTTAATGGGACGAATCACATTAATTTGTGGGTGTCAAACCATCTTTGCCTCCCTGGAATAAATCACACTTGATTATGGTGTATGATCCTCGTAACGTACAATTGCAGTATCCAAAGGGAGTTGGTGCTAAGATTTGCCACGGACACCAAAACCTGCTAGACACTCAAGTCCCACAGCTGGCCCTCCATACCCATGGCTCCACACCAGTGGATTCAACCAGCTGCACACCATACGGCGTTGTCTCTACTACAGGGGAAAAAGCCATGTACAGGTGGGCCCATGAAGTCCAAAGCCTGTGCTTTCATGGGTCAGCTGTATTGTTCATTTGGTTTACTAATATTTTGTTGAGGACTTCTGCATCTGTGTTCATCAGAGATAATACCCTGCAATTTTCTTTGTGTTTCCTGTCTGATTTGCAGATTCAAGTAATGTCAGCCTCATAAAATGAGTTGAGGCATTCTCTCTTCAGTTTTTTGGGAGAATTTGAGGAGAATTTGAATGTTTGGCAGAATTAACAGTGAAGTGGTCTGGTTCTGGACTTTGCTTTCTGGAATTTTTTTATTACTGTCTCAGTCTTCTTCCTGTTGATCTGTTTATGCAGCTTTGCTTTTTCTTTGTGATTCAACCTTGGAAGGTTGTATGGTGTGATTGAGAAAACGGTGCACTGCTCCTAGGTGTCCAATCTGTTAAGGACAGCAGCTCATAAAATTCTCTGATTGTCCACTGTATTTCCGTGATATCCGCTGTGATTGCTCTTCTTTCCTTTCCGACTTTTATTACCACAGTTTTCTCTTTTCCTACTGAGTCTAGCTAAAGGTTTGTCAATACTGAGTACTGCCATCTTTTGTTTTCCGGTTGTTCTGTGTCTCCATTGTTTCTTTCTCCTTGTTTTTCTGTCTGCCATTTTACTTTGGTGATTTTCCATGAGATTTTTCTCAGTTTTCTTTTAAAAAATAAAAATAAAAAAAATTTTTTTCATGTCTCCGCTCTAAATTTGTGTTTACCATAAGATTTGCATGAAATATCTCACAGATAAAATAGTCCTTTTTTGTGCTGGACAGTTTTCATTTGCTTACGTGGCTTGCTTCCTTTCGTTCGCCCACTTTTGTATCTTGTTGTCTCAAATCATCCGTTTTATGTTGTGTTTATTACCAAGTTGAAGTAGCCATAGTTTTATTTCTTACTGTCCCCCCCAACCTTTATCCAATAATTAAATGTTTAACAACTTATTGTGATAGGGTTACAATTTCCTGGTTCTATCCTATCACCTTAGTCACACTTTTGTGCATTCTGCCTTTTTGTTTTAGGAGAAGAGCTTCTTTCAACATTTCTTATAAAGCACTTTTAGTGGTAATGAACTCTAGGAAAGACTTTTTTTCTCCTTGGTGTCTGAAGAATAATAACTCTACTGAACGTAGTATTATTGGCTGACACTTTCAGTATTTTGAGTATGTCATCCCATTTTCTCTAGGCATGTAGAGTTTCTGCTGAGAAATCTGCTGATGGTCGAATATGGGCTCTTTTCAAGGTTACCATCCTTTTTTCCCTGGATGCCTTTAACATTGTTGCGGGGAGGGGGGGTGTTTTTCTTTGTTTGTTTGTTTTTGCATTTACTTTGGAGAATTTTAATATAATGGGTCTTCAGTTCAGTTCATTCGTGTCTCTTTGCGACCCCATGGACTGCAGCATACCAGGCCTCCCTGTCCATCACCAACTCCCAAAGTCTACTCAAACTCATGTCCATTGAGTCAGTGATGCTATCCAACCATCTCATCCTCTGTGGTTCCCATCACCTCCTGCCTTCAATGCTTCCCAGCATCAGCATCTTTTCCAATGAGTCAGTTCTTCACATCAGGTGGCCAAAGGACTGGGGTTCCAGTTTCAGCATCAGTCCTTCTAATGAATATTCAGGACTGATCTCCTTCAGGATGGACTGGTTGAATCTCCCTGCAGTCCAAGGGACTCTCAGGAGTCTTCTCCAGCACCACAGCTCAAAAGCATCGGTAACGTGTCTTGGAGAAGGCCACTCTGCACTGAGGTTATAAGGAGCTCCCTTAGCGTCATGTGAGCAGCTCCTTCCCCAGGTTTGGGGAGCTCTCAGTTGTTGTTTCTTTAAGTCTCTGCTCCCACTCTCCTCCCGTCTCCATCTGGGATACCCAGCATTCTAATGTTGCCCTTTCTAATAGAAATGGGTATTTCTCACAGAATTTCTCTTAAGATCTTAATGCTCTCTCTTCTAACTGTACCATTTCTAGATCTCTGTATTTGGACTGGCTAGCTCTCTCTTCCACACAGTCTGCTCAGCTTCCAGTTCTTTCGAGAGAAGACGTCATCCCCTTTATTGATGTAACTTCAGAATCTGTTTGGTTCTTTCTTAGAGTTTCAATCTCTCTGGTAAAGAATTGCCTCTGCTCTTTCCTGTTATTCCTGGGCTCACAGAACCGCCTCTGCGTTTCCTTGCAGCTCCCCGTCTTTCCTCATGACAGCGGTTTTACAGTGGGGGGCACAAGAGCTCAAGTTTCTGGCTTGTCCCACCTGCGCTGCCTCTGGTATATCTGGGAGCTGGCACTCTCCACTTGCCACCACCCACCGACAGGTGCCACCCAGTCAGTCCCCTAGATGTCACCGCTTGTGCCCGCAGGGTTCCTGATGCCTTACTGCTGCTGGAGTCAACAGGATCATCCCCGGGGAAACCAGGGTGCCAGGCGCCTCCGGCACCTTCAGAGTCCCCCGGGTGGCAGGGTCTGCTGCCACTGGTGCGGGTGGGGGTGCGTGGAGGGAGGCCGGGGTCACGGGGTCCCTACTGGGACCAGGCTGGAGGGTGCCCAGGTCCTGCCACTGTGGGCACAGGGGCAGGGGCGGAGTGCTGGGCGCTTTTGAAGCTGCACAGATGCAGCTGCAGGCTCCACGGTCCCTGCTGCTGTCGCTGGGAACTGGCACAGCCCTGCGGCCAGGGAGCTGCTGCTGCCTCTGCCGAGCCCGACGCCACCAGGCTCTGGGGCTGCGGCTCCGACGGCGGCCGGGGCTCTGGGGTCGCAGCACTGCCTACCACACTCTCCCACGGCCTCCTCTGTGTGTTCCCAGATGCCCACCTTCAGATGGACAGACACGAGCGACTCTCCAGCATCGAAGTGCTTTGCACAGAGGCACGTTTGCTGGGTTACAGGTTTTACAACTTGTTGTAGATTAAAAGGGAGAGACAAAGGGAGTATCTCATGTGGACATGATGGTTTTTTAATTGGATGACTTGATTTTTGCTCCTGACTAAAATGAGTTCCTTATATAAATTACCAAACAGACGTTTCGTAAATATTTTCTCCCATTTGGTTGGCAGCCTATTCATTCTGCTGATAATTTCTTGCTACATAGAAGCTTTTCATAAATGCTTTTGTTGCTGATTTATTTTTTGGTTTTGTTGCTTGAGTTTTTGTGTCTTTTTCAAAAACTGCTGCCAAGAACAATGTCAAGGAGGGTTTTTTTATTCCTATGTTTTCTTCTAGTAGCTTTGCAGTTTCATGTCTTACATTTAAGCTTTTTATCCATTTATGAGTGTTATGAGTCAAGCTTCATCCTTTTGCAAAAGGCCACTCTTGGCTTCCTTGTCAAATTTTTGTTGACCATATACTCATGGGTTCATTTCTGGGCTATCAGTTCTGTTCCAGTGATTTGGTCTCTGGGTCTAAGCAAGCACCATACTGTTTTGATCATCACACCTTTGCAAAAAATTTTAAAATGAGGAAGTGTGATGCATCTAGATTTATTCTACTTTCTCAGAATTATTTTGGCTATTTGGGGGTCTTTGTGATTCCATATGAACTTTAGGACTGTTTTTCTGTGTCTGTGAAAAGTGCCATTGGAATTTTAATAGAAACTGCATTAAATCAATAGATGGCTTTTGGCAGTAAGGACATGTTAAAAATACTAACTATCCCATTTCATTAGCACAGAATGTCTTTCCATTTTTGTGTCTTCTTCAGTTCCTCGCATCAGTCTTATAATTTTCAGTGTACAGGGCTTTCCCTTTTTGGTCACATTTGTTATTAAGGATTTTAACTTTTATGATATTGTACATGGGATTACTGTCTTCCTTTTTCAAATAGTTCATCATCAGTGTATAGAAACAAAATATATTTTACTGAATTCGCCTATTAGTTCCATTAGTTTTTTGGTATTATTTTTATTCTTTATATATAATATCATGTCCTCCACAAACAGAGGCAATTTGACTTTCTCCTTCCCCATTTGGATGCCTTTTATTTCTGGCAGGTGTAATTTTACATAAAGAAACACAAAGTAAAAGTCACATTAGCACAGAATAAAACAAGTATTCAAACTAAAATGGCTGTCAAAACAAGGAGAGATGTTCAGTTTCATGCATAATTAGAGAAATAAAAATTTAAGTTATACTAGCTATCATTTCTACCTATCAGATTAATAAAAATTCATAAGTTTGACAACATAATCTCTTGCCTAGATCAAGTAGAAGCTGGTAGTTTCATGTATGCCTGCTATATACACAAAATGGTGCAATGGCTACAAAGTAAATTTATATTTATAGTGACAATATATAGCAACACTACGAAGACATTTTCACTGTGACCTAGAAATGACCTAGAAATTTCCAGGAATGGGGGCAGTACCGAAGAATATGCTGACCATCAGACAGTTGGACTCATCTCCCATTTCTAGCTCAGTCGCTCAGTCACGTCTGACTGTTTGCCATCCCAGGGACTGCAGCACACCAGGCCTCCCTGTCCATCACCAGCTCCCAGAGTTCACTCAGACTCGTGTCAACTGAGTCAGTGATGCCATCCAACCATCTCATCCTCTGTCGTCCCCTTCTCCTCCTGCCCTCAATCTTTCCCAGCATCAGGGTGCTTTCCAGTGAGTCAGTTCTTCACATCAGGTGGCCAAAGTATTGGACTTTCAGCTTTAGCATCCAGTGAATATTCAGGACTGATATCCTTTAGGATGGACTGGTTTGATCTCCTTGCTATACAAGGGACTCTCAAGAGTCTTCTCCAACACCAAAAGCTATGGTTTCTTCTAGCAGTCAGGTAAGGATGTGAAAGTTGGACCATAAAGAAGGCTGAGTGCTGAAGAATTGATGCTTTTGAGTTATGGTGCTGGAGAAGATTCCTGAGAGTCCTTTGGACTGCAAGGAGACCAAACCAGTGAATCCCAAAGGCAATCAATGCTTTGGAAGGGCTGATGCTGAAGCTGAAGCTCCAATACTTTTGCCACCTGATGGGAAGAGTCAATTCATTGGAAAAGACCCTGATGCTGGGCAAGATGAAGGCAGGAGGAGAAGCAGGCAGCAGGAGATAAGATGGTTAGATAGCACCACTGACTCAATGGACATGAATCTGTGCAAACTCCAGCAGATAGTGAAGGACAGGGAGGGGAGTCTGGTGTGCTACAGTACATGGGGTCACAAAAGAGTCGGACACGACTTACTGACTGAATGCTGCTGCTAAGTCGCTTCAGTCGTGTCCGACTCTGTGTGACCCCAAGGAAGCCTGCCATGCTGCAGTCCACTGGGTAACAAAGAATTGGACATAACTGAGGTAATGAACAATATGATTCTACACAGCCCACCTGGCCTGAATATGTAGGATTAAAACATCCACTGTAACTCATTTGATTCCCCAACTCATTCGAGAAAGTAGGATTATTTTCCCTATTTTAAAGATGAGACAGACGAAATTCAGAGAAGTGAAGTAATTTGCCCCAGGTCACACAGCCAGCAATGGCAGACCTAGGATTCTCATCTAGGTCTCCCTGATTCTCTAGTTTGGGCTTTAGCCACTCTTTTATACCATTCCCTCTTCTTTACCCAGGTTCAGAGGAGCATAGACCTTCTTCCCCACCCCTCTTTCTCCAATGGCTCCTATTTATTGTGTTAATCTTCTGAATGACCACTTTTCATTTTTCAAATACAAACTTATTCAATCAAGGAATGCTTTCCTAAGGGTGGGATTCTGCTGCTGCTGCTGCTAAGTCACTTCAGTCGTGTCCGACTCTGTGTGACCCCATAGACGGCAGCCCACCAGGCTCCCCCATCCCTGGGATTCTCCAGGCAAGAATACTGGAGTGGGTTGCCATTTCCTTCTCCAATGCATGAAAGAGAAAAGTGAAAGTGAAGTCGCTCAGTCTGTCTGACTGTTAGCGACCCCATGGACTGCAGCCCACCAGGCTACTCCGTCCATTGGATTTTCCAGGCAAGAGTACTGGGGTGGGTGCCATTGCCTTCCCCAGGGTGGGATTCTAGGAGACAGGTTTTTTGGAAGTGTGGTGATGGGGCAGGAATTATGGTGTAAACAGTGTTCCCTGGACTGTCTAGTCTACTCGTTCAGATTTGGATGCAGCAAATATTTATCAAAACCCAACGCTGCTGGTCTCCCTTTCAACCACACTCAAGGATACTGGAGTGGGTTGCCATTTCCTCCTCCAGATCTGCAGGATAGAGGTAGCCATTTGAAAGTACAGAAATGTTTAGTTCATACTGCTTCAACAAGATCAGAGTTTGGGGGAAATGCTTTATATTCTGTTCAGTGATTTCTCCAGGGTTAGGAATTCCGTATTTTTTAAGCCCTTGGCCTCTCTGTAGAAAGCTGCCTACTCATTTTTGTTGCCTTGTGTTTGCTAATCGAGCATCTTTAAAGCAATGGACTTATTTGTTAAAAATCACCAAAGTGTTTCTATAACATCCAGAAAAAGCATCAGATCCAAACCAGAGACCACAATTTCAACCTAATGCAAACTTTTATTTGCCTGTGGGATTGGAATCAGTATGTTCCAGGTTTGCTAATATCAACAGCATCAGTGATGAGGGTGACAATGACTAAGACAATGAAGATGCTCCTGACGCCAAAGTGTGTTTGTATTACAACTTCTTGACCAAAACTTGTCAAGAATTTGAGAAATCTTCTACCAAATGATCTGAAGCAATATAATTTCTTTCTTCTTCTTCTTCTTTTTTTTTTTTTTGCAGTGTAATTTCTAACCTAACAGTACTACTGTTGAGATGTACATATATTGCTCTCTGGGCAATTAGAGAAGCAGAAAAAAAAAAATGAGATAAGAACCTAATAAAGAAATTAAGGTCAATGAGATTCTTTTTAACTGAGAAAAGCCTTTCATTTAAGGCACATCTGTTTTCAAACCCATTTACCATAATTATCATCTCTCCTTTCCTTTCATCTATCTCTGTTTTCCTATTGTTTTTTATTTGGTCTCTCATCTTTCATGCTTCTTTTTAGCAAACAGAGCAGTGAAAGAAACAGCCTGCTAGATAACGAATTGCATTATTAATTTGGTTTGTTTTTAGGGAGGCTGGTTCTGACCTAACATATTAAATGAAGTTCCAGGATTTAATCAAGGAATGGAATCTGTCAGGAAAAAAGAATCAACTCTGCAGGTGAATAAACTGAAAATAATTTGCATTTAGAGCTCTGTTTTAGGGGTGTTTGGTCCAAGCTCTTCCATGAGGAAATAAAATGAAAATGCTATGCATTGTTAGTTTAAAAGTCATATCCTTACAATAACTGGGAGAGTAGGAAGCTTTTCTGATTTATTCTGTTTAGCCATCACTCTCTAGAGTCATTTGCACTCATGGACCATTGGGAGAACACTAATTGACTTAAAGAGGCAGTAGTTATTGTCCAGGCAGCATTGTGCATCCTTCTGAAATGATTTATCCTGACCTGGGCTCTCCATCTTGCCTCCTCACCACTCCAGCTTTTACAACACAGGATGGATCTACATGCCAGGGATCAAATGGTGTCAGACTGAAAAGCTTCACCAATTCCAGAACCTTACCAAACCTCCTACTAGGAAATTTAAATGTAGGCACCTTGGCTGGCATCTCCAATACATACTTGTGAGATATTGTCTATAATTCAAAGCAAAAAGAAAAAATATGTGTATATATATATATATATTCCTACTGTGTTGCAAAAATTAAAGTGGAATAAGAGCTGTTGATTTTAATTCCTCAACCCAGGACTTCAGATGCCAATAATGACTGCCAGAAACAAACACCCACAGAGCACAGCCCAGAAATTTAATTGTTTTCTTGTTATTTAATATCTACGGTCCTCAGTGTGCACTGGTGCTGCCGGGCTTATTTACAGAGCCCTGCCTGGAGTCCTCAGTATATCCAAAGTGATGGCTACACATGTGAAAGGTTAGGAAATGCTAATGGAGAGTAAATTGCTTCTCCTTTTCTGTGCTATCTCAGAAAAATTAAGCTCTCGAGCCTTCTCCTTTTCCCCCTTTTCTGTGCCACCTTGGAAAAATTAAGCTCTCCTGCCTCCAAGGTAAGGGCACTGGTTCCCATTTGGAGGGGTTCCATGTCTGTTGGGCCATCAATGTCTAGTATGAAAAAAGGAAGGAGTTTTGAAGAAGAGGTAAGGAGGGGGGATACTCAAAAGAGGAAGTGCCTCGGGGAACTGCGGATCTCCTTAAAAAGTGAGGCCTGAGTGGACCTTCAACCTAGATAGCATATTCAAAAGCAGAGACATTACTTTGCCGACTAAGGTCCATCTAGTCAAGGCTATGGTTTTTCCAGTAGTCATGTATGGATGTGAGAGCTGGACTGTGAAGAAGGCTGAGCGCTGAAGAATTGATGCTTTTGAAGTGTGTTGTTGGAGAAGACTCTTGAGAGTCCCTTGGACTGCAAGGAGATCCAACCAGTCCATTCTGAAGGAGATTAGCCCTGAGATTTCTTTGGAAGGAATGATGCTAAAGCTGAAACTCCAGTACTTTGGCCACCTCATGCAAAGAGTTGACTCACTGGAAAAGACTGATGCTGGGAGGGATTTGGGGGCAGGAGGAGAAGGGGATGACAGAGGATGAGATGGCTGGATGGCATCACTGACTCGATGGACGGGAGTCTGAGTGAACTCCAGGAGTTGGTGATGGACAGGGAGGCCTGGCGTACTGCAATTCACGGAGTCGCAAAGAGTCGGACACGACTGAGCGACTGAACTGAACTGAGTGAACCGTCAGTGGGTCCTCTGCAGGCGGGCTGCTGGCACATTCACCTGGAGGCTGAATCACTGCTCCACGTACTTCACTTTTGCAACAACAGGTACATATATACGTTTGCCCCACTGCCTGTGCCCAGGAACTAGGTAATGGAAGGACACTTCATTAACATCCTGTACCACAGCTGAGTTCAAGGAAAGACTGCCCTGTCTGTGCTAGGGACTTCTGCTGGATCACTTCTAGGTTACCCCCATGGACCCTCCCCACACCGAACTTTGCAGCATAGGTATAAAACCAAGAAAATGAGGAGGGTCCTAAATACCAGAAGCCTGTGTATTCGGGGCCAATTAGGGGTAGAGGGAAGTTCTGTCTCATCTTTACCTGCCTAATGCACATGACACCCACGGAAAAGTGTCAGTAGCTAATGCTACCCATGTTAAAACAATGAAAAAGATGACAAGACAAATCCTAGACTATCAACTTGTGACTTGGTCTACCTGCCTCTTCTGTTCAGGAGGGATTTGATTCTGCTGGAATTAAAGCACATGGCAACCACACACCTGCCGTGCTCAAGCCCCTGCTCAGCCCACCATCTTATATACACAAGTCACCTCACTTCTGCCTTAGGCTCCAGTCCTGTTGGCCGAGGAGTCCCACAGGCTGGTGTCTGGAAACCCAAGAGGGAAAAGTATGCTTTTGGGGGAGACTCAGATGGCTGAGATCCTTAATCTGTTGAGACATATTAGACTCTTATAGAATCAATGGTTTATTTTCTGTAGGTTAGTTTGAAAGTAGGGAAAGAGGCAATAAACCAGGAAATTGGCAAAGTGCTTTTTCATAGTGATATTTGATGACCATTTTTAGGTTTAGGTTTATAAGACTAGGGTTCATGAGAATGTTTTTAAAATTTCTTCCTACGCACTCTGCCTTTAAACGGCACCTGGGGTACAATCTCACCGCAGATGCAGTCTTCCCCAGCGTGTAGTTGGAGACAAGGATGCATTTCCAATGCCTGATGTTACCTGCCCTACCTGCAGCTATCAGCCTACAGGTAGAATTCAACTGTCCAAATACTGGCTTGCCCTGGAGCTAAAGTACTCACTGTGGTGAAAGAGATGGAAAAAGCAGCATCTGCCCTCTTCTGCCAGTATCACCAGGCAACTGAGAATGTGTGGGTGAAGAATAAATGTTTTGACCCCTCTAATTATTTTAACTGGAGCACTAATTATGGACCCATGGCAACAGCCAATCACAAGCATCTGCTGTATTATTTGTGACCAATAGTCATGCTTTTTCTTAATCTTTGATAAAAATTTATTTCAAAGAGCAAGCACACCGAATTTTCAAAGAGAGTTTTAACAAAGGACCTTCAGTGTTTCTTAAGGAGAGTTTCATCACAGTAACCTTAAATCCTGCATAGTTTTCCTTCCTTCATCAGATAGGCAGGATGATCTCTAGAAAGAGCAGAGAGCCTCATCACTCCTTACTTACAAAGAGACAAAAATCACTATTGATTCCAA
This sequence comes from Oreotragus oreotragus, assembly GCA_006410675.1. NCBI lineage: Eukaryota > Metazoa > Chordata > Mammalia > Artiodactyla > Bovidae > Oreotragus > Oreotragus oreotragus. The sequence continues at coordinate 435,944 of SJYX01013265.1, read as the reverse complement.
TGGCTTCCACTGAGACAGTAAAATGCTTACATGCAGGATTCTGGAGCATAGGATTCAGGGACCCCTGTAACGTCCATCCCAGGGACGGTTCATGTGCAAATTTCCATCTCTGCAGCCAGGATTCAGGGTGTACAATCTCTCATAAAGTAATCAGGTTAAGTACTGATTCATGGAGTCTTAAGCCACACAGCCAAATTTAATATAAAGATACAAGGCTTTCATTGCTAGAGTTCAAATACTAAAGTCACATTACAATTTTCCATTCACTTGGGAGAAAAAAAGATGAGACTCTGGGATTTCTAAAAAGTGAGAGGAGGGAAATAGCAGATGTGACCCGAGGCCTTTTTCACAAACATGAGTAGGTTCAGCTGCATACAGTAAAAATTCAAGAAGATGTGGTTTAACAAGAGTTTTATTTTTCTTTCATGAAAAGGAAATCTAAGGAGGCAGGACTGACTAAAAGAGTTCTGCCTCTAATACCAACGTTGAGGGAGTGCGGGGTGCTGGTTCCCAGGAACCAGCTGGGTATCCTACAAATTAACTCAATTCTGACAGTCTTCCCGGAGGCAGTTTGAGGGTTCCACCAGTTTGAGGGTTTAGTTCTACAAGACCTGCCTCCAAACTCCCACTTCAGAAACCAGTCAAAAGCCCAGGTGTATCTGACTGACCAGCTACAGATTTAAGGTTCCAGCAACTTCTCCTTAGGTTCAATGAATGTGCTAGAGCAGCTCACAGAACTGAAACATTTTACTTACTAGGTAACCAGGTTATTAGTATTAAAGAAGAAGAATTCAACAGTCAAATGAAGAAAACCATAGGGAGCTTTCACACTGCCTCCAGGCTCATCGCTCTCCTGGCGTCTCCATGTGTTCACCAACCTGGAAGCTCCCCAAACCCTGTTCTTAAGGGTTTCTTTCGTGGTGACTTCATTACATAGGCATGGTTGATTAAATCATTGGCCACTGGTAACGGATTCAACCTCTATTCCTCTCCTCCCCAGAGATCAAGAGGTGTGAAGTAACATCCCAACCCTCACTCACAGTGTTGGTTCCCCTGGCAACCAGCTCCTTTCCTACCCTTTGGAGACCTAGGGGGCGGTCCTAGAGCCACCTCACTAGCATAATAAAAGACACCTTGAGCTCTCTCACCCCTTAGGAAATCTGAAGCATCTGTGCTAGAAACAGGACAAAGACCAAATATATATTTACTATAAACCATGATATCACAAATTTAAAGTCAGAAATCCAGATTTCTTCTGTCTTTATGTTCTGCAATCCTTAGGACTTGGCTTCCCAGCCTCAAGATCATCTTATGTTCACAAAATGGTCACGGTGGCTGCAGCTACTGGGCAGCCCTTCTCAAAGTGTGGGCTGCAGACCAGTAGCATCAGCATCACTAGGAACTTTGACAAATGAAAATCCTCGGGCATACTCCACCAGCTGTCTCAGAAACTGCGAACCAGTTTTAACAAGCAGGGTTGTTAAACAAGGGAGCAGGGTTTTAACAAGCAGGAAAAGGCATTTTAACAAGCCCCTCAGATGATTCTAATACAACCTCAGGTTTGGTACCCATGACTCAGACAGCAAGGCGGGGGACAAGGGAGAAGATGGATGGGTGTCCCTCAGGTGACTCAGGCCCTCATCAAGATGATTTCCAGAAATCCCACCAAATGACTTCTGGATACTTTTCCCCACGCCCCTAATCTACCCAACTCCCTTCCTCCGATCCTCCAAACAGCAAGGGAACCTGGGAAATGAACGTTTTTGGTGGCTACATAGCCATTCCCAACACTATGGAGATTCACTGAGAAAAAGAAGGTGCAATAAATACCAGTTAAACGTCACTAAAGCACAGGGACTGAGCACATTTTGATGACTGTCTTGAGCGCGGCATGACAGTGGTGAAACAAAGTGTTTCAGTAGCTAAATGAGGATCAACCTTCAAGTTGCAATTTTGTACCAAGCAGCAGTAATGTCAAACACCTGGATAGCCAATGACTCCACAACATTCAGCCCAGCTGAGCGCATGAAAAGACTTATCAGTAACAAAAGTGTTTCAAGATAAACGGCATTACCTCTAGTTATGAAACCTTTATATTTTTCAAAAGTCAGAAAAGCCAGCAGCCAAGTTGACAAAAACTTCTTAAGAGTTACTTTGGTGACATCTCTTCACAATTAGCCAAATATAGTTAATACGCCTTCCATATCCCAGAATGAACTAATTGAGAATAAAATTAAGTAAAACCAGATTTCAAATCAGAATACTCCCCACTCACTCTTTCTTCTCAGTCTTCTACTTTTAGAAAAAGCGTCAAAAGACAAAACCTGGCCATCCAAATCGGGAAAAGAATAATTAAAAAAAATTAACTCACCAGATCTGTTCACTTGTCAGAATATATCGATGGCCATCTTTTATTCCTCCATCTACAAATAGAAATCTGTTGGATGCATTTCGTTGTTGAGAATTGTCCTTAGCTGAGCTCCTCAGGGCAGAGGACATTCTCGGATTTTGAGATTTTCGTGCAGAGATTTACTGGGTATATTCAACACCTGTGGGTTTCCCTGGTAGTTCAGACGGTGAAGAGTCTGCCCACAATATGAGAGACCCAGGTTCGATCTCCGGGTTGGGAAGACCCCCTGGAGAAGGAAAGGGTAACCCACTCCAGTATTCTTGCCTGGAAAATCCCATGGACGGAGGAGCCTGCTGCTGCTAAGTCGCTTCTGTCGTGTCCGACTTGGTGCGACCCCATAGACGGCAGCCCACCAGGCTCCCTCGTCCCTGGGATTCTCCAGGCAAGAACACTAGAGTGGGCTGCCATTTCCATCTCCAATGCATGAAAGTGAAAAGTGAAAGGGAAGTCGCTCAGTCGTGTCTGACTCCTAGCAAACCCATGGACTGCAGCCTGCCAGGCTCCTCCATCCACGGGATTTTCCACGCAAGAGTACTGGAGTAGGGTGCCATTGCCTTCTCCCACGGAGGAGCCTGGCGGGCTACAATCCCTGGGGTCGCAAAGAGTCAGACAGAGTCAGTCTAAATTGTTCGACTGAGCGACTAAGAATTCAACACCTGTGTGGCGTGAGGCCAGAAGACTGGACAGAACAGACAGACGCTGGACTGCAGTACAACCCCCGCTCACCGTCCAGAGGGCTCGGAAGCTAGGCCGACCCTCAGGCTTGCTCCAACTGAGGGAAGGGGCCGAGCCCCGGCCCCACGCTGACACGTGATTGGCTGCCGCGGGCGTGGGAGCGTCAGCGTGCGTGAGGCGGCTCCCTTAAACCCGCAGCTCCTGGAGAGGTCTTGGCCTGCGAGTTCCGCAGCCTGCGTTCCCCGCTGCTGAGGAGGGATGGGTGTGGAGGTCTTGAAGAGGGATCAGGGTATCTGGGCGGGTCAGCTTAGCATCCACTAAGCAAATGATCAGGATATCAATAGATTCTAATGTGAGAAGTTATCTGTAATTATCAAAGACGCTGAGTAAAATTCGAGTCCTCACGACCTACCTACAGCACACGTGACATAAATACCACTTCTTGGCATCACCTCCCAAACGCTCACGCTACCTCAGGACTTTCGTATCTGTTGTTTCTCCCTGCTGGACATGCTTCTCTGTAGATAACCCTATGGGTACAGTCGCGCTTCAGTCCTACAGCTACTCAGATGTCACCGTCGTAGAGAAGCCTCCTTGACCCTGTCGGAAATGTTCCTATCACCTGTAGTTTCTTTGTTTATCCTCACAGCTCATCACTGCCTGATACTATAGTAAATATTTCCTTTTCTTTTTTTCTTCTTTTTCTTATTTTTTGGTAAATATTTCTTTTTAAAATTTTGTTTCTTTTTAGTTTTGCCTGCACTAGGTCNATCGTAGAGAAGCCTCCTTGACCCTGTCGGAAATGTTCCTATCACCTGTAGTTTCTTTGTTTATCCTCACAGCTCATCACTGCCTGATACTATAGTAAATATTTCCTTTTCTTTTTTTCTTCTTTTTCTTATTTTTTGGTAAATATTTCTTTTTAAAATTTTGTTTCTTTTTAGTTTTGCCTGCACTAGGTCTTTGCTGCCGTCTGGCTTTCTCTAGTTGCGGAGAGCGGGGCCTGCTGTTTGTTGCGATGCTCGGAGGGCTTCTCATTTGCAGCCAGTGCTCTTGTTGACCAGCACAGCTCCGGGGCGCTCAGCTTCAGCAGTTGTGGCCCTGGGGCTTAGTTGCTCTGCAACATGTGGGATCTTCCCCGAACAGAGATGGAACCCATGTACCCTGCGTTGGCAGACAGGCTTCCAACCACTGGACCACTAGGGAAGTCCCAGAAATATTTCTTTTTTGTTTGTTGTTTTCTGTCCCTCAGTTACAAAAAAAAAAAAAAAACCATGAAGTTAATCGTGCATCATACCCAAAAAGTACTGCCTGGCACACAGTAGAAACTCACTACTAGGCAGTGAAGAAATAAATGAATTTTTCCTAACAAATTATCTCTGATGAATTTACTAAACTGGAAGAAGTGAGTTTTAGGCAGACATGAAGAGGGTTGCCTTGCTGTTCTCCTGAAATTATCACATATAGTTAATTGGCTATTCCCTAATCCAAAAGAAAAGTTAAAAAAAGAAAAAGAAATGAAGAGGGTTTATAAGAACCTGTAGGTAACCAAAAATGTTAGCCAGTGCACCTCAGCCCATCTCAACCGGTTCTTTGAAGGAACTGTTACTACGATAGCTTATTGTCTTGCATCAGTTTATAATATATATTTACACTGTTAATTTACCTGCAGTAAACTATCTGCTTTTCCCATTTGGCATGTTGATGGCTTTATCACTTTTACATCATTTATTGTGTTTTTATAGTTCAGTCACCTTAACCTAGCCTTTAGGAGGAACAACTATAATGCAACTTGGAACAAAATCAAGTTGCTATTTGAGTTGGTTTTTTTTTTTTTCTCACAGGTTAATGAAAACCTTATTTTAGGTTTATAGACTACTAAAGCCAAGCAAATGACTCTAGAAGCCCCAGCAGCAGCATCACAGACCTTTTGGCTGATGAAGCTAATGTTTGCCTGCAGGGCAGCTTTCCTCCACCTTGGGTCTGTTTGATGAGTTCCTAGAGGCTCTTTCCAGAGCTAGGGGAGTGGGGAGGAGTGTTTGGAGCTGAGGCAGTGGAAGAGAAGGGAGATGAGGACCCTTAGGAAACAGTCTGGTCTGTGTTCCCTGCCAGGTCAGCTAAGTGCCTCGGCGGTGCTGCTAGCCAAAGCCAGAAGTGACAGAGCTGATTTTATAAGGGACTTTTGGGGACACTCTGACCACACAAAGAGTGGCTGCTGGGACTGGATCACTAAGAGTAATCCCAGGGTTGGGGGATCCACTCATACCACCATGGCTATTTGGATTTCTAAGAACTGACAGTTTTGGGGTCACTGGAGAGAGTGCCCTTGGGCATGGACAACTGGCATCCATGATGGTCAGCAGCAAAAGCAAGGCACCTCCTGGGAGTTTTCTTTATGGGCAGGTAGGGTGGAGCTGAAGAGACAAACAGGGAGAGGACTGTGTGGCAATCCTCATGCCCGGTCCCCACAACCACGCGGAGACACGGCTCAGAGCCCGCCAGCCAAAAAGGGGCAAGGGACAGTGGAGATTTGCTTGAGCATTGTTGGATCCAGAGATTTAGATGTCACCTCTTTATATTCACAGCTAGGTGACATTTGGGTTAAACAGTGATTGGCCCAGAGTCCTTGCAATGCAATTATCCCGGAAAAGCAGCCTCTTAAAAGGTTTAATTTACATCTCAAATAGAATTCAACTGTTTTTCAGATTCCAATGTTTTTTTAACCTTTTTTCTCCAAAGGATGTTTTCCATAACTTAAATGTTTGAAAAATCAAGTTCAAGGCTGAGATTCCTCTGAACACATCAGACTTTGTCCAGCTGCCCTGGCTTGGAAGTGAGAAACACCAGCACCTTCTTAATCCAGAAATTTAGTTTCCCGTTCCAAATCACTTGACTGCATTTCTGCCTCCATACCTTATATTGGTATTTCATTAGCAAGCTTAAAAGTCCTTTGGAATAAAGCTCTTGTGCTTTGTAAAATCTCACCCAGCTTCCTGTGGGAACTCTAATTCGCTTGTTCATCACCGAGTTTAGGTTGTTTCCTATACTTTCTTTTCCCCTCTCTGAGTACAGGGGACTTTGAATTGCTGCAGAGTATTGCGGCTCATGTTTTCCTTTTGTCTGGAGTGTTCTTGCTCTGGTCACTGCGCCCACTTCCCCATCATTCTCCCACCCTTCATCACTCATACCCCCAAATACTTGCCTGGAGAAACTCAACATTTGTACTCATTTTTTGCATTATTGATGGCGAGCAGGTCCCTGTGGGACTCCAGGGCACAGAGGCCTTTTTGGCCCCCATTCCTTGGAGGCGGGCCTCCAGCTCCCATGACCTTCTCTGAGTTCCAAAAGGCAAAACTGTTGCTAATCAAAGGAGAAGCAGCAAGAAACTCATCCTTGAGGCAGAGGCTCAAGATTAGGAGAGGACCATCAGACCTCGACCTAGGACCATGCATATACCCTAATTTTGTCAACAACCCCGTCCTTTAGAAAATGCAGAAGAAAGAAGAATATAACACTGTTAATGCCTTGATGCTTACCACATACTCCTGCCTGACTATATAATCTTTGCCTACTCACAGAGGAGGGGGAAAAGCAGTTCTTGAGTCGTTAGCCTACTGTGTTCCCCCTTTGCCTGGCAAAGTAATAAAGACACTTTTCTTTCTTCTCCATAACTCTCTCTGTATTTCTGTTTGGCACTGGTGCACAGAGAGCCAAGAATTTGGCAACATTATGTCCTCAAAGTCATTTTTAAAACTCTTCACCCTTGAAAACCAGTGCCCAGTAGTAATGAGATACATGTATACGTGAGGCTGGTGCTATATAAGTGTAATTGGATGGATGGATAGATGCAGACCAAGCAAATGGTAGAATCCCATTCTGTGACAATTTTAGGAAATAGGATTATGAAGAGGGAAGGGAAAATATTTTGGTTTCCAAAGGAAAAAAAAATGTTCTGGGTGTATTGTGATGATTTTTTTCCCAAGGTCTGCGTAATTTTTGACTTCCTAGTAAGGGGGTGACTGAGATAACTTTTTGAGGTCTCAACTGGCCATGTGACTCTGGGGTGAGAAGGTTTAGAGCTGAGTTCAAAATTGAGAAAGGAGTACATCAAGGCTGTATCTTCTCACCCTGCTTATTTAAATTCTATGCAGAGGGAATCATGCAAAATGCTGGACTGGATGAAGCTCATGCTGGAATCAAGTCTGCTGAGAGAAATATCAATAATCTCAGATATTTAGAAGACATCACTCTAATGGCAGAATGTGAAGAGGAACTAAAGAACCTCTTGATGAAGGTGCAAGAGGAGAGTGAAAACATTGGCTTAAAACTCAACATTCTAAATTCAGTTCAGTCGCTCAGCTGNTTTTTTTTTTTTTCCGGCCATGCCACTCAGTTTGTGGGATCTTAGTTTCCCGCCCAGGAATTGAACCCAGGCCCGTGGCAGTGGAAGCTTGGAGGCCCAACCACTGGACCGCCAGGCAAGTCCCCCAGTTTCCAATTCGGAAAGCAGGCCTTGAGACTCTACTATCTGGAAGTCCCTTTCCTGCAGGAAGACTGGCACGTGGAGATCTTACTGAAAAAGGCAGGTCCAGGTAGAACGTTGTGTGCTAAGTTGCCCAGGCATGTCCGACTGTTTCCCACACCGGGGACTGTAGCCTGCCAGACGCCTCTGTCCGTGGGATTCTCCAGGCAAGAATACTGGAGTTGGCTGCCATTTCCTCCTCCAGGGGATCCTCCCAACCCAGGGATCGAACCTCCATCTCTTACGTCTCTTGCACTGGCAGGTGGGTTCTTTACCACTAGCACCACCTTGGAAGCCCTCCACGTGGAACAGACTTTAGTAACAGCACAAACCCTGGGTTTTTTGCTGGAGGAATTAGAGACTCCGTCCATGCAGCCACAAAGCCTGAGACAGGAGCCTGACAGCAAGGTAGCTACCACACTGGGTGGCCTGTGGGGAAGCAGAGGGATGCGAGGTGACAGACAGTGAAGGGAGGCGGTCCTGGGCTGGGTAGTGGCCATCGGGGTTGCACCCCCTTGGGGCCTTGATGGCGGCCACATCTCTCAGTCCGGCCCACGGAGACCCCCCTGTCCTCAGAAGAGCCCCAAGGCTCCGGGGAAATCCCTTCGGCTGGCGCTGGCCTCTCCACACCGGGCTTTGCTCTCAGCCCCCAGTTCAGATTCAGTCCTGAACTGGGGGTTCCTGACCGTGCCCCCGGGATGGCCCCCTACCAACGTGAGTGATGCCCAGATCTGACCCTACACCTCTCATCTCTCCTGAATGTCAGACCCACGAGATTCCCGTTCTCCTACCATTCAGGGCTCCTCGCGCCTAATCAAGATGAATGCCTCTGGGAAAAATATGGTGAAAAATAAAAAGGGCAGGGGCTTCGAAACGCAAAGAGGATATGATGACAGCTCCGGGTCTTGTTCTGGAAGGTGCTCGGGTGGGTGACACTCAGCGCCACACTGAAAGGCTCTATCCTTACCTCCAGAGGCAGCAGGTGTCTGAGTGCAGAGAAGAGGGGGCTCCATCACCCCCACCCCGCAGGAAAGAAGCCGCCATCCAGTGTCAGCCAGGCTGCCGGGCGAAGTGTGCGTGGTAGGGGGAAAAAGCCCCTCTGTCTGTCCTTTCCCCCAACCCAAACAGAACAACACTGCTGCTAACACACTTCCATACTTACTGGCATGGTTTTGTCGCCGAAGAAATAGATGGTCTTATAGCCGTCCTTCTCCACGTGTCCCAGGCAGTACCTCTTGTCCCAGCCGTTGGGGAAGACGTCAAAGCTGATCTGGCCTCCTCAAACAGAACAACACTGCTGCTAACACACTTCCATACTTACTGGCATGGTTTTGTCGCCGAAGAAATAGATGGTCTTATAGCCGTCCTTCTCCACGTGTCCCAGGCAGTACCTCTTGTCCCAGCCGTTGGGGAAGACGTCAAAGCTGATCTGGCCTCCTGCCGAGAGGGGAGAGAGACACACAAGCCAGAGATGCAAAGGAGGTTAATGATACGTCACTGAAAAAAATGTGCCCTTCAAGCTAATCTGTAACTGGAGCCCCAAGGTTGATTTTTATTACCCTGGCTTGCTAATTACCATACTTTAGGGGTAACTTCACCCTCTCCAGTGTTCTTGCCTGGAGAATCCCAGGGACAGGGGAGCCTGGTGGGCTGCCGTCTGCGGGGTCGCACAGAGTTGGACAGGACTGAAATGACTTAGCAGCAGTAGCAGTAGGGGTAGCTTCTAGGAATTTTTTTTCCCTAAATAAGTGTTGCTGTGGTTGTTTTATTTTTAGTTAAGGTATGGATATATACACATATTTTTTGACGTGGCTCATTTTTAAAGTCTTTACTGAACTTGTTACAATGTTGCTTCTGTTTTACGTTTTGTTTTTTTTGGCCTGGAGGCATGTGGGATCTTAGGTCCCTGACCAGTGATAGAACCTGCCACCGCTGTATTCGAAGACAAAATCCTAACCACTGGACCACCAGGGAAATCCCTAGAAATTAATTTTGGCATTATGCTTCCCCTGCCCCCAACATCATTTCACTTAAAATCTAAAAATCTGAAGTCTGAAAAAGAGACACAGCATGCTGACTCAGAGTGAGAACCACGACTGCCTCTGCAGGGCAGGGTTAGACCTGAAACAGGCCAGCGTAAAAGCTGCCAACGGCCTGCTGCAGCCCTGCTCACCTCCAGCCACACCATGCTCTCGGTGCATCCTCCCAACAGCAGGATGCACACAGCTTGTTGTGCAGGAAAATGAAAATCCCACGGATGGCAATTTTCCACACAGCTTTCACAGGCAACAAAAAACCCTTTCAGGGCTTTGTTGGGACACTTAACAGCCCACCCATTCCTCTTCTACACAGAGTCCCCCTGCAGCTCTAGTTCTCTGGCAAGTGCACGCTTGTTTATTAGAGCTGGTGAAAAGAGAGGGCTTTAAGAAATGGCTCACCGGCACTGACAGTAGAAACTCGTCTGCTTAAAGCTGGGCGTGTTCCACCTGAATGCAAGATGGAGACGCCCGGCCCTGCCAGAGGGGCTCTGCATCAGACCCAGAAACGGCCGTGCTGGCCGGTCACTGTCGGCAGAAGCTTCGGGAACCTAGACGAGCGCCCGCTCCTTTCTGGGCCCCGTTTCTGTATTTGTAAAATCAGCCCAAGTGACTTCTAAGGTTCCCTGCTGGTCACACATTACAGTATTTCAGACACATTCGACTTACTTGACCTAATAGGTCCCCTCCAACCCCTGCCTTGTCCCATCTCTCTTCTACGGAGTCACCCACATGCTGTCCTCTGCCCAAAGGTGCATGTGTGTGCGTGCGTGTGTGTGTGTGTGGGTGTTCAGTCATGGCCTGTAGCCCTCCAGGCTCCTCTGTTCACAGGGTTCTCCAGGCAAGAATGCTGGAGTGGGTAGCCATTCCCTTTTCCAGGAGAGGTTCCTGACCCAGGGATCGAACCTGAGTCTCTTGCATCTCCTGCCTTGGCAGGTGGATTCTTTACCACGAGTGCCACCTGGGAAGCCCCTTCATCACACACAGTTCATCAAGCAAGATGCTCTTGTTTCTGAGCAGGAGAAGCATTGGGAGGAAGAATCCTGCTGGGTGAGGATTCAGAACCAGCAGCCTGGAATTCATCTCCTAATCTGGCAAGTTGCTGCTATGGCTAATTCTGCAGGAGAGTGGTTTTTATTTTTCAAAAATTTATTTTAGGCTGTGCTGTGTGACACGCAGGATTAGTTCCCCGACAGGGATCTAACCCATGTCCCCGTTTTGGGAGTGCAGCGTCTCAACCACCGGACTGCCCAGGAAGTCCCAGGCGAGTGCTTTCCCTCTTATGGACAGGCCACCTGTAAAATCCTGCTGCCCATCAGCAAACTGAGCACGGAGTCCAAGTTCAAGAGCTGAACTTGGACTGGGCCGTGTGGCCATCACCAACCCCACGTGGCCCCTGAGCCCTGAACTTGAACTGAGTCCAAGTCGAAGAGCACACTGGCCCACAGCCACCTCCCAGCACGAACCCCTCGGACATATGGTACCTATGGAAAACGTGAGGCCTTTCCCAGCAAACTCTTTTCGCAGATCCTCCACAAACTTTTGTCTTATGTTTTCTTTCTGAGGAAGACAAAAAGATACCAAGAATCTAGTTCAGTAGACAGCAGGCTTTCTCGGCCACAGAGAGGCACACCACGTGTCCGCACGCCTGGGCTACTTCAGAAGACTCACCCGATCGAGCTCGAAGAACTCAACGCGTTCTTCCTGGCTGCAGCTTCTTCCGATCGGCGACACGTTCAGCATTCCGTTACGGAACTCTATGAAAGTGCCCCTGGGTGGGAGGGGAAGGGGAGAGGGGTCCTGGAGACACATTTGAGCAACATGGCAGAAGGACAGATGGGCTAAGAGGCTGGCAGTTCCATAGGCAGAGGCGGGTGCAATCAACATGTGGAGGAGCTGTGCTGGGCTGTGGGCTGTCACCAGCCCCACATGGCCCGTGAGCCCTGAACTGTGGCTGATCTGATCGGAGACGAGTGTTTAGAGATTTCATGTGAAAAAGTGTAATCCTCACTAATAAGGCTTTACTTATCTTTTAAAATACTTACTTATTTAGCTGAGCTGGGTCTTAGTTGCAGCATGAGGGACCTAGTTCCCTGACCAGGGAT
>SJYX01013265.1:350390-411743 GCA_006410675.1 Oreotragus oreotragus | reverse complement strand
TTATTATGCACTTAATCACTCACTGGCTTACTCAACAAATGTGTACTGAGTCTCAGCCATCATCACCTACCAGGAAAGGTTTGTAAGGCTGGCAGCTTTGCAAGCAGCAACCAGTATGGGTAATGTTAATGTCAGGAAAGGCTCCCAACAGCCCAGCCCCGTTCATCTGCCCACCATGGTCACCAGAAGTGCCTTTTCCTGGAACTGCAGCTCCCAGTGCCTAGTGAGCTGTTGGGCTGTCAATGCAAACCTGCTCAGGGTGTTGTGAGCACATTCAGTGGAGCAACTCATTGATCCCAAGGGTCCCAGTGGATCACTCCTGAGACAGGACTTGGCTGGAGGATTTGGGGATAGAAAACAGTGGTGGGGAGGAGACAGAGCTCTCAGTTACAGGAAAGGGCAAACGAAGCGAGGGAAGCTGGACTTTGTCTACTTTAAAGTCTCCCCTACAAGCAAACAGGTACTACCAGATTTGGTAAGACTTTGGTGTGTTTCCCCTCATCTTTTGAAAACCACATACAAAACTGTTACAAAGGACCTAGTATAATACTGCTGCTGCTAATAATAATAATAATGTTTCACCCAATGGGCACAAGTGGTAAAGAACCTGCCTGCCAAGCAGGAGACACAAGAGAGGCAGGTTCAATCTCTGGGTTGGCAAGATCCCTGGAGCAGGAAGTGGCAGCCCACTGCAGTATTCTTGCCTGGAGACTCCCATGGACAGAGGAGCCTGGCAGGCTACAGTCCAGGGGCACAGACTCGGACTCAACTGAAGCGACTTAGAACAACTGTTACGTAGGCCATTATTCTGGGCGCTTCTGAGGAAATGTACTGCCAATTATAATTGTAAGATGCTACTGATTATATCACATCCTGGCTTCACAGATGTAAAAATGTAGATCAAAAGTCTTACAGACTTACAGAAATCTGGTAATAATCTACAATTCTCAAGTGCCTACTGTGCGCAAGACACTGTGATTAACATGACTTGTATTATTTATTCCCCATAAAATATTTTACAGCTGGCCCTCCAAAAAGAAAACGCCCTAGTTTGTAGCCTTTGCCAGTTTCCATGGTGTAAATACTCTCAGGGGTTATTCAACTTTCCAATGTGAAGTCCCTGAACTTAGGGTTGGAAGAGGAAACACAAAATCAGCCCTTGCAACCCAGTGAGAGCTGACCCCAGCCCAACACTGGAGAGATTCTATGATTTTTTTCTATTTTACAGATGAGGTAATTGAGGCTTGAGCGGGGTGGTTAGATGATTTGTTCAGGGCCATGCAACCTTCTCAGGTGGCTCAGTGGTAAAGAATCTGCCTGTAATGCAGGAGATGTGGGTTCGATCCTTGGATCAGGAAAATCCTCTGGAGAAGGAAATGGGAACCTGCTCTGGTATTCTTGCCTGGAAAATCCCATGGACAGAGGAGCCTGGCAGATTCCATGGGGTCACAAAAAGAGCTGGACTCAACTTAGTAACTACACAAACAGCAGTGCAGCTAGCAGATAGGCAAACTGGCCACGCCACCATCAGATCCTTACAACTACCCCTCACTGAAAAAGGCTGTGCACAGGGGGTAAAGGAGCTAGAATCACTCTTCTGGCAATCCTCCCAGGTGAGAGGGCAACTTCAGCTGACCCCTAATTCCATCGTGAGGGGCCGGAGTGGTCTTGGGGGTGATGGGAACACTGAGCCCCATCCCCACATTGTCTCTGTCTTCTTCCCTCATGGATATCTTTATATGTTTGCTTAGACTCAATGCACCAAATATGTCTTCAGCACTTACCATAAGCAGAGCACTGATCTAAACGCCATCCACCTGGCATCCAAAGAGCACAGAGGGTGCTTCTCCCCTCTCTGCTCCAATTTGCCAGTAAAGGAGAGAAACCAACTGTTTAATATATACTGGAACTGTCAAAAGTTCAGGAAATCACCTATGATAATCGTGAAACGTAAATGAGTATTCATGTTGAAATGGAATAGTAGGTCAGTTTTAGTACGAAAGAAAATGAAAACCTATTTTTACCACATACCCACCTCCTTTCCCCCAAACATATCACTTAAGCTATCCAGTAGAGGCCACCAGGATGAAGACAGAGCACCTCTGACTTTTCTCATTATCCATCTCCTGAAGACTAGCATGAGATCAGATTGCTTGGCTCTTTCAAGCCCAGGAAGGTGCAGTGATATTCATGGATGCTGAAAAGATGTTATTATCAGCTGGATGAGTATTCCAAATGAGGAGCTCAATGGAGAATCCAAACCCTGCAAGCTCACTGACATGGGAAAAAGATTTCTACATCCGTGAATCTGCCACTTCTTAGATCTCTGATTCTGCTTTTAAGGAATATAATTCATCCAGATTGGCTTCTGTCACCTAGCTACACCTATAGCATGCCACTCATTTAATTTATTTCTTTGCAGCCATGCCCTGTGACCTTTTGCTTTGCCTGGCTATTTGCCGCATAGCCCATAGGCAGGTGTCACACTCTCAGTGGCTTGATCCCCTTGTAAAGACACCACCAAGCACACCAGAGCATGACTTCCTGGGCAGCTGCCAGATGGGGAAATCTTCAGTGAAAATATTCACATGCTAAAACGGTGCCAAGAGGCAGGCAGTCTTGTGAAACCAACATGGCTTTGGAGACACAATGCCACTGATGAGTAAGAGGCTTGGTGGTATTTATGGAAACCCAGCTGTTGCAGATGGGCTTGCTCGGCTATGGTAACAGTCATCTGGGATCACTGAGCCTTAATACTATATAGGATTTTTTTTTTTTTTTTGGTCCCTACTATTCTCTGCTGTTAAACCCTGGTCTTTGGTCTGAACCACAGCTGTATATTTCTGAAGAAAGACTTCCAATTCTACCAACAAGCATGTATTAATCAAACAACCACGTGTTCATTTCCAAACTGGGAATTCAACTTTAGCCAGGAACTGGCCCAGCAGGAGAAGAAAGACCATATTAAAGTTTTGAGGAGGAGGAAATGGTTCTCTCACGTGGCTGTAAGTGGTTTTAGAGCCATTCAGTGATGCAAGAGAGCAAGAGTCAGCAGAGAGGCTGAGTGAAAACAGAACCCATAGGCTGCCCCTGGGGGTCACCTAGAGCAGAGAACCAGAAAGCGTGGTTAGTAGGAAGGACTGGAGGTGGACCATTGATCTTCTGTTTTACCCACTCTTGCACCCAAACAGCAGGAAGGCAGATGCTATTAGTTCTTTTCAGTTCCTATCCTCATTCCATTTTCTCCCTGGAAAAAATGAGTTTCTCTCTCAACACCCTTCCAGCTATATGCCTTTTTCACATGATTTATTGAATGCCTCTCCTAATGCCCAGCAATGTGCCAGGAATCCTGAGCAAGTAGTTACAGGATGTCCTTTAGAGGAGCACTGAAACAATGAAATCTGTGTGCACCTTCCGGACCTGGAAGAGAGGAGATGGGAAGAAAGCAGCACATTTGGGTGAGATCGAGTTTTCTCACTGAAAGTGGGGGCAAGCTCTGGCCAGCATCTTTCCCTTCTTTTACCTGTCTTCCTCTGCTGCTCCTTTCTGCAGGGGAGGAATAACAACTAGATGAGTGACACTAGGCAGGACCTAGAGAACTCCAGGAAACTCCCTTCTCTGAGCTGCAACGGTTGGACTAGCTGAGGTCATTTGTCTTCCACGTGGGCCCTGAAATCTTAAAGCCGGCGTTGGCAGACTGTGCCGGTCAGCCCAGGGGTTTTCACTGACTTATCCTCAGACTGTGCCTGCCTCCCAGCTCCCTGGGTCTTTTCCTCAATGTCCAGTGTCCACATATTACTTCTTGATTCTCCAACATCAGGCTTCCCTGACGGCTCAGGGGTAAAATATCCACCTGTAATGCAGGAGATGCAAGACATGTCAGTTCCCCTGGAGAAGATCCCCTGGAGGAGGAAATGGCTACCCACTCCAGCATTCTTGCCTGTAAAATTCCATGGACAGAGGAGCCTAGCGGGCTACAGAGCAAAGAGTCAGACATGACTGATAGACTGAGTGTACTCTCCAACACCACCATTTGACTGCCATTGACTGAGCTCCACAATGTTAAGGTGCTATGCAGGTTCTCTGCAGTTTTTCAGGGAGGCAGTGTCATACTCCATTTCAAACAGGTGGAAAATACTCTGCCTGAATATCGGTAGGTGGGAGCAGAGGTCTCAAGGCAAATTTGATGTTATCTGTTCTTGAAGCCTGTTATGTTTTACCCTTGGAGTTTCTACACTGGGGATTTTTGTGATCGTGGTTGGGAATGATTGATGCTACAATACCCATAAGGCACATCTGGAACTTTACCGGGTAACTGATTAGAATTATTAGGACTTATTAGGATTCATTGGTTTCTGTAGATCTCAGGTTCCCAATTCATGAAACAAGAGGGGTTGGACTGGGTGATCCCACTCCAGCTTCTGTCAAGAGTCTGTGAGGAGTCCAGCAGACCAACGATGTTTCCAGGGACACTGGAAACTCTGCCTCTTAGGTTGGAGTCCTGGGGATTTAATCATTGGAGAGTAACTCAGGCTGGACAATGAGCCAGATAAATGAGATTTTCCCAGCCTAGATCGCAGTATTTCGGCTCTTTGTCCCCATGAACACATACATTCCTGGAGGTTCAAGAGACTTCATCTTTACTTTACTTCTGAAAATAAAATATCCCTGACCCATGCAAGCAATTCCAGCATTTGGAAAGGTATTATAAAGAGACCAAATTTGGGATATGTCCTTGGGAAAAAAATGTATTTGAAGAGGTGAGTTTATTATAAAGTTTTATAGAAAGAATGAAATTTAAGCAGGGCACGTAGATGAGTTCTTGGGTATTGCTGGAATATAAGCCTAGGAAAGAAAAAGTGATTTTATCTGATGATATGGAACAGAGGTAAAAGCAATGGCACTTTTACTGCCAAAATAGATGACAGGGCTGATGAGAAAAAAAACGGAGGGCATATTATAGCAGGCTTGATGAATGTCATCCTGAAATCTAACTCAATATTTGAATGCTATAAATTGTGTTAAGAAATATAAGGCCAAATAAACCTTTGGGACTGTCTGTGACGGATTCAAGGCAACTGAGCTTAAACTGCTGCTGATGAAATGGATGGGGGTAGAATAATGGTATTAGCAATTTGAGAAAATCCTAATAAACCAGAGATGAAACCTGATTTAAGTTACACAAAAAGTCTTGCCAGAGCACATGGACTCAGTTTGGCTGAAGTCTGTGGTTAAAATGAGACCTGGAACTGGAGGACGGAATCACTGCCACTTTAGTTGCTATTGTTAGTGGCTAAGTCATGCTCGACTCTTTCTCAGCCCCATGGGACTTGCCACTCCTTTCCAAGTTCTGGCAAGGTTTTTGTTGAGTGACACAGGGAGTGGTGCTCACCACATCAGCAAGCCCTTGTGTTTTCAGATCATGTTCATCTCATCTGAGAAGTCATCTCATCCTTCCCCCAGGTACTACCTCACGTGCAAAGTTTTCACCCCAGATTATGAATAGATGCGGGGACTTCCCCGGTGGTGCAGTGGAAAAGAATCTGCGTGCCAATGCAAGGGTCACAGGTTCAATCCCTGGTGTGAGAAGACTCCACAAGCCTCAGAGCAACTAAGCGCATGAGCCACAACTTCTGAGCCTGGATGCCACAAGTGCTGGCGCCCACGCACCTAGACCCTGTGCTCCACAACAAGGGAAGCAAGCATGAGAAGCCAGGGCACCGCAACTAAGATCAGGCCCTGACCGCTGCAACCAGAGGGAACCTCGACAGCAACGAAGACCCGGCACAGCCAGAAACAGATAAATCAGTAAAACCATTAAAAAAAAAAAGAATAGATGAGGATATCAGTGCACATTCTGTCTTCAGAAGGTTCGTGGAATTAAATTTCTCTTAGAAATTTAACCTTAAGGCATATATACAATAAAGAAGTAAACAAATACCCACTAACAACTGACACAAAAATCGTAATAGCTGAAGTTGCCCAAAACTTAAATCACTTATCATCACCAGTAAAGGGGATACAATTTTAAATGTCCTAAATAAACTGTGGCATATTCATATGATGGAATGCGCTACAGCACTGAAAATGAGCAAATTGTAGCTAGGTGGGGAGAAAATGGATGATTCTCATAAAATAATTTTGACCAACACACAAGCAAAAACATACTATACAATTCCATTTTGCTAAAATCAAGCATTGTGAATCTGTTGTTAGAAACCAGAGAGTCCTAAACTCTAAGGGGCTGGGAGAGGTAACGTTGGGGAAGAACACAAAGGTAGTGTTCTATTTCTTAACTTGGGTAGCAGCTACACAAGTGTGCTCATTTTGTAAGAGTTCATCAACTGATATACTTATGAACTGTGCACTTTTCTGTATGTCCCTTATATTTACATTAGCATTTAAAAACAATATCAAGGGAAACATGCCTACAGGTGAAAGGTGGATCTTATCTGGGTCCAGACAGTAGTAGTTTATGATAGGACCAATCAATATCTCCCCAGCTTCCCGGACGCAGTTCAGGACGCCTCACTTCTAAGCTTTCCTTGTTAAGACAAAATTCTCTAAATGTGTCTCTCCTCGGTGTTCCTGTCACTCTACTTATATTCCCACTTTAGTATCTGTCATAAATGTGTTTGGACTAGCTAACTCTCTGCAAATTGGTTTTCTTTTTTTCCCTGCTGAGTTTCACTTCCTGATGCAGAAATCATGATTTATTTATCTGTATATCCCTCAGAGCACCTGAAACACTCACCAGCGTATGTTCAGGGAGCATTTGTGGGCTCAAATCAACCCCCCACCACACATATGTTCAAGTCATATGTTGTCCTAATGAAGACGGTCAACATTTAAGTCATATGTTGTCCTAATGAAGACAGTCAACATTTTCTTAATATGGCCGGTGACTTTCAAAGGAGGAACCATTAAACACAGAAAACATGGGATGCTTTTGCATTATTATCACCATCATAGAAAGTCCTATATTCTAACCAATATGTGTTGAGCATCTGCTACATACGAGGCTCTTGACTGATGAAACAGAAAACATACTGAAGGAGGCCCCAGTTAGGAGAATGAAAAATTGAAAAACAGGTATCAGTGTGCTTCAAGTTTTCCCAGAAAAAAAAAAAAAAAATCACAAAAAAAGAGAGATTGCAAAAAAAAAGAATAGCTCAGCAGAAAAAAAAAGCACCAATTCCCTAGAAATGAAAGTGAAAGTCACTTAGACGTGTCTGACTGTTTGTGATCCCATAGAATAAGTCCATGGAATTCTCCAGGCCAGAATTCTGGAGTAGGTAGCTATTCCATTCTCCATGGGATCTTCCCAACCCAGGGATCGAATCCAGGTCTCCCCCATTGCAGGGAGATTCTTTATCAGCTGAGCCACCAAGGAAGCCCCAATTCCCTGGAGTCACATCTTACTTGGAGTCCGCTGTGGCTGATGCAGAGGTTGAGCGTGGAGGCTTATGTTCGGGGCTGAGGCAGGACCTCCCTGCGTCTCTCAGACCACTCCCACTCCCTTGCCCCTCCCCTGCAGGCTCTCAGACCACTCCCACTTCCTTGCCCCTCCCCTGCAGGACACTGGCACATACTCCACTCAGCCACTCCCCACCCCTGGGAGTTGGGCTTTGTCCACCAGCACCCCTGCCTCACATGCTCTGCGGTGAGCACACCTTCTACTTGGCTTCTGCCTGGGCCCTAGCATTTACTCTCTTGCTGGAGGCCAGCTGCCTAAGGCCATCACCCAACCATTCCCTTCTGAGAACAATGGGCAATCAATCTGCCCTCTAGTTCAAGAAGCAAATACAAAAGCAAGGATGGCCTTAATATCATTCTGCCCTAGAGGCAAATAAGCCAGGTGATTCTTCCCTCAGAAGGGCTTCCTGTGTGGCTCAGGGGTAAAGAATCTGCCTCTACAGGAGATGCAGGAGACAGAGGTTTGATCTCTGGGTCAGGAAAATCCCCTGGAGAAGGAAATGGCAATTCACTCCAATATTCTTGCCTGGAGAATCCCATGGACAGAGGAACCTGGTGAGCTATAGTCTATGGGGTCGCAAAAGAGTCACACAAGACTTAGCAACTGAGCACCTCATCCATCTGAGGGTCTGATCCTGTATCTAGGTGAGCAACAACCACTGTGTTGATGGGAACAGGGTTGCACAACCTCAGCACTCCTGATGTTTGGGGCCAGGTAATTCCTTGAGGTGGGAATTGTTCATTGTGGGTAATCAGCAACAGTCCTGGCCTCTACCCATTAGGTACCAGTGCTGCGATTCATGGGGTCGCAAAGAGTCGGACACGACTGAGTGACTGAATTGAACTGAACTGAGCATGTCTTCAAGAGATGAAAACTGAAAGTGTCTCCAAATGTCCCTGTGGTGCAAGTGAGGGGTGAAATCAACCCATCCCATCCCCAGTAGGGAACCAGTAACTTCAAGTGATCATGAGCCCAAGTTTCTATACAATAAAATAACTCAACTGCCCGACTGTGATTTGATTTGTTGAACCGCACGGTTCTGCCCTGGAGTCCGTCGCCCAAGACCACCAAGACACAGGATCGATGCAAATAGCAAGAGGATTTATTGAACCGGTGCGCCGGGGTTCTGTCCTCCTTAAGCAAGGAGCGAACCCCCGATGACAGTTACAGAACAGTTTTTAAGCACAAAAAACCACATTGGGCGGGGAGGTATAGATATATCATGATTGGTCACAATACTGCTGACCTTTACAAGGATAGGCTTGTGAGGCTTTGGCGACATAATTCTGCGGATAACACACAGTTTACACAACTTGTTTTTCTGACTCTCTGGAAAGTCAAACCTTCCAGGTCAGGGTCTGTAAGCCTCCAGGTCAGGGTCTGTGAGTCACAAATAACAGAGATAACCTTTCAGTTGGTCTGGAAAATCCCTAAATCTTACAGGTTACTTCCTCACATTCCCCTCTTCTTCTTGTTCCTAATTTCAATCTTGAAATCAATGGTCGGGATCTCCCTGGGGAAGGGTGGTGTACTGTTGCCTCAGCATTAGTACCTGTACTGAGCTCACTCGGTCCCGGATAAATTCTAGCAACTTGTTTAGAACGCAGGGCCCTAGGGTTAAGAGAAGCAGTAAAATAAGCAAGGGCCCTATCAGGGTGGATATCAAAGTGGCAAACCATGGGGTTTTATTGAACCAGGACTCGAACCACCCTTGGGCATTCTCTCTTTCTTTCTGTCTGGCTGTTAGCCTTTCTCTTAATTTATTCATGGAGTCCGTTATGACCCCTGAGTGATCTACATAGAAGCAGCATTCTTCTTTAAGGGCCGCACACATTCCTCCTTCTTTCAGAAACAAAAGATCTAAGCCCCGGCGGTTTTGCATAACTACCTCAGATAGGGAGGTCAGGGACTCCTTTAGTTTGGTAATGGAATCTTCCAAGACCCGAAGATCTGCATCAATAGCCTGCTGCAGGCTGGCGTAATAGTGGGGCTGTTGGAGGAGGGCAGTAGTACCGGTCCCGACTCCTGCGGCTACTCCAAGCCCTAACAGAACAGCCAGGGTCATAGTCACTGGTTCCCTTTTTGATCGATGTCCTTCTTCATAAGCTTCTAAGAAGGAGGCATCGGGGTGATAAATCAGTCGAGGTACCAGCTGCACTAGTACACAGAAATTGACAGAAGCATCAAATACTGCAAGGGATATACAAGGCGTTAATCCCGTGTCACAAGCCCACCATTTGTTCCCGGGTGGTGGAAGATACCCAGCCCCAGGTTCTGGCCTGGCCGCTGCGAGGAGGAGCTGCAGGGCTACACGTGGAGGGAACACAGCTCTCTCCAGGGGTTGCTGGAGAAGTCGAGGAGTGGCTGCGGTGGGTGCGTTCTGGAGGGCTTCCTGGAGGAGGGGATCAGGGCCCTGCACTGGGAGGTTTTAAATGGACAGAGGCAGAGCTGAGACAAGAGAGCAGGTGGGAGCTGGGGAGCGCTGGGTTTCATCTCTTCTTGTGCGCAGCAGCCCAGTGAGGTCCAGGCCTTCCAGAGCCGCACCTATTAGGGCGCTGGGATGGAGGCAGTGGGGCCCAAGGGGCAATCTGAACGGCGCTGAGCAGCATGTCCGAGGGGCTGGCCAGAGCTGCCAGCAGGATTCAGTCACACTTGGGTTGGTGTCATTTAAAACCTGGAAAACACTAGTCAATAAGGTCAACATCCTGTCCTGGGTAGAAGTTTTGCTTATAGGGGGGTTGCCGCACCACACTCTCCAGGGCATGAGGAGCAGTGATAGTAAGGTTTTGTCCCAAAGTCAGCTTGTCTGCGTCCTTGACAAGGACGGCAGCAGCGGCTACTATTTGCAAGCAACTGGGCCAGCCGGCGGCTACAGGGTCTAGTTTCCTAGACAAATATGCTACTGGTCTGTTCCAAGGCCCCAATTTCTGGGTGAGGACTCCCTTTGCTATGCCATTCCCTTCTGCCACAAAAAGGTGGAAAGGCTTGTCAACATCTGGGAGTCCCAGGGCAGGGGCAGACAGTAGAGCCTGCTTAATGTTGTCAAACGCCGCTTGCTCCTTTTCCCCCCATATGAAGGGTCCATTTTCTTTAGTCAAGGGATACAGGGGGGCTGCCATGTCTGCAAACCCAGGTATCCAAAGCCTACAGAATCCGGCTGTCCCCAGAAGTTCCCTGACCTGACGGGGATTTTTCGGAGGTGGTATCTTGATCACTGTCTCTTTCCTTGCCTCCGAAAGCCATCGCTTTCCATCTTCGATTAAGTACCCCAGGTAACTAACCTGTTGTTGCTGGCAGATCTGCGCCTTTTTTGCCGAGACCCGATATCCTAGGGAGCCGAGCTCGATCAATAAGGCTTCGGTCCCTTTAAGGCATTCTTCCTTCGAGTTCGCCGCCAGGAGCAAGTCATCTACATACTGCAACAGAGTTACCTGGGGGTTGGTGGCACGGAAATGCGCAAGGTCCTGGTGGAGTGCCTCGTCGAAAATCGTTGGAGAGTTTTTGAATCCCTGGGGCAGTCGAGTCCATGTCAGTTGTTCCGAAATCCCCAGAGCCGGGTCCCTCCATTTAAAAGCAAAGATGGGCTGGTTTATGGAACTGCAGGCGTATTGTAATCCCAATGAGGTCTGGTCAGCGGGAAGCCAGCGTCTATCTCATTAGGCAATGCATCTCCCGGAACATTTCTCCGGGCTTCCAGCAATACGCGCTGTCGCTCCTCAGTCGTGAGGAGTGTTTGCAGCAGCTGCTGACAATCGTCCCAGGTGTGCTGATGTGAGAATACGAGCGACACAATTAAGGAAGTTAGGGCCTGTGGGTTTTCAGAGAAAGAGGGGTTATGGGTTTTCCAGTTATACAGATCAGAGGCGGAAAAGGGCCAATACTGGAGATGCCGGTTTCCTCGGTCATCCGGGGGGGCATATTCCCGGAGAGGGAGGACAGTAGAGTCAGGAGTACCAGCCCGGCGACTCCGTGTCCCCGCTGCTGGGCCCGTTCCTGGTTTTCCTGACTCCGGCGGCGCTATTGATCGAGCCGCCGGAGTCACGGGGAGTGAGCCCGGCGGAGGGGCCATCGCCGGTGGGTAGGGCGGGGGTGAATCCAAAAGGAGGAGGTCAGTCTGGGTGTCCTTGGGGCTCAGGGAGAAAAACCACTGATTTTACCTGCTTGACATGATGCAAGGAAAAACTACCTTCGGGTGGCCACCCTGTTTGGAAGGTGGGCCACTCTGTGGAACACAGAGTTCGCCACTTTCCCTTCCTTATATCTACTGAGAGATTATGAGCTCTAGTTTTAACCTCAGACCAATGGCTTAATGTCAGAGAGAGAGGAGTAGTCACAGTCTGTCCCATGTCGTCTTTGTCACGTAAAGGGAAGACAAGGAGAACAACTAACAGAATCCAGACAATCAGCAGAGTGGTGAGACAGAGCCGGCCGCCGCGCGTCTTCCACAAAACCAACAGAAATACAGACGGGAGTCTCCTTAAAGGCTCCACCTGATTCGGACGAAGAGGGACTGAATCAAGTCCCTCTTCCAGATAGACGTCCTGGGCGTCCCCAGGTTTCGTCATAAACCTGTCACCCAGACAGGAACCAGAAAACTGAAGGAAGCCGCGGCGAACCAACCAACGACAATAATGACTGACAACAAAGCAACAATTAGTAGGGACACACAAAACGCACAAAGCTCGAGCGTACCTCCGAAACCTGATGCCTGGGGGTCTGGGGCCGAACGGAGATCCCGGACGAGCCCCCAAATGTTGAACCGCACGGTTCCGCCCTGGAGTCCGTCGCCCAAGACCACCAAGACACAGGATCGATGCAAATAGCAAGAGGATTTATTGAACCGGCGCGCCGGGGTTCTGTCCTCCTTAAGCAAGGAGCGAACCCCCGATGACAGTTACAGAACAGTTTTTAAGCACAAAAAACCACATTGGGCGGGGAGGTATAGATATATCATGATTGGTCACAATACTGCTGACCTTTACAAGGATAGGCTTGTGAGGCTTTGGCGACATAATTCTGCGGATAACACACAGTTTACACAACTTGTTTTTCTGACTCTCTGGAAAGTCAAACCTTCCAGGTCAGGGTCTGTAAGCCTCCAGGTCAGGGTCTGTGAGTCACAAATAACAGAGATAACCTTTCAGTTGGTCTGGAAAATCCCTAAATCTTACAGGTTACTTCCTCACAGATTAATAAGTTTTAATTATTAATAGCAATTTAATAGCTATCAATGCTAATAATTTAGTATTCATTATTAATACATTATTAGGGATTAGTCACGTAATTACCTCTTGAGGATGGTTGGGATGGTTGAGGAAGGCTAAAGGGAGAGAAGAGTGGGGCCCACTGACTGCAAATAATTTAGACAAAATTATTTTAGGCTGGGAACTAAAGGCTTAGTGTTGTATGTTGCCATTTCATTGGTGAGAAGAGGGGCTGGTGCAACACAGCAATTAGGGAAGAAGATCAGAATTAGAATGACCTGGATTCAAATCTTAGCTCTGCCTCTTATTAAATGTGTGCATTCAGGCAAGTTATCTCCCATCTCTGCCTAGGAAGATTCATTACTATACAGATGGTACTGTCCTTAGTGGATGCCAATTCTGAAGCTATATCCACACAGCCACCCTGTGCCCGGTCTGCAGAGAGAGACAGTGCCTGGGCCAGCTGCCTCTCACTGCCTCAGCACCCTCTTCTGCATGCCCATGCCCTCGGTGATCAGAAAGGCTCTCAAGCTTTTACCTTCCCCCAGAAGCTACCTTGAAAAAGAGGAAGAGAAACAGCTCTGCTTAAAGATTTTAAGTGACTTTTTGTCCGAGAGTTATTCATATAAAGATACTGAAATGGAGCAGGCTCCCATGGTCCTTGCCACCCCCCTTCTCTGCTAGCCTTTTTTCTGTGGAAAACTTTAGTCAAAGAATAAGTTTAATCAGAGAAATAAGAAATGCAGAAACAAAGGGAAACAGTCAAAAGAGACCAAATAATAATAATGTAGTCATTACGCATAGTTAAGGACCTTTAGTTCTTTCTCAAGGGCTATAGATAATATTCTGAGCCATAGCCTGTGAACTGTCTTAAAGATACCAAAACTCCAGGTGGAGAAGTTAACTACATGATGACCAGGCTGTACCCAGGACACGAGCTGCCACAGTTCCAAGAACTGGCCACTAAGAAACGGGAACAAATGGACCCTGGAACTGAAGACGGACTGTACCTAAAACAACCAAGATGACACCGGTCAGACCACTGATGGCCAGTGTGACGATGTCTGTCAGAGATGACTGTGCTTTTTCTACATGTAGTCTTCCTCCCCTCCCCGCCACTTCTATAAAATCTCTTTCTGCTTGTCAAGGTGGGGGTAGTCGGCCTTTGGACAGGTGTCTGCCACTCTCCCCACTCCCCCCACATCCAGATGCTGGCATCTGAAATAAAGCAATTTCCCCACCAAGCTGGCTTGTATATTGGCTTTTGAGCTTTGTGCAGCTGGAGGACCCCCTGCCCCCAACACCTTTCAGTTTCATTAAATATTTATTTTCCTAGATCATTCTTCTGGGAGCTTTGAGTTGCTACCAGAGTAGTCTGACTACCTGTGTGCATATGCTGGAGGCCACATGTAGGTATCCAGAGGACACTCCTACCCTGAGTCCAGCCCTCCACCAGCCTGGTGAGGTGCTTAAACACTGAGAGAGGTATCTCAGACCAGACTTACTCACTCACTAGATGAATTCCACCTAATGACTTCATTTCACCATATATGGAGCAGAAAAACTACCAGGTTGAGCCTGGCCCAAATTTCTGATCCACAGAGTCAGAGATAAAATGATGGTTGTTTAAGCTGACTAGTTTTGGGGTGGTCTGTTCTGCAGTGGTAGTCAACTAGTAAAGTAGAAAGTAAGGTAGGATGACAGGGAAGAAGAGGATCTCTGAGATGAGAGTGATGGGACTTAATACGACCTTGGGGAAGGCAGACCATGGTCAAGCAGAGGTGAAGGCAGTGAGGAGGGCATAACCAATGCAGGGAGAATAGCAGGAGAGCAGGGAAGTGGGAGCACGTAGAGAGAGTCCTGAGCTTGTCTGCAGTGACTGGAGAGGCTGATGCGGGTGGAAACAGCAGGAGGAAGAGATTTCTGAAAAAAAAAAAAAAAAAACACTGGATAATGTCAGGGTAATGCCTGAAATTGGAGATGCTCGTTGCTACGGAGAAGGCAGTTTCAAGGTGAAGAAGGCTTCACCTCTGGTTATTGCTTCAGTGTCAGAGGCTGTTTATTAAATGTGTCATGATTAAAAAAATAGGCTCACTAGTCCAGACTGAACCCTAAGGTGAGTTTTCTTTCTCTGGCAAGAATATGAAAGGTGTGACTTGCATTAAATGCATCTCAGCTTTGGGTGGTTTTCTGGTCATGGATTAAACCTGAAACCACATCCCAAGATTCCCAGAAAGAGATTCTGATTGACCCTGAGGCTGGTCTCCCTGCAGTGTACCATAGAGCTGTGGGGAGGTTCTGAAATTTCTCTGTTCAAGGTGCTTCTTTTTCAGTTTTCAGAATCCCCCTATAAAAGTATAACCATTCTGTTCATTCATTTATTCAACAAATAATTCTTGGGAACCTAGCATGTGCCAGGCACTGTTCTACATAATTTCCAACGTGGGATAAGACAGTCCTGCCCTGGCCCTGGTCTAGAGCAGTTTATGCTCTAATGGGACGTATCGATCATAAACAAGTAAACCAACATGGTGATGCAAGAGCTATTTTTTAAAAAAGAAAGAAACCAGGGCATGTAACCCAAAGTGACTGAAGGTAGGAGATGATAACTAATAAACGATCCTGTAAACCATAGGACCCCATGGGGTCTTCCTGGGACAGACCCCTCCCCATATCCTCTGCTGTAGCTCTTCTCTGAAGTACCTGGATAATAACTATCTAATGCGCATTTCTCAAGTTGTTTCACAGATGTTAAAACCACCACCACACAGAAGAAATAAGTACTTGATGACCATAAGCATGTAGCCCCTGACCTATTGGCACCTAAAGATTAACAATGCTAACCCCTGTTACCTCACCACCAACCAGTCCGAGAACTGTGCATGAGCTGATCACATACCCAGGACTCCTCTCCCTCACCACGCCTTAAAACCTTCTCCTGAAACCCACTGGAGAGCTCCAGTGTTTGGAGCACTAGCTGTCTTGAACCGCTTGGAGGGCACCTGCAGCTAAGTGCTGCACTTTCCATCAACGCAACTGCTGCCAGGAGGTTGGCTCTATTGCACACAGGTGAGTGGACCCATGTTGGGTTTGGTAACAGTCATGGAAGGCCTCTCTGGGGAGACAGTCTGAATCCTAAGGCCTAACCATGTGAGATCTGAGAGAAGGGCTCCCAGGAAGAGGGAAGAGCAAGTGCAAAGACTTGAAGCCGGAAGTAATTAGTGTCTGAAGCACAGAAAGAGAGAGAGAGAGAGTGGCACGGTGAGGGGAAGGGTGAGGGGCAGAAGACATCGGGGAATCAGGTTTATGTGTTGATCACAGAAACGCTTGTGGGGCCCGGTAAGCGGCTCGATTTCTTCTCTCTTTTTTTTAAATTAAAAAAGTTGTTCTTTTTTTTTTTTTGCTGAACTGCACAGCATGTGGGATCTTAGCTCCCCTGACTGGGGTTCTAACCGGAACCCCCTGCGGTGGAAGCACAGAATCTTAACCACTGGACCACCAGGGAAGTCCAAGGGGTTGGATTTCACTTTAAGTTTCACAAGGAGGAGGAAGAGAGAGCAGGGGTTGATTTCTTTTTTTAAACAGATCTCTGGTTGATGGAATAAGTTCTCAAGATCGGTTATGAAGTTATTAAGATCACATCAGGGGTTGGCAAGATTTTCTGCAAAGGGCTAGAAAAGTAAACACTGTAGGCTTTGAGGAGGTTTGGTGTCTGTGGCAGGTACTCAGTTCCGCCTCACGCTGTAAATAACACATGGATGCAATAAGTGTGGCTGTATTCCACTAAAATAGTTTTTGCAGAGCTGGGAGGTGGGCTCGATCGGACCCCCAGGCAGTTGTTTGCAGATAGCTGGATTCGATGACGAGATGGGAAGGAGCAGAGTGCACCCGGAGGAAGGTGGCTCACGTTTAGTGGGGACACAGAGGATTCCGAGGGCAACGGCCACGGGATCTGAAACGGGAGGGGTGGCCTGATGGCAGCCGCAGAGCTCTCACGTTGCCTGATCTTGCAGGAGCTGTTCCTCTGAGAGCCCGTGTTCAGGCGGTGTCCTGGGGCAGTGGGTTTCATGGGAACTGAGACTTAACACTTGGGGGAGCCTTTGTAAGAAAATGGATAAAAAATGACCACACACCAAATTAGGAACAGGGCCTCAGAAAAAAAAAAAAAAAAAGCCCTAGAGAGTGACAGACTCTGAAGTTTGAGCTTGATTAGCTTCAGGCTAAATCCGCCTCAGCTTGTGTTTATATTCTTTCCCCCTGAGCTCATAGCAACAAACTGAGCCTCATTATTTGGAGTCAGANATAAAAAATGACCAAACCCCAAATTAGGAACAGGGCCTCAGAAAAAAAAAAAAAAAAAGCCCTAGAGAGTGACAGACTCTGAAGTTTGAGCTTGATTAGCTTCAGGCTAAATCCGCCTCAGCTTGTGTTTATATTCTTTCCCCCTGAGCTCATAGCAACAAACTGAGCCTCATTATTTGGAGTCAGATTGTTTCCAAAAAGCTTCCTTTAGTGACATCTGGTGCATGACTGATACTTTGAGACACTCAGGATCCTGAAACATGGGAGAGGCACCTGCTCTGCCTTTACTGCGAGGTCCCGCTGTGTCTGATTTGTCGTTACAGAATGTAGGCGCCGAGGACCACCCCTATTCCACAGTCCTCGTAACATAAACAGCAGCAGCTCCCGTGTTCTCATGTCTTGCTCATGTACTCTTGTCTGTATTATCTCAAATGACACTGGAACCCAGAAAGAATAGATGCTGTAGGTCAGAAAGAGAAAAACAAATATACATCAATGCATAAAACACGGAATCTAGAAAAATGGTAGTGATGAACCTATCTGCAGGGCAGGAAGAGAGCCACAGATGTAGACAATGGACTTGTGGACACAGCAGGGGAAGGAGAGGGTGGGACAAATTGAGAGGAGCACTGAAATATATACACTGTGTGTGTGTGCGCACGAGATCAGTTGCTCAGTTGTGTCTGACTCTTTGCGACCCTCTGAACTGCAGCCCGCCAGGCTCCTCTGTCCTGGGATTTTCCAGGCAAGAATACTGCAGTGGCTTACCATTTTCTTCTCCAGGGGATCTTCCGGACCCAGGAATGGAACCCGCATCTCTTGTGTCTCCTGCATTGGCCAGCGGATTCTTTCTCATTGTGCCACTTGGGAAGCCCATTCAGCACTAAAAGTGAAATATATACATTACCATGTGTAAAATAGATAGCTAGTGGAAAGTTGCTGTGTAACACAGAGAGCTCAGCCTGGTGCTCTGTGACAACCTAGAGGAGTGGGATGGGGGTGGGGTGGGAGGTTCAGGAGGAAGGGAGCGTATGTATATGTGTGACTGATTCACGTTGTTGTATGGCAGAAACCAACACAACTCTGCCAATTAAAATTTTAAAAAATTATGGATAAATTTTTAAAACGAAAAAAAGAATGGATGCTGAGGTTTTAGGTGATGAAATGGAAGCACTTTTATGGCTGGATCGATTCTGCTAAGTCGCTTCAGTCGTGTCCGACTCTGTGTGACCCCATAGACGGGAGCCCACCAGGCTCCCCCAGCTCTGGGATTCACCAGGCAAGAATACTGGAGTGGGTTGCCATTTCCTTCTCCAATGCATGAAAGAGAAAAGTGAAAGTGAAGTCGCTCAGTCTGTCCGACTCTTAGCAACCCCATGGACTGCAGCCCACCAGGCTACTCCGTCCATTGGATTCTCCAGGCAAGAGTACTGGGGTGGGGTGCCATTGCCTTCCCCCGGATCTATTCTATTGTGTCCTAAAAGATTCTGTATGTGAGGTTCAACCTCTTCTCTGAATTCCACACATCTTTCTTGGGAAAAAAACTTGGCTAAGCACCTGTACTAAGTGCTTAATCTCCGAGTCAACTGGGTGGAAAGCCAGGGGGAAGGGTCGGCTTGGTGGCTTAGTAGTGAGAGGGAAGAGAGTGGGGAGGAGGGAGGGACTTGGAGCCTGTGGTTGGAGGAAGGACATCTCTCTGCAATGGGCTGTCCCTCTGAATCCCCTCTCTGTCCTTTCCCTTCCTAACAAACTGTCGGTTAAATCAACCAAAGAGAGGGAAGAAAGGAGGACAGGGGTTGGCAGGGGAGAACAAAGGGCTTGATGTGCATGGATCTCTTTAGAAGCAGCAGAAGGAGCTGGGTTTTGCAGCAGGAATGTGGGGAAGGGTGGTGGAGGCATATGAGTGATAAACAAAGCAGATAAGGAAGATGGAAACCATGGCAACCCCCAGAAATTATGGGAAGGCTTAGGTGGCCACAAGCCCTGAAATGAAAGTTGTCTGGAAAGTTAACCATGTCACTGACATGCAGAGGGGCCTACCTGATGGCGGAGATGGCAGCAGGCATGGGACACCATGTCTGGTGTGGCCGCACCCGCGTCTGCTGTGGACGCACACCCTGGTGTGGCCGCAGCCGGCAGGCTCACAGTGTTGGTGAGCTCAGGTGAGGAGATGGCAGCAGGCATGGGACACCCATGTCTGGTGCGGCCGCACCCGTGTCTGCTGTGGACGCACACCCTGGTGTGGCCGCAGCCGGCAGGCTCACAGTGTTGGTGAGCTCAGGTGAGGAGATGGCAGCAGGCATGGGACACCCATGTCTGGTGTGGCCGCACCCGTGTCTGCTGTGGACGCACACCCTGGTGTGGCCGCAGCCGGCAGGCTCACAGTGTTGGTGAGCTCAGGTGAGAATCCTCAGTGTCTGTGCTCAGTCACTTCAGTTGTGTCCCTGACTCTAAGACCCCATGGACTGTAGCCCACCAGGCTCCTCTGTCCATGGGACTCTCCAGGCAAGAACACTGGAGTGGGTTACCATATTCTTCTCCATGGAATCTTCCTGACCCAGGGATTGAACCCATGTCTGCCAATGTCTCCTGCATTGTAGGCAGAATCTTCACCTATTTAGCTACCTGGGAAGCCCTCATAATCCCCAGAGGCCCTGGGAATATCAGAAGATTAAACAAAGGATTGATTTTCTGCCTGAGTAGGTGCATCCCTGGAAATCACAGAGATGTACTGTGACCTCCCTGGAGACCCCAGCAGGGTGAAGCCTAGAGATAGTTGGGCTGTTGGGGGTTACATATTTGTCTTCCCTACTTGATAGCATGGCAACCCTCTCCAGTATTCTTGTCTAGAGAATTCCATGGACAAAGGAGCCTGGCAGGCTATAGTCCATGGGTTCGCAAAGAGTCAGATACAACTGAGCGACTAAGCACAGCACACTTGGTTGTATAGTTGTGGTGGTAGTGAGCTTGTTATTCATTTTCATAATCCTCCCCTGTCCTTGAATCACTCTGACTTCATCCTAACCAGAGCCTAGCACAGCCACTGGCATATATTGTATTCACATGGTGATTATATGTGCAATGAATACATGAATAAAGAATGCTCAGAAGTTTGTACACTGGCCTGCACCATCCTTCACTCTTGAGCATCTCTAACTTCTTTCTTGTGCTTTTGGGTCTATCTGCCATGAGAAAATTAATGTTGCTATCATAGCGTTGTTCAGGCTGACGTTTAGAATTATAGAATGGCAGAGCTGGAAGGGTCCTTACAGATGGCGTCCAAAGCTTTCCATGAAATCTGAGCACCTTGACACACCTGAGGCAGATTTTAGTTAACTCCCATTTATCTGAAAGATCAACAGTCAGGACATGCAAATATCTGGAATCTTTCATACATTCTATGCCATATTTTTATCTGTGAGAGAGTATCTTAGACTCTGTGAGATATCAAATCCTTTCACTTATACTGTCTCATTGAATTCTCACAGTATCTCTTAATTTTTTAATGAAAATTTTATTTATTTATGTATTTATTGTTGGTTGCACCGGGTCTTCGTTGCTGTGTATGGACTTTCTCTAGCTGCCGTGTGCAGGTTTCTCATTGGGTGGGGCTCTTGTGGAGCACGGGCCCTAGGCGTTAGTAACTGCAGCACATGGGCTCAATACTTCTGGTACATGGGCTTAATTGCTCTGCAGCATGTGGATTCTTCCCGGACCAGGGATCAAACCAGTGTCCCCTGCATTGAGAGAGGTTCTTATTCACTGGACCACTAGGGAGGTCCATCATAGTATCTTTTTAGACAGATAATGAGATCTCCCATTTTACAAAGGTTAAGTTACTTGCCCTGAATCGTTCAGCTAGCAAACAGCCACCTGAGTTCAAAGTGGTCTACTGATTTTATATTTAGGGCTCTATGCCTCATGTGCATTCCATAAAGGACAAATAGGCAAACCCCAAGCATCTCTTGATAAGAAACATCAGTTCCAGGTTTTCTCAATCTTCTATCACTTCTACAGCTCCAGCGCTAGGTGGTAACATTCCAGATTTAAATTAGCACCACTGTTTCAATAATTCTTCTGAGCTGTGACTGGGTCTGAACTCTGTGTTACCTCATGTCCAAAGGCTGTACTAGTTACACATTGCCGCTATAACACATTTCCGCACACTTAGTATTTTGGAAGACTTACAGTTCTGGAAGTCAAAAATGCAAAATGAGTTTAACAGATCTAAAAATTGAGGCATTGGTGTTACTGAAAGCTCAGCTTCTCGATACACCAGTGCCAAATTGAATCTCAGAGACAGTTTTGGGTAAACCCGCCACAGTCTGTGGGGTTGCAAAGAGTCGGACATAACTGAGCAACTGAACTGGAACTGAGAAAAGGATAGCTTTACTACTTTGCCAGACAAAGGGCAACACAGGGGACTCCCACCTTGAAAAATCGTGTGTCCCAACCCAGGAGAGTTTGATGAGTTTTGTGGTTCACGGATGGGTTTGCTGAGAAGATTAGGGTGTGTGTAGGGTCCCAGGTGGTTGGCCTTCTGATTTGGGTGTGTGTCTCCTGTCCCTTTAATCTTTTTTTAAGAAACTTTTTATTTTGTATTGGGATATAGCCGATTAGCAATGTGATAATTTCAGGCAACGGTGAAGGCACTCAGCCTCACTTATACATGTATCCATTCTCTCTTATGACTCCTCTCCCACCCAGCTGGCACAGGACATTGAGGAGAGTTCCATGTGCTATATGGTAGGACCTTGATGGCTATCCATTTTAAATATAGCAGTGTGTACAGAACCTTCCCAAACTCCCTTTAATTTTACCTCAGGTGGTTTCTTGGCTGCCCTTCTCTTGATTAGCAACTGTTGGAATCTGCCTTTTGGAACTCAGGGAAAGTAATGGAGGCTGGAGTCTTGCCTACAAGAAACGGGGGACAAAAAAACCTGTGTGTCTGGGAGCCCCACCTGGTGTCACTGGCAAGGCTGGTCTGTTCCGGAGACTCAAAGGGGAATGCTTTCCTTTCCCTGCCTGGTTTTCAGAAGCTGTTGGCATTCCTTGGCTTGTGGCAACTCACCCCAGTCTCTGCTGCCATCCTTGCATTGCTTTCTCCTCTGACACCCCTTTATAAAGATCCTTGTGATTATGTCAGGTTTACTGGATAATCCAGGGTCATCCCCTCACCTCTATGATTCTTAATTTAATCACACATGCACAGCCTCCTTTGCATGTCCACAGGTTCCAAAGACCATAGGTCATGACCATATTTGGGGGCCATTATTCAGTCTTCCTAAGAGGCAGTTTTTCTTTTCCTGGTGTATCAGGCCCAGTGACTTTAAATGTATATATATATCCATTTATTTTGCTGCACCAGGTCTTAGGTGCAGCGTGCAGGATTTAGATGAGCATCCGAACTCTTAATTGCAGCATGTGGGATCCAGTTCCCTGACCAAGGATCGAACCTGGCCCCCCTGCATTAGGACAATAGAGTCTTAGCCACTGGACCACCAGGGAAGTCCCTAGGCTCAGTGACTTAAAGAGAGATTTAAAATTTTTACTTGTCAAGGACTTTATCAGAAGAGAGAATGGGAGGGTTGGAGTACAAAAGCTCATTGCATTGCCAAGAAGGGGAAAAAAGATATCCAAGACTTTCTCAGGGGCCTGTCCTTTCCTCACAGGTGTGCCCGCCTCCCACCCCCACCCCCCCTTAGTCTCTGAGTTCAGAGCAAAGGCAGAGGTAGGCAGACTGGTGGCCATGCTGTTGCTGTTTAGTTGCTGAGTCACGTCCGACTGTTTGCAACCACAGGGACTATAGCCCACCAGGCTCCTCTGTCCATGGGATTCCCTAGGAAAGAGTACTGGAGTGAGTTGCCATTTCCTTCGCCAATGTCTCTGTGTCCATGCACAGAGACAAAATTCCTCAGTCCTGGCTTTTGAGCCTCTACCTAGAAGTGAGAAGGATGCCAAAGGCCAGGGTTTGTATGTATGTTGACTAATCTTTGGTATCAGCTTGTGTTGATGGGGGGAGCTGTGGGTTCCAGCTTGAGAACCTTGGCTGTCTGCATCCTAGGATGCAAACCTGTCTGAGTGGTCCAGGGGGCCCATGGAGTGGACTCACCAGACAGGCCTCTCTGCCTCCTGCAGGACTGGAGAACCCTGCTGGACAGGACTCTCTTAGTGCCAGAGGAAAGCGTGGGAGCTTCATGCTCAGAGCACAAGAAGTTGAATGACACTGGGAGGTGGGCAGGGACCACATCCGTCACTCAGATCAGCCCCTGCCCCAGCCCCTCAGGCTCACGGCCAAGGAAGTTAAACAGTGAGTGAAGCTAAAAGAACTGTTTTTCTCAGATCCCTGGGAGGGCATCAAAAGTGCAAAAAAAGCCTTGCTGACTTGGCAGTCTGGGGGTCTTGGGCTTGGGCAGCCTCAGGAAGTGGCACAGGGGTTCCCCAGGGCTTCCTGAGCCTGAGCTGGCAGTGAATAGGGGGAGGGAACAACAGTGAAAGCACATTTTAGGATCTTCCCTTGAAGAGTGGGAGGGATGAAGAGCTTTGAAGGTGCACTGAGGCTCTTGAAATTGAGGCTTGCAGCCAAACCCAAGAACACCTGTGATGAAATAATATTTTAAAATATTACAGCAGGGTTTCCCTGGTGGTTCCAATGGTTAAGAAACCACCTACCAATGTAGGAGACATGGGTCTGATCCCTGATCCAGGAAGATCCCACATGCTGTGGAGCAGCTAAGCCGCTGTGCCACAACCACTGAGCTCACGCCTAGAGCACGTGCTCTGCAACAAGAAAAGCTACGTATATGAGAAGCTCATCTACTGTAACTAGAGAAAAGCCTGCGCAGCAATGAAGACCTGCTGCTGCTGCTGCGTCACTTCAGTCGTGTCTGACTCTGAGTGACCCCATAGACAGCAACCCACCAGGCTCCCCCGTCCCCGGGATGCTCCAGGCAAGAACACTGGAGTGGGTTGCCATTGCCTTCTCCAATGCATGAAAGTGAAAAGTGAAAGTGAAGTCGCTCAGTCGTGTCTGACTCTTAGCGACGCCATGGACTGTGGCCCACCAGGCTCCTCCATCCATGGGATTTTCCAAGCAAGAGTACTAGCACACCCAAAAACAAATAAATGAATAAACAGACTCTTAAAAATACATTAATAGCAGTCTTAATTTTCCTGTTATTTTTCTGTTACTCTACAACCCCCTCAACCTTCCCCTCTTCAAGTGAGGTATTCATTGCCGTGGAGAATGGATGTTATCCCAAAAACAGAAAAAAAGGTTTGAGTTTCAAAAGCTTAGCTTTGAGAATACTTAAGGCATGAACAATATATTTAGACAGATACCTGGTGAATGCGGGGTAGACATTTTAGCTCTAGATTCCCAGGATTTGGGTGAGGGGTGGAGAAAAATAGAGGGCTTCCCTGTTAGCTCAGTTGGTAAAGAATTTGTCTGCAATGCAGGAGACCCTGGCTCGATTCCTGGGTCGGGAAGATCCACTGGAGAAGGGATAGGCTACCTACTCCAGTATTCTTGGGCTTCCCTGGTGGCTCAGCTGGTAAAGAATCTGCCTGCAATGTGGGAGACCTGGGTTTGATCCCCGGGTTGGGATGATCCCCTGGAGAAGGGAAAGACTACCTACTCCAGTATTCTGTCCTGGAGGTAGAAATGTGGAGGAGAAGGAAAGAATGAGTGTATGTTGTGACTTGGTGTCAAGGGAAGGGGGCGTGTTCCCAGTCATCGTTCATCTGGTGGTAAGAGCACTTCCTACTCAACTGGGGAAGTCCAAGAAGAAAGACACGTTGAGCCTCCTGCCCAAAATGGCATCCTAGAGCACAGAATTGGGAGGGACCTGAGAAGTGGCTGCCTGTGTGGTAATCTGAGGCATGCGGAGTCCTATACAGTCTCCTGGTCTCATCCTGGTTCAGTGTGGTGCTGAAAAGTTAGAGTTAGTCGTTCGGTCACGTTCCACTCTTTTCTACCCCATGGACTGTAGCCCACCAAGATTTTCTGTGCATGGAATTCTCCAGGCAAGAATACTGGAGTGGGCTGCCATTCGCCTCTCCAGGTGGTCTTCCCCACCCAGGGATCGAACCTGTGTCTCCTGCATTGCAGGGCTGTAGCCTTAGAATTGCCCCTCAGTGGAGCCTGGCTGCAGCTGAAAGAGCTGCACCCAAGCTTTCTGTGGGGATGAGGGACAACCCAGGAATAGCTTTGATGGGTAAGTGAAGTCCTGATGGAACTGAAATGTCTCAGCAGTTGCCAACCTGAAGAGATGGTGTCTCCCTACTCACAATGATTCTGTTTGAATCCTCCCCTCAGATTTACATGCACCCCTCAAAAAGGGGGTAGTATCCCGATAGATTGTGATTCAGTGTATGCTCTTCTGGCATAAAGGGAACTTGAAATAGAAATCAGATTAAGTTGTAGAAAAATAAAGAAAATCACACTCTGGGCATGTCTGAGTTAGGGGACCACGCTTTGCAATTTCTGCTTAATAGTGATGCATTTGCAGGTGGCCCATGTCCCTGGCTTGCAGCAAGGTGTCACTTTGATAGGCAAAAGTTTACATCTTCTATACAGGGACATAAGTTTTTCATCTGAAGCTACTGGATCACCCACTTTTCAATTGCTCCTATATGTGAAATCACTCTTACTGAGGGTCTGGAAAAACACATCAATTTAATTTATATTTACCTACTGTATTGCTCAGGTTTTGAAGGAGTGGTGGTGGTCNCCTCTTCAAGTGAGGTATTCATTGCCGTGGAGAATGGATGTTATCACAAAAACAGAAAAAAAGGTTTGAGTTTCAAAAGCTTAGCTTTGAGAATACTTAAGGCATGAACAATATATTTAGACTGATACCTGGTGAATGCGGGGTAGACATTTTAGCTCTAGATTCCCAGGATTTGGGTGAGGGGTGGAGAAAAATAGAGGGCTTCCCTGTTAGCTCAGTTGGTAAAGAATTTGTCTGCAATGCAGGAGACCCTGGCTCGATTCCTGGGTCGGGAAGATCCACTGGAGAAGGGATAGGCTACCTACTCCAGTATTCTTGGGCTTCCCTGGTGGCTCAGCTGGTAAAGAATCTGCCTGCAATGTGGGAGACCTGGGTTTGATCCCCGGGTTGGGATGATCCCCTGGAGAAGGGAAAGACTACCTACTCCAGTATTCT
The DNA here is from genome assembly GCA_006410675.1 of Oreotragus oreotragus. Taxonomy (NCBI): domain Eukaryota; kingdom Metazoa; phylum Chordata; class Mammalia; order Artiodactyla; family Bovidae; genus Oreotragus; species Oreotragus oreotragus. The sequence continues at coordinate 385,593 of SJYX01013265.1, read as the reverse complement.
GTCCTGGAGGTAGAAATGTGGAGGAGAAGGAAAGAATGAGTGTATGTTGTGACTTGGTGTCAAGGGAAGGGGGCGTGTTCCCAGTCATCGCTCATCTGGTGGTAAGAGCACTTTCTACTCAACTGGGGAAGTCCAAGAAGAAAGACACGTTGAGCCTCCTGCCCAAAATGGCATCCTAGAGCACAGAATTGGGAGGGACCTGAGAAGTGGCTGCCTGTGTGGTAATCTGAGGCATGCGGAGTCCTATACAGTCTCCTGGTCTCATCCTGGTTCAGTGTGGTGCTGAAAAGTTAGAGTTAGTCGTTCGGTCACGTTCCACTCTTTTCTACCCCATGGACTGTAGCCCACCAAGATTTTCTGTGCATGGAATTCTCCAGGCAAGAATACTGGAGTGGGCTGCCATTCGCCTCTCCAGGTGGTCTTCCCCACCCAGGGATCGAACCTGTGTCTCCTGCATTGCAGGGCTGTAGCCTTAGAATTGCCCCTCAGTGGAGCCTGGCTGCAGCTGAAAGAGCTGCACCCAAGCTTTCTGTGGGGATGAGGGACAACCCAGGAATAGCTTTGATGGGTAAGTGAAGTCCTGATGGAACTGAAATGTCTCAGCAGTTGCCAACCTGAAGAGATGGTGTCTCCCTACTCACAATGATTCTGTTTGAATCCTCCCCTCAGATTTACATGCACCCCTCAAAAAGGGGGTAGTATCCCGATAGATTGTGATTCAGTGTATGCTCTTCTGGCATAAAGGGAACTTGAAATAGAAATCAGATTAAGTTGTAGAAAAATAAAGAAAATCACACTCTGGGCATGTCTGAGTTAGGGGACCACGCTTTGCAATTTCTGCTTAATAGTGATGCATTTGCAGGTGGCCCATGTCCCTGGCTTGCAGCAAGGTGTCACTTTGATAGGCAAAAGTTTACATCTTCTATACAGGGACATAAGTTTTTCATCTGAAGCTACTGGATCACCCACTTTTCAATTGCTCCTATATGTGAAATCACTCTTACTGAGGGTCTGGAAAAACACATCAATTTAATTTATATTTACCTACTGTATTGCTCAGGTTTTGAAGGAGTGGTGGTGGTCAGAGAAAATTCTAAGCTATCATGATTTTTGTGAATCTGAAGAACTGGAACAGCCTTGGGATATATATGGGTCAAAGGTCATCTGTGCTATATTTGACATCCCAGAAAACTGGTTTAAGCACAGTTTGTTTTGTGAATCTTGTATAAAATTTTGAACCTACCCTAAATAAGAGAATACTATGGTGTGCCTCCGGAGAAGGCAATGGCACCCCAGTCTAGTACTCTTGCCTGGCAAATCCCATGGATGGAGGAGCCTGGTGGGCTGCAGTCCATGGGGTCGCTAAAAGTCAGACACGACTGAGTGACTTCCCTTTCACTTTTCACTGTCATGCATTGGAGAAGGAAAATGGCAACCCACTTCAGTGTTCTTGCCTGGAGCATCCCGGGGACGGGGGAGCCTGGTGGGCTGCCATCTATGGGGTCGCACAGAGTCGAACACGACTGAAGCGACGCAGCAGCAGCATGGTGTGCCTCCGTGTTCCCATCCCATGGCTTTAATTGTCAACATTCTGTCAGTCTCAAACTATTAAATTTTGAAACAGGCAATGCTTCATTTCAAAAGTGAGGAAATGAACTTCCCTAGTGGTCCAGTCACTGGGAGTCCTCTTGTCAATGCAGGGGACATGGGCTTGATCCCTGGTCTGAAGCCCCCGCAACCTAAAACCCATGCTCTGCAACAAGAAGAGTGATGAGAGACCCGTGCATCTCAATGAAGAGCACCCTCCTCTTGTCCCAGCTAGAGAAAGCCCTCGCTTGGAAACGAAGACCTAGCACAGGTAAAGACGAATAAAAGTAAATAAATAAATGAGAGGAAATGCCGGGCTGGGGGCATACCAGTGATCTGCCTAGTTCTCTGAAGTATTTGGTACACTAGTCAATAGTCAATATTTAATCATCATAACATTCCAGAACCAAGACATTCTTGATAAGCAGGAGGTCATCTTACAACGGTAGTTTAACCTGACTCCCCCATAGCATAGCCTTGTCTCTCCTGACCAATAGAGATTATACTGTGTTTCTTAAAGAAAGCATTTTCAGTTAATTAGTGTACCTTCCAGTCTGATGAGATTATGCTATGTCGTTTTTCTGGTCAGGTATTTTGATCTCCATTGCAATCACCAGGCCATGTAACAGCATGCTAATGCTAACAGGAAGCTTTCTCTTCTGGGTACAAATAATCATATTTTTATCTACATCCGAATACATCTCTTCAATATTTGAATGGTACTCATGTTTTATTAGCCTTTCACTTGTTTTAAACTGCATTCCTGTTTCCCACTAGAGGTAAGGGTGAGACAGGAAAAAGATTTTATGGGACAGGTTGTGTGTGCGTGCTTAGTCATGTTTGACTCTTTGTGACCCCATGCACTGTAGCCCGCCAGGTTCCTCTATCCATGGAATTTTCCAGACAAGAATACTGGAGTGGTTTGTCCTTCCCTTCTCCAAGGGATCTTCTTGAGCCAGGGATTGAATCTAGGTCTCCTGCATTGCAGGCAGATTCTTCTCTGTCTGAACCACCAGGGAAGCCCATGGAAGAAGGTAGGTTGTGTTGAATCTGTGGCCTTCTACTGTAACCAGAAAAACAAGACAACCATCTCAGTATAAACTTTGAAGAGAAGATTTTGCTGTGTGAAATCAACTCATCATCTGAAATGAACTTTGAAGTCTTTCTTACTGGTGACCCCAACAGTCATAATTCTTAATCTCCTGCTTACAGAATATTTTAAAAAGCACATCACAAATTGGGGAAGAGAGTATAGAGAATCATTCAAATCGGAGACCAAATTCCAGCTCCTGAACTGGCTGGCTATGTGATCTTGGGCAAGAGGCCTAATTCTCTATCCTGAGCTATAAAAATGGGAATCATAAAGATGTTGTTGTGACGATTAAATGAGATGATGTGTGTGAATTGCTTAGGGCACAGAGTACTTGGCACGTAGGCTGCTTACTAAACGGTCATTGTTTTTGTTATCACTATCGTTTGGCAGGTTTGTGAAATGGAGGTAACTCTAAGGTAGAAAAATCCTTTGAAGAGAAGAAAGGCATAGAACCTGGGCTGAATCAAAACCTACTCGCTACTGAGAGATTGAGATATCCAATATCCACACCAGAGTGGGTAACACAGAGACACAATTTTCTGTGATGAAATTGCTTGTTTCAGCCAGAGGGTGGGGAAAAAAATAGAATGAACTTGTGTTTGCTATTTTATTGCATCCAGTGAAACACACATTTGTTGAGCACAAAAGAGGAACAGGTAGTGTGGTTGAGAGAGGAAAGTATGCAGAATTCAAACGGGCGAAGATTAGTTTGAATCCTAGCCTTCCCTCTTCCCAGCTCTCATGGGGTCTTGACAACTGGATTTGTGAAACACAAATGCTCAGTGACATTGACAAAGCCAGGACTAAGAGTGAGAGTGGCTGAGTGGCATGCCTCCAGGACAGAGCAAACCTGCACAATGCCCCCCACGAAGGGAGAGAGCAGTGGCGCAGTCCAGGGCTGGTATGCTTGCCTGACTCACTGCTCAACAGCCTCATAGCCTGGACCGGGTGTGACTGATTTTCACCATTTCCCTGGTGTCTTAGTCGGATCAGGCTGCTATAAGAAAATGTCATAGACCAAGTGGCTTAAACAACAGAAATGTATTTCTCAGAGAGCTGGAGGCTGAGAAGTCCCAAATCGATGTGCCAGCAGATTTCAGCTTCTGTGAGAACTCTGCTCCAGGCTTGCACAGGAGCCATCTTCCTGTAATACCCTCATCTACAAGAAAGACAAAGAGGGAGATGTGAGGTGAAGGGTATATGCATTTCAAACACGTCAGACTTACCAATCTTTACCTGTTCACTGACGGTGCACAAGAATGCCAGGCGCCTCAATCAGTACTATATGCTGTCAAGCTCTCAAGTTTTTGCGAATGTGATGATAGAAAAAGATAGCTCATACAGCTTTAATTTGCATTTCTCTAATTACTAAAGGTTGAACGTCTTTTCATCTGTTTATTGGATTTTCTTGCTTTTCTTCTATGAATTGCTTGTTTACATCTTGAGCTTATTTCTCTGCTGGGAAATTTGTCTTTCATAGCAATTTGTAGAAGCTCTTTATACGTTCTAGATACAAATCCATTGTTTGTCATACATGTTACAAATATCCCTATTTGTCAGTTGTCTTTTTAACTTAGTTAATGGTTTCTTCCATTGCTCAGAAGTTATGATTTTTTGTGTGATCAAATCTGTCAGCTGTCTTTTTGTCAGCTGGGGAATTCTTGGGCCTGACTTTTGAAATGCTGGAATATTATAACTAAGGTATCCTCAAGTCAGAGTCTGGATAGATCCTTGAACTGAGAGTCTGTGTTTTATTTTTGACTCTTCCCATCAATGGTGGTGTGTTTTTGCTTGGGAAAAAAAAAAAGGTTACACACACACTCAACCAAAACTTGGGGCACTAATCTTTGCGCATGTCAGTTCAAAAACAGAAACAAAAGAAGACCAGACAAACCCCAGAGTATTCCAGTCTCATAGCAGACAGTTTTGTTAAATACACATACATACACACAGACAGAAATCTCTGTGAATATAAAATTTGTAATAAGAATGAAAGGCCAGTGTATATGCTGTGTGTTTATGTAGATACTGTTTCTTAAAAAGCAAGCACTTAGGACTTCCCTGGTGGTCCAGTGGTTAAGAATCTGCCTTGTAATGCAGGGAACATGGGTAGATTCCACATGCTGCAGAGCTACTGAGCCCCCAAGCCATAACTAGAGAGAGTCTGCATACTGGAACAAAAGATCTGCGTGATGCAACGAAGATCCTGTGCAACAAAGATGTGACTCAGCCAAATAAATTTTAAAAATCTTTTTTTTTTTAAAAAGGCAAGCACTTAAAATGTACTGTGTATTCTATTGAAATCAATGAACAATAGTTTTAAAACTGTCAGTCTATGAATAGCATGATATTTTTGATATTTCTTAAATTGTAAGGCATTAAACTGTAGTTCAGCGATAATAGACAACTTTTGTAAAAGGTCAAAGAACTAGCTGGTAAGTGGCAAAACCAGCCATGAAGCCCAGGTGTTCTGACACCAAGCATAGCACCAAGCATATTCTGGACTGCTGTTCATACAGAGTCAGGCGAGTGGCGGTGGTGGTATCTATCTGGGTGCATTTTTTTGTCTCTGTGTCTTAGATGTGGTGCGTGTATCTGTGTATTTCTGTGTTTGTCTAGATACACGCAAGTGTGTGTATGTCTTCATGGAGAGAGGGAGAGAGAGAGAGATTTACTTATTCTAAGGAATTGACTCTTGTGGAAGCTGGCAAGCCTCAAATGTGGAGGGAATGCTGGTAGTCTGGAGACCCAGGGAAGAGCTGATGCTGCAGCTCAAGTCCAAGGGTTGTCTGCTGGCAGAATGACACCAAGCTCAGGAAGCTCCCCTTCCTCAGGGGAGGCTGGACTTTTTCCTCTAACGGACTGATTGGACGATGCCCACTCACATTAAGAAGAGTCCTCTGCTTCACTGTGTCTACTGACTTAAATGTTCATCTCATCCAAGGAAGTATTTTCACAGAAATATTCAGAATATTGACCAAATATCTTGTTACCATGGCCTAGTTAGGTTGACACACGCATTTAACCATCATAGAGAAGGAACTGTGTTTTATCAAGTGCATTTTGGCATGTATTGTATGATTCTTCTCCTCTGTTACTCTAGGTGATTTTTTCAATAGGTTTTTTTAATATTAGACTTTCCTTGCATTCCTAAGAGAACTCACACCAGTTTTCAACCCCTTTATTTCCGATACTTTAAAAGATTCAAAATAACAAGTTTTGGCATGGATATTGGAACATGAGCATAAAGTGGTAAAGTCTTTTTGGAGAATAATTTGACGGGATCCATAAAAATTTTTAAGGACATCACTTATGACCTATGAGTTTGAATTTGTTTACCTTGTATCCTTGAAAATACCTTTGCATGATGGGCAAGGTTGTTTATTATTGTGTTGTATGTGGAGTGACAAATTGGAAACAATCAAAATATTATTAGGAAGGGGATAAATGAATAATGAAATATCTGAGGACTGGCAGAGTCAAAAGAATATGTTTCTTAGAAAAGCTTTATTTATTTATTTTTGGCTGTGCTGGGTCTTCATTGTCACAGGCGGGCTATCTCTGATTTTGGCGAGTGGGGGTTACTCTTCTCTTGCAGTGTGGCAAGAGAAGAGTGGCATCTCTTGTTACAGAGCATGGGCTGTAGGGCATTGCAGGCTTCAGTGATTGTGGTGCATGGGCTTAGTCACTCTGCTGCTGCTGCTGCTGCTAAGTCACTTCAGTTGTGTCCGACTCTGTGTGACCCCATAGACGGCAGCCCACCAGGCTCCCCCATCCCTGGGATTCTCCAGGCAAGAATACTGGAGTGGGTTGCCATTTCCTTCTCCAATGCATGAAAGAGAAAAGTGAAAGTGAAGTCGCTCAGTCTGTCTGACTGTTAGCGACCCCAGGGACTGCAGCCCACCAGGCTACTCCGTCCATTGGATTTTCCAGGCAAGAGTACTGGGGTGGGGTGCCATTGCCTTCCCCAGTCACTCTGCAGTATATAGAATTTTCCTAGACCAGGAATTTAACCCATGTGTGTCCCGTGCTTTGTCAGGCAGACTCCCAACCTCTAGACCACCAGGGATGCCCAAAGGAATATGTTAAATCTATGTATATACATATCACCTGCTTACAATCTTCTGACATTGATAATTTAAAATGAAAGCAAATTTCAGAAGTTAGCATGAAATAACATCACTTACATTTTTTAAGTCCAAATTTCCATATGCACATTATTATATAAATGCAAAGAAAATAATTTAAATAATTTGTGTAACATATAAGAATTGTTACACAAATTGTTACCTCTGGAGGGGTATTGTTAGGGAGGACCACTATTTATCTGTATCGTTTGCATCTTTTACAATGAGTTAGGACTCATACATTACTTGCATAATTTCAATTTAATATTAAAAGGTAAAAATTTACAAATTACGCTTTCATGTCAAATATTAGAATCTAGTGTTGAACTTTGACATGTCAACTTGGTATATTAAAAGACACATTACAAAGTAATTGACATAATATTTTAAATTTATATGAAAAAATTAAATACTGAATTCTTATATTATTTTAAGGTATAAATACAATGTCTAATCTCTGGACAAACGGAATATATTTTATATCTGATAATGGAGCTTCATAAGAATTTTCTCCTGGTTTGGATGGCACAAGTAGAAATGAGGCCCAATTTTAGCTCACATGTTACTAATTTGAAAAGCAAAGATAGATTACTCTTTCACAAAATATTAGCTATGTTACAAAACCATCCACAACAGGCTGTGCATTGTGCCTCAATATTTCACAGTAATAACCAAGGGGAGAGAGAGAGAGTAATAACAATATGATTTAAGAAACATAGTTTCATATAAAAATACTAACCAACAAATGGAAATATTTCTTTACAATTTTATTAAAGAAACTAAAATGTCTTTTAGATAATCAAAAACTGAAAATTATCTTCTGATACTTTTATTGCACTGATCAATAACATATACAGCTTTCATGAGAAGGTTTTTTGTTTTTGAGAGAAAATATAGCAGATAAAAATAAAATAATCTCACATTTATTTTTATCCTTATGTATGACTTTAAGCTTATTTTTAATAGAATAACAAAAAACAAACAACTGCCTTGCCTCGATGTTTAGATGTTGAGGGCAACTTTCTCAAGAGAATAATCTGAGGAATATATTTTATATCTGATAATGGAGCTTCATAAGAATTTTCTCCTGGTTTGGATGGCACAAGTAGAAATGAGGCCCAATTTTAGCTCACATGTTACTAATTTGAAAAGCAAAGATAGATTACTCTTTCACAAAATATTAGCTATGTTACAAAACCATCCACAACAGGCTGTGCATTGTGCCTCAATATTTCACAGTAATAACCAAGGGGAGAGAGAGAGAGTAATAACAATATGATTTAAGAAACATAGTTTCATATAAAAATACTAACCAACAAATGGAAATATTTCTTTACAATTTTATTAAAGAAACTAAAATGTCTTTTAGATAATCAAAAACTGAAAATTATCTTCTGATACTTTTATTGCACTGATCAATAACATATACAGCTTTCATGAGAAGGTTTTTTGTTTTTGAGAGAAAATATAGCAGATAAAAATAAAATAATCTCACATTTATTTTTATCCTTATGTATGACTTTAAGCTTATTTTTAATAGAATAACAAAAAACAAACAACTGCCTTGCCTCGATGTTTAGATGTTGAGGGCAACTTTCTCAAGAGAATAATCTGTTCCCAGTCAGCCAGATCCCTGGACCCTTGACAGTGATATGGATTGAAAGCCATTCTCTCTTGAGAAGGACAGTGAGTTCCCCTTACATTTAGATGGTACTGAATGTGTGCCTCCCCGCCACCCTCCATCTCCCCATCCTCCACCCCTACCTCCCCACCCCTGCATTTGTCCACCCTACCTGATTCTCTCAGACCGGAATTCTCTCCGTAACCTCCCATTTTACGCCTCTTCACTTAAATACCTAGGTCAGCGTCAGCTGTGTGAAACCCTGTGCAGCCGCTCAGGTTGCCACACTCAGGAGAGTCCCACGATGGTCTGATGCTCTGCCTTCACTGTCTTGAATGAAATAATGCCATTTATAGCACGTAGATGGGCCTAGAGAGTATCATACCGCGTGAAGCAAGCCAGAGAAACACACACGTCATATGTTATCACTTACATGTGGAATCTAAAAAAAAAAGCTGGTTCAAATGGACCTACATACAAAACAGAAATGGACTTACAGACATAGTAAACAAATGTGGTTATCAAAAGGAAAAGGAGGGGGGATAAATTAGGAATTTGGAATTACTCTATGCATACTACTATATAAAAAAATAGGACTTACTGTACAGCACAGGGAACTATACTCAATATTTTGTAATAACCTGTAAGGGAAAGCTATCTGAAAAAGAATATATGACTAAATCACTTTGCTGTACACTTGAAACTAACACGGCATTGTAAATTAACTGCACTTCAATTAAAAAAAAAAACTGAGTTGTAGAACAACAAAAAATGTTTGGTAATTGTGCCTTTGAACTTGAGGTTTGCAAAGTAAAGCCTGATGGAAATACAGACATAGTAAACAAATGTGGTTATCAAAAGGAAAAGGAGGGGGGATAAATTAGGAATTTGGAATTACTCTATGCATACTACTATATAAAAAAATAGGACTTACTGTACAGCACAGGGAACTATACTCAATATTTTGTAATAACCTGTAAGGGAAAGCTATCTGAAAAAGAATATATGACTAAATCACTTTGCTGTACACTTGAAACTAACACGGCATTGTAAATTAACTGCACTTCAATTAAAAAAAAAAACTGAGTTGTAGAACAACAAAAAATGTTTGGTAATTGTGCCTTTGAACTTGAGGTTTGCAAAGTAAAGCCTGATGGAATAGTGGAATTCACACGTGAGCAGATGAGATGCTGACTGTGTGAGTCTCTCTGTTCTCGGTTGTCTCATTCACCTGTAGTGTTCAAGGAGTTCTCTAGCACAGAACTCCGGCGGGGTTACTATGCATGAAAGTTCCAGATGAGTAAGTACAAGGTAAGAGTGTTAACTCTGCAACTAAGGGGATGCTGATAGCCTGGAGAAGCCATACTTGCTGCTCTAGCCAGAACTTCCTTCCAACATGGAAAGAAGGCAAAGGTGTCCTAAGAAATAAGGATGACAAAGAAATCCTATCTTACCCATGTTATTTCCTTGGATCAGCCAAACATTTGAGCTAAAATATGATGACCTGAAAAAAAAAAAAGGCAAGACAGGGCAATGTATAGTTCCTTTATCTTTAGTCCTTTCTTCCTTATGGGCAGAAAGGTGGGTGGAGCGAGAGGGTGCCATGCCCTGAGAACTTAGTGTGCTACAGTTTTATAATTAAAGGAAAAGTGAGGCGAGGGAAAAGACCACTTTCTTCCTCATTCTTCAGTAGGCATCAAAATTCCATCATTAGCCCCTCCTCCATGTCAGGTGGAGGAGTTTTCTTGTCCCTCCACAGTCAAGCCAGGACTGTCATTATGTGCTCAGTTGCTAAGTTGTGTCCGACTCTTTGCAACCCCATGGACTGTTGCCCGCCAGGCTCCTCTGTCCTTGGGATTTCCCAGGCAAGAACCCTGGAGTGGGTTGCCATTTCTTTCTCCAGGGGATCTTCCTGACCTAGGGATTGAACCTGTATCTCCCACATTGGCAGGCAGATTCTTTACCACTAAACCACCTGGGAAGCTATGGTTATTCTAAATTCACTTTACAATTAATAGCATAAAGTATACTCAAAAACACTGTGTAAAAGGAAAAGTTTACCAACCATGGGAAGTTGAAAATTAAATATTACTCAAAAGTTAAGTTTATATTAAAAAAAACTATGGTGTCATGATGAGAGTTTACTTTGGTTTACTTTCCAGCTGTTGATAAATCTTCGATTCTTTACAGGAAGGATGATGATGAGATTGTTTATAAACTGACTCCAAACATTTTCCCTTTGACTTAACAATTTCAAATAATCTCATCTTTTGTTTGACAGCTTTGAGGAAGTGTTTTTGAAAAGCTTTTTCTTCTTCAGGAACCACAATCATTTCATGGATGGCAAGCTGTATAGCCTTGTTTCAAAGAGTATTGCCAGCTTGCATTCGACTCTTTCAATTTCCTCATGTGTAGATGGAGTATCTGGTGCAGAGCTTCCTGCATCAATTTCAATTGTCATATTTATGTTCCACTTCTTCAAAAAGTCTTTGAACAGGGTAAGAAATATTCATTGCATTAGAAAGTTGACTTCATTGATGTCACTTTCATTCTCCTCTTGAGGATTTCCAAGGCATAGATGAATGGTTTCTAAATGAATGCAGTTTTGTTAGATTTGAAATTTTAGGGCAGCAAATAAATTTCTGGGTATATCTCAAGGTGTGAAAAAAAATCAAATTTCAGAATTTAAAAATATGGATACAAAGTGTTGCTCTAGTGAGAACATAAGTATTTCAATACTTAATGAAAAGCTTGCACTGCAATTGTTTACATAGAGGACATAAGGATCACAAAATGCTGGCTCACACACAAACACATCTGAGACTTTAGCAAAATTCTTGTCCATTTCACAATCATTTCATGATGATGTAAGCCCAGCGTGACATGTGGAGAGATGATATTTTTTCTCCTGAGAGCAGAAAAGTGCCCCTGATGTCTGGCCACAAGAAAGCTGATCAGAGCATCAGAAAGTTTGAAAACTCCAAAGTACCCAACTTTAGACTTGGGCACGTGCTGAAACTCACGGCTGCACACTCTGGTCTTGGGGGCAGCTGTGGGGCATAGTTTTGTGTGTAAAACACATTGGCCCCCTCAGAGTCCCTGAGCCAGCTGAGAAACTGGCCCACCCCCAGCACAGCTACATTCAGATTTGTGTCCTCAGAATACTCAGTAATTCTCACAGCACGGCTCTGAATAGCCAGACTCAATGCAGTTGAGGAAACACACAGAGTAAGTTTGGGGGCAGCCAAGTAGGCAACTGAGACTGAACAAACTGAATCAGGGTTTTGTAAGGAGCTTCCAGCAGAGCCTGAATCTGTTGCTCTGCTCCATAAACCAAATGTAAAGTTTTAAGTGAAAGTCACCTGCAGTTCTCTGGGTTCCTTTCTCTTTGTTTAGATTCCCCAAGTGCAGAGACCTCACGGCTGCCTACTCTACCTTAGCCTAATTTTCAGTGGCCATCTGGCCAGAGAGGGACAGGTCCAGCATTTCCTCCTTCCAGACAGTCAAATCATCCAGGTTCATCTCTGGAAGCCGTTTCCCCTGGGAGGATGGAGCCCATCCAGATGTANACGGCTGCCTACTCTACCTTAGCCTAATTTTCAGTGGCCATCTGGCCAGAGAGGGACAGGTCCAGCATTTCCTCCTTCCAGACAGTCAAATCATCCAGGTTCATCTCTGGAAGCCGTTTCCCCTGGGAGGATGGAGCCCATCCAGATGTATATACTTCCCTGGAGCCATTGTGTGCTTCCTGGAGGTCGAACCTGGGTCTGCTTGCCCATGAGCAGTAAAACCCCAATCTACAGACACTAGGTTGTGCTGAAGGAAAGTGCAGCATTTATTGCAGGTGCCACGCAGGGAGTCCAGGCAGCTAATGCTTAAAAGGCCTGAGTATTCAGGGAAAGGTTTCTAAAGACAGTGTGAAGGAGAGGGTTGCAGGGTGCAAACTGACCCATGGGCATTCTGCTGATTGGTTAGTGGTGATGTAACTGGGAGTCAACATCATCAGATTTAGACATGATCTGTTTTGCAGATACTTAAATCCCTACCAAGTGGAAGAAGTTAACAACATGCTGCCCACAAGCCTGCAGACCCCAGGATGTCTGGAACCAGAAGGTTTAGGATGCTGACTCCCAGTTACCTCACCACCAACCAATCAGGAAAATGTCCGTGGGCCAGTTTGCACCCTGCCACCATCTTCCTCGTCTCTCAGGGTATTATCTGGGCTTTCCCAGGTGCTCAGTGGTAAAGAATCTGCCTGCCAATGCAGAAGCTGCAGGAGGTGCAGATTCGATCCCTGAGTCAGGAAGATCCCCTGAAGGAGGAAATGGCAACCCACTCTGGGATAATCCCGTGGACAGAGGAATTTGGTGGGCTACAGTTCACGAGGTCACAAAGAGTGAACATGCATGCAGAATATTATCTACAGCTCTTGAAGAGGAATTAGAAGTCCTTGACTTTGTTTAATGGCTAAACTATTATTATTTTGTTTTGTTTGACTGTTTTCCTTTGTTTCTGCATTTTTTTCACTGATTAAATTATTCTCTGGAACTCAGGGAAGGCCTGGGAGACTAAGGTTTTTCTATAAACAAGAGGTAGGCAGAGGACATTGGAAAGGGGGTCGGATAGGGGATTCCTGTCCTGGGAAAGCCCCATAGGGTACAGCTTGGTGACATTTGTGCCTCTCACTCTACTTGACTCTCTAGGTTGAATTCTTAACATCTTATGAATCTAAAACCACAGTATGTAAAAACTGATAAAAAAATTGGAACCCATTTGAAATGTAGTTAATGAACATTTGTGTGCCTTCATATATCAGACATCATATTAGAAACTGGGGTATAAAGGCAAAATAAAAATTCAAGTATTCAAGGTCATACTGCAGAATGCAATTATTCACACAGCAATAAATGAAGACACAGGCATGGCTAAGACACTTTAAAACACAGAGGAGATGAGGCAAGGCTTTAGGCTTCAGCAAGGGAGGTGACCCAAGCTGAGTACTGAGAGGCAAGCAGACTTCATCAGGCATGAATAGGGAAAAGTCATCTACATAGAGGAATTGATATGAATGCAGGTAGGGAGCAAGAAAAACCATGACTGTGTTTCAAAAGCACCATGTGACTGGATGCACAATTTGAGCATAAAAGGAATGACTTGAAATAAAAGTTGGTAAGTGGGGCTGAAACTCAGCTGCAAAGGGCAATGTCTGTGTCAATTTCTATCAAAATTAATGGAAGCAAGATCTCACAGATTTCAAGCAGGGGAGTGCAATCACAGTGTATGTTTCAGAGAGTTCACTTAGGTGGCAGCAAAAGAAGAATGAAGGCAGAGAAGATAGTTAAGGGCACCGAAAGGAAGAAAGAGATGGGGTAGTAGGCTTCAGGAAGAACAGTATTGAAGAAAGTTGTTTTTTTTAAAGATGGAGGCGATTTTAATGTGGTAGGTTGCAGGTCAGTTGCCATTGGAGATGGAGAGATTGTCAAGACAGGAGAGAGCAGAGATAATTGATGCGGCAAGCTTTTTATCCAAACTTGCCTTAAGTGAGTTACTTGTAAGTAACTACAGGCAATGTGTCATATCAATTCTTTCAAAAAAGAACACACAAAATATTTAATGCCATTGTATATAGTATAAGAATATGTTGAAAGAAGAGCCGAATAGAGAAATGTCTTCATCTCAGGGTAGATGGAATGACATGGACTAAAATAGTCTATCCTGAAAATGTAAAATGAGGAATTGAACAAGATCGTATCAAAAGATAGTCAAGTTACCAGTCAATTAAGTGATGTGAAGGGCAGTGACGTGAGAGGGACTGCAGTGGAGAAAGGAGAGACCACGAACATCAGACAGATGGCACTCAGAAATCAATGACAGTCACAGGAGGAGATCAACACGCACAGGAGATGCCGGTATTTGCCGAAGGGAGAGCAATGACTTGGGGGCTCTTAAGCAATGCACAAATCCTGCTTCTACCCTATCTCCCCATCCCCTTCACCTAAGGTGAACGCTCTGACAGATACACCAGCCGCCAGTTTCAGAGCAAGAGGCCAAGCGTCTGGAGCCTTTGGAAATGGTTTTGCAGCATTTCTGGGTCTCTCAGGTCACCCCTTGGTAAAATGGTTGTCCACCTTTTTGCCCCAGCTGAGCCTCACAAGGTAATAAAGAGTGCTGTACACAGATCACCTGACCCTGAGATCCTCTGATCCATCATGCCTCCTTTCCCTCTGTCCCTCCTGCCTCCTACACATGACTCAACACAGTGCTATGCTGCATGGGTCAAGGAGTGTTTACATCTCCCAAGTGACGGATGAGGCTATGATGGGTACAGCTGTCCTTATACCCATCAGACTCTTCCATAAAGTGTACTCAGAGCTTGGCTCAGTGTGTCTCCAGTTCTAAGGTACCTAAGACTCACCTAGGAGTCTTGCTGCAAAGGCAGGTTCTGATTCAACAGGTGTGCGGTGAGGAGCCGAGATTCCAGATTGCTAATGAGGCCCCAGGTGTGGCCCATGAACCACACTTTACATAGTGGCCTAGGCACAGGCACAGTTCCTCACATTCCTTGGGCTGCTTGCAGGGTGCCTGCTTGGAGATGTGGTAAGGTATCCTCTCTGCCTCACTACCAGCCTGGTGTCTCTGTAGTCAGTCAGTTCAGTTGCTCAGTTTTGTCCAGCTCTTTGTGACCCCGTGAACTGCAGCATGCCAGGCTTCTCAGTCCATCACCAACTCCCAGAGTTTACTCAAACTCATATCCATCGAGTCGGTGATGCCATCCAACCATCTCATCCCCTGTCATCCCCTTCTCTTCGTGCCTACATTCTTTCCCAGCATCAGGGTCTTTTCCAGTGAGTCAGTTCTTCACATAAGGTGGCCAAAGTATTGGAGTTTCAGCTTCAGCCCTTCCAGTGAATATTTAGGATTGACTGGATCTCCTTGCAGTCCAGGGGACTCCCAAGAGTCTTCTCCAACACCACAGTTCTAAAGCATCAGTTCTTCAGCCCTCAGCTTTCTTTGTAGTCCAGCTCTCACATCCATACATGACTACTGGAAAAACCATAGCTTTGACTAGATGGACATTTGTTGGCAAAGTAATGTCTCTGCTTTTTAATATGCTGTCTAGGTTGGCCATAACGTTCCTTCCAAGGAGGTCTCCTCAGAGGTGTCGTTTACTCTGGTGCCATGGTGGGCCCAGCCTACGTTTTTGTGACCACCAACGAAGAGGCCCGGGCTTGAAGAAATTTGTGAGTACAACTTCTCCTTCTTTCTTAACGGCCCAGAAAAGACAGGACTGGTGCTCGTGGGATTCACCCACTTAGCAGAGCAGAATAGACGAAGCCCACAGAGAAATCAGATTTCCAAATGACTTTTGCTTGTGACCTGATTTTTGTCTTTGCAAAGAGCTCGGGAAATGAGTTGCTTTCCCCATCTAGGCCCTTACCTCCTTGCTAAACTTGGTTTAGGAAAAAAAAAAAAAAAATTGAGGATTTGGACAAAGTACACTTGACTAGCAAGAGGGATTATGGCAAAGGTTTTCTAGAATGTTTATATTTATATTCTGCACAAGGGAAGTTCTTTTTGTCACCCGAGTGTGTCACTTTAATTTGATAAACAGTGAGGGTGGAGAGACTGGCATTGAAAAAGCTTAAAACACTCCATGTTGCTTCACTTAGTTCTGTTACAGTGGATTCTTAAGGAAGTTTTACTTTCAGTTCTGTTGGTGTTGATGTTGTTCAGTTCAACAAACATGCATTGAGTGTCTGTTGATGAGATCAGATACTGTGCTGGGTGCTGAGCACACTGAGGTGAGTGAGGAGGAGCTGCTGACCTTGGGGAGCTCTCAGTACTCTGGGGGTCACAAGCAGAGAGAGGAGATCTCTGCGGCATTGTGGTGCAAGGAAGTAAGAGAACAGTGTGTGGAGCACAGGTGAGATCTCTTTAACCAGCCTGGAGGTGGAAGGGATGGAGCAGGGAGGCTGCTTTGAATAGATGACACCTGGCCTGAATCTAGAGGCTTGAGTAGGTATTCAACAGATGAAGAAGTTTTAGAATTATGAGTTGTTAAATACTATTTCCTTGACTATTTTTGGTTCTTATCTTTTGGGCACACAACACAGTAGCATGCCCTTATCCTCTTGAATTTAAGTGTGGCTGATGGACACTTGTGCTTGAGCCAATGAGATGTGAGGGAAAGTGATGCGTGTCTCTGCTAGGTAGAAGCTTTAGCTGCCAGTAGTGATTGGCCATTTTCCCGTCTCCCTACTGCAGAAACTGTGGAAACAATGTTAAGATAAAGCTGTCATCAGTCTAGAATCTTGAGTGATGACAATGAGCAGAAACATGTTGTTTAAAGCCATGAAATTGCAGAGTGGATGATATGGCAGCAAAAGATTTATTTGTTCTGGAACTTCCCTGGTGGGCCAGTGGTTAAGACTTTGCCTTCCAGTTCAGTGGGTGTGGGTTTGATCCCTGGTGGGTGGGCTAAGATCCCACATGCCTCACGGCCAAAAACCCAAACATAAAACAGAAGCAATATTGTAACAAATTCAATAAAGACTTTAAAAATGGTCAACATAGACAAAGATCTGAAAAAGGAAAAAAAGGTTGGTCTGTCCTGAGTAATGCAAAAGGGCACCCTGGAAAGGGGATTTTACTTGCAAAGGCTCAGAGACATGCAGTGTCTTTGGTATGAAAAGTGCACATGGTTAATAATACCGAATATGTAATACAGCCCAAGGTGAGTGGGGATTGCAGTGGTGTTTAACTTGTCTTGGGTCTCAGAATAATAAAGACTCATGTGATTGAAGTAAACTGTTGGCCAGATGAGCCTATGAGTTTTTTTTCCTAACTGAAGACTCTGATTTTACACATTTGAATGCAGTTCATGGTTTTCTCCAGGAACCACTTTCCCCAAATTCTTAGGCGTGGTTGAATATTGAATACCCTCTTCTGGAAAGCTTTGGCATTTTTAAAAAACTCATAGTACTAAACATTGTGCAGAGTTTGTGTTATCTTCACTAGACAAAGTTCCTTGATGGCAGAAAACATTTCGGTTTTCTCATGATCCTGTATCAGTGCATAGGAGTGTAATAAGTGCTGAATAAATGCAAATGCAAAGCTTCTTTGTGGGCATATCTTAGGCACCTCTTCAGACTGTTTGGTCTCACCCGTCTCCCAGTCCATAGGCTACATAGCTCCACCTAAGCCATTGCTATGGCCAGTTGACTCCCTGTGAGACCATTTGGCTCTGCTTCCTGCAGACAACCAACCACAGAGCCTTTTGCTCTTCCTGCCACTTCCAGAGGCACAAGTACGTGCGGTAGTTTCCCAAGCACCTGCTGAAAAGGCAAAGCCAACCCTAATAAATCTTTGGGCAAATGTTTACCCGTGGTAGACAGGAAGGAGCCAGCAGATCAATTCTTTCCCTCCCTACCACGGGCTATAGCGAAGAATAGCCAGTATGGAGGTGTGAGCACACGGCTGAGCACATAAAGCCACTGGCTGACAACTCATTGTGAACCAGTTTCCAGGTGGCAGCACATTATGCCTTTCACTGCCTTCTGTCCTCTGTGCCTAACTCTGTTTTTTCTTATTCTGACTGTGGGATCTGAGAACTATGGGATGGATCCAGGAGAATGAGCACATATTGTGGGGATATTTAAGGCTCATATTAGTGTGAATCAAAAAACATCAGCTGCAGGTAAAGCTATCAACTTAGCTGGCACCATCCTTAGGGAGACCACCCAGACGCCTGGTGGCAGGCAGACTTATTTTGGGTTCATTCCTCTCAGGAAAAGACCATGACTGACTTAGTGGAACTAACATCTGCTGCAGATGTGGATGTGTGCATTATATCCTGTATATCACTGCCTCAGACTATACGTAGTTTATTGCAGATCAGCCCTCTTTCCTTACTCATCCAGCTGGAAATACAGGGTTTCTCTTAGAGTTGGAGCCACCATCACTATTTCACCTGGGGAGAAATGAAGAGGAAAAGAAAAAAAATTGCAAGAATCACATTCATACTGTTTTACAACAAGAACTTTAAATTTATTTTTTATTTTTAACTTTATTTGCAATCGGAGGATGATTGCTTTGCGGCGTTGTGCTGGTTTCTGCCATATAGCAACACGAATCAGCCATAAGTATACATATGCCCCCTCCCTCTTGAACCTCCCTCCCATGCCACCCTTCTAGGCTGTCACAGAGCACTGGATTGAGCTCCCTTTGATATACAGCAACTGGCCATTAGCTATCTGCTTTACATATGGTAATATATATGTTCCAAGGCTCCTCTCTCAATTCCTCCTCCTCTCTCCTTCCTCTGCTGTGTCCACAAGTTTGTTCTGTGTCTGCGTCTCTATTCCTGCCCTGCAAATAGGTTCATGAGTACCGTTACTTTCTAGATTCCATATATATGGATTAATATGTGATATTTGTATTTCTCTTTCTGACTAACTCCACTCTGTATAAAGGCGCTAAGTTCTACCTCACTAGAACTGACTCAGATGCATTCTGTTTTCATGGTTCTTGTTCCATTGTGTGTGTGTATATATATGTACATATAGTGACTGTATCAATTTACATTCCCACCAGCAGTGCAAAAGGGTTGCCTTTTTTTCCAACCCCTCTCCAGCATTTATTGTTTGTAGACTTTTTGGTGATGGCCATTCTGACCAGTGTGAGGTGATACCTGATTGTGGTTCTGATTTGCATTTCTCTAATAATGACTGATGTTGAGCATCTTTTCGTGTGTTTGTTGGCCATCCATCTGTCTCCTTTGGAGAAATGTCTGCTCAGACCATCTACACCTTTTTTGATGGGGTTGTTTGTTTTTCTGGGATTGAGCTTCAAGGGTTGCTTGTATATCTTAGAGATTCATCCTTTGTCAATTGTTCCATTTGCAATCATTGTCTCCCATTCTGAGGGTTGCCTTTTCATCATTTATAGATTTGTTTGCTGTGAAGAAGCTTTTAATTACTTACTTTTGTTTATTTTTTGTTTTTATTTCCATTACTCTAGGAAGTGGGTCAAAGAGGATATTGCTGTGATTTATGTCAAAGAGTGTTCTGCCTATGTTTTCCTCTAAGAGTTGTATAGTTTCTGTCCTTACATTTAGGTCTTTAACCCATTCTAAGTTTATTTTTGTGTCTAGTGTTAGGAAGTGTTCTAATTTCATTCTTTTATATATGGGTATCCAGTTTTCCCAGCACCACTTATTGAAGAGGCTGTCTTTTCTCCATTGTATATTCTTGTCTCCTTTGTCAAAGATAAGGTGCCCATGGGTGGGTGGGTTTATCCATGGGCTTTCTATCTTGTTCCATTGATCTGTATTTCTGTTTTTGTGCCAGTACTGTACTGTTTTGATGGCTGTAGTTTTGCAATATAGTTTGAAGTCAGGAAGGTTGATTCCCTCAGCTCCATTCTTCTTGCTCAAGATTACTTTGGCTATTCCGGGTTTTTTTGTGTTTCCATACAAATTGTGAACATTTTTGGTTCTAGTTCTGTGAAAAATGCCATTCGTAATTCTATAGGGATTGCAGTGAATCTGTAGATTGCTTTGGGTAGGATAGTCATTTTCACAATTTTGATTCTTCCAGTCCAATCAAGAACATGATATAGCTCTCCATCTGTTTGTGTGGGACTTTTTTTTCCCCTAGTTACTCCCTTAAGAGAGGTTTTATCTCAGGATCTTCAGATGTTCATGCTACTGTGGCAACTGTGTGACTGGCATTGGGACAGGCTGGTAGAGAAGGAAGAGGGGAAAACAGTAAGGATTTTTGCCACACTCGACAGCTTTTAATGAGCCCCTATTGTCAGTCCTTTGGCCAGAAAGATACATTTTGTGAATTTTGTGGTTCAGTTTCCTTATTTGGCTTGCCTTTGGGTCAAAGCTAGAAGATACAGGGAGAAAAAAAACAAAAACATAAAACCAGGAAATTCACTGTTGCCACATCAGTTGTTCAAGTTTTCACTTGTCCTGCAAATCGCCCACCTGCTTCTGTTGAAATTTTACCTCTAATAAGTCATAGCAAGATCTGTTTTTCTATCTTGACCAAGTCCAGAAGGATTTATTGAAAAGAGCAGATTATATCTGTACCCCTCCACTAGCAGCTTTTCTTCTATTTTTATTGCCAGATCAGCTTGAGACTCCTTTACTTTTTGGTAGAGCGATCACACAGTTTAAGGAAGAATGCATAGGAAGTTTGCAAAATGGAGCAAGGACTAGAATAGGTAAAATAGTCTTATTTTGATCAACCTGGAAACTTGAAGTTTCCCTGAGCTTTCTAAAATAATGGGTGTTTAAATGAAAAATCAGTTAGGATATAAACCAGAAGTCTGCAATGAAAATGTCACACAACCTGTTGAAGAACTTACACACTGCTGTTGGGGAGGGGAGGTTTGGGAAGGGGAGCTCGGGCAGTACAGGCCATGGATAGGGCTTGGTGGATGTGGAGACTGCAGCATCCTGAACCTGTGGCATGGGCAGTTCTGAGCTTTGAATACACCCCATTGCTGAGTGATCATTTTTAAAAGCCTGACAAGTAGAGTCTCTCCTCTCAATCACCAGCATCTCTAAGGACTTATTGCAGAAATTCAAGGCCGGCAAGGAGTTGGGTTCTTCTGCAGCCAGTTGCCAATGCTCTGTTTGTGTCATGGTCTTGGACACTCCTAGCCTCAGCCTTCTGTTTCACTAATGGCTTCTGTGCAAGGGGAATTAAGCATTGTGGTGAAAAAGACAAAGAAAATGCCATGTAGTCAGTAGATCTGGGATGTGGCTGTTTATTGTTTGGGGAGACTTGGCTCAGCCACTCGCTTCCTAAGGCTCTACAGCACTGTCTGTAAAGCGGGAATGATAATGCCCCTGTTAAAGGGCTGTGGGAGTAAATGAGGTTGTGCACAACTGTTCCTCACCCCTGACTCCTCTCCGCTTCCAGGCTCCAGATGAGATTTGCATTATAGATCACATTATCTACAGTATTACATCTATCACTCCTAGCCTCAGCCTTCTGTTTCACTAATGGCTTCTGTGCAAGGGGAATTAAGCATTGTGGTGAAAAAGACAAAGAAAATGCCATGTAGTCAGTAGATCTGGGATGTGGCTGTTTATTGTTTGGGGAGACTTGGCTCAGCCACTCGCTTCCTAAGGCTCTACAGCACTGTCTGTAAAGCGGGAATGATAATGCCCCTGTTAAAGGGCTGTGGGAGTAAATGAGGTTGTGCACAACTGTTCCTCACCCCTGACTCCTCTCCGCTTCCAGGCTCCAGATGAGATTTGCATTATAGATCACATTATCTACAGTATTACATCTATCTATCGTCATCTGTAGAGATTTTTATCTTCAAATGGTGAACTTTGCCTATTAAGCATTGCATAGTAAACATCTACAAGAGCTCACTAATGTAGCAGTCAAAAATGGTTCAAAATCCACATGTATCATTTACATATAACTGCTGTTTGAAAAATGTTGAAGCTTACTACAGTAGAAGAATCTAAGGCATTTCCTGTCTCTATATTATATAAATTGTTGGTATAATAATCTCTCTTCTTAGAAAAACTTGAAATTAATAGGGCTGGAATTACTAATATTTTAGTTCCCTACTCTAAAGGACTGGGTTACTTTGTTCAACTTTTAAAGCATATTAATCTCTTCTTGGAAAAACTTGACATTAACAGGGCTACAATTACTGATATTTTATTTTCCTACTCTTAAAGGACCGGGTTACTTTGTTATTCAACTTTTAGAGCAAAAATCGTAACTTTTAATCATTTTCTTCAGACCACACCCAGAGACCAGCATTAGGCTTTGGACTTAGCAGGTACTTAATAAATATTGGTTCAAGTAATTAATGACCAGTATCTCTTGAGTTTTTGACTGCTTCTTATGTCAAATTGAGGGGATTCATTCAACTCAAATAGAAACATCAAGAAGAAAACAGAAGAGGCTGAAAAGCATGGGTTTATTAATTCTCTATACATTCTAAATTTCGGTCACTTGGAAATCAAAAGTTCTCAGCATAATTACTTATTTGCATCCAGACTGAATCCCTGAGCTGCTTCAACTGCATGTGTTGTCCCACTTCCAGCCAAGCAGTTTCAGCAGGTCTGCAGTTTGCAATTATCATGGAGGTTCAGTGTAATGCTTTATTGACCAGGGGATTTTTGCAGAAACTGCCTGTGGCTGGCAATTTGCTATGTAAGTGAATATTGAAACATCTCTGGTCAGTGATATTCGGATAACAAAAGATGTATTAATATGTTTCT
This sequence comes from Oreotragus oreotragus, assembly GCA_006410675.1. Lineage (NCBI taxonomy): Eukaryota > Metazoa > Chordata > Mammalia > Artiodactyla > Bovidae > Oreotragus > Oreotragus oreotragus. The sequence goes on along the minus strand of SJYX01013265.1, from coordinate 362,902 downwards.
GTTCAATAAGTTGGTCTGAAGGGTGGAAAACCTCCAAAACAACAAGTAATTTACCACTATTTTCAGTCTTTAGTTTTTTTTCTTCATGGTGACATTCTGTCAAGAAAGATGACTTGGGAAGTTCAAGTAGACAAGGAACATTGGCCTGTCGTGATGTGGGCTACAGGGGGATTGGAGGAGAAAGGGAAGGAGGGTGTGAATATTTCCTGAGTGCCTGCACCAGCAGCTTTTAGGTGATTTATCTCATGGCCTTCTCTCCCCAGCAACCTGTGAGGGAATAGTAAGTGGTCTTTCTCAAGGGCTTACTCTGGGCCCAGACTTCTACAGTCATTACCACAGTGAAACCTCAGAATAGCCCATGCTGAGCTGTAACATGCGTGTCAGAAGTAAAGCTTGGAGGGTTGATTATCACACAGCTGCTCAGAAGTGGAACCAGAATTTAGAGGCACTTAATCTAACTTCCACATTTGAACTTTGAAGTTCCCTTCTTCTCAAAATAAAAATACCCTTTTCGTGTTTAAATAGTGTATGCCTATGGCAAAAAAATCATGCAGAAATACTCTCAAATATTTAATTTTTGAATATGCAACCCTTTATATACTTAGAAAAACAAAAACTCTTTCAAAAGAGAAGCACTGCTGTTGCTCTGTCGACTCTTTCTGGAGGCTTTTCATGCATATATGGATGCTTTCTGCCTTTGTACAGTCATGATGGCATGGACACACTATACCGTAAGCTGCTTTTTATCTTTTAACTGAATCTTGTAGAGTTCTTGACAAATCCGAGCATGAAGAGTTTTCTTTTTAAATAGTTGCATTATGTTCTACTTCATTAATTTATAAAAGCTAATTTCAGAATTTTAACTTTTTTTTTAAAGAATTTTTATTTTGTATTGAGGTATAGATAATTAACAGTGTTGTGATAGTTTCAGGTTATCAGCAAAGGGTCTCAGCCATGCATACACATGTATCCGTTCTCCCCCAAACTCCCCTCCCATCCAGGCTGCCACATAACATTGAACCGAGTTCCCTGTGCTATACAATAGATCTTTGGTGATATCCATTTAAAATATGGCAGTGTGTACACATTCATCCCAAATTCCCCAACTATCCCTCCCCGCCCTACCCTTACCCCCTGGCTACTACTAAGTTTGATCTCTAAGTCTATAAGTCTCTTTCTGTAAGTGAGTTCCTTTGTATCATTTCTTCTTAGATTCTACATACAAGGGATGTCAAATGATCTTTCTCCTTCTCTGTCTGAATTACTTCACTCCATAACTTGATTAAAGTTCTGAGATGGTTCTTAATTTTGAAGGCAGACAATGGTGAAATCCACTGCCCTCTCCTGAGCCGCATGTCTTTCCCAGTGAGTGCTAGTGTGTCTGTAGGATGTATTACTGCAGCAGAGGTAAAGGGGAGCATTTGTAATTCTGATGGGTACTGACCTCTCAGAGGTCCTCTCACCTGCAGAGTTTACCATGCCTCTTTCCCCATTGCTTTGGCAATAGCTTTCATCAGACTCTTGGGATTCTGTCGGTCTCATAGGTGAAAACTAAGTCAGGGTAGTTTGAATTATTTCTCTTTTGTATAAATAAAGTTGACCATCTCTTCACGTTTGAGATGAGAGATGCGTATTTCCTTTTCCACCCATTAGTTATTCATATTCTCTATCCATTTTTCTATTGGGCGTTTTTTATATGTTAGGGAGATAACACTCTCTGATATGAACTGCAAATAGCTTTTCTTCGTTTCTCTCTTGATTTGGTCTTTTATAGTGTTTCTCCCCATAGAAAACTTTCTATTTTAGGTCAAGTTTACCAGTCTTTTCTTTTATCACTTCTGAATTTGAGTCCTAATTAGAGAGAGCATCATCACTCCAAGGTTATAACTCCCCCATGTTTTTGTTTAGGACTTTGATGGTTTCAATGCATTTAAGTCTTTAATCCATTTGGCAGCAGTTCCCACTGTGTCTGTTGAAACCTGCATCCAACTTTATATATTTCTAGGTAGTTTTCCAATTATCCCAATATCATTTATTGAACCAGTTTGTGACTGATTTGAGATGTCTTTATCATATGATTTCAAGTCTCTATAGGGGGCTGTGTGTGTGCATACTTTGGACTTCCTTTTCCCTTCCATCAATCTATTAACATATTATTACCATACTGTTCTAATAAGAGAAGGTTTTTTTTTTAAGAGGTTTTAAAACATGTTTTAATATCTCGTATGACTATTTCCACCTCCCTCGCTCTACCCCATGGCTCTTTTTCAGAGTTTTCCTGGTTATTGCAATTTATGTTTTCATGTGAGCTTTAGAATCTTTCCCCCTACCCAGCTGGGGTGTTTTAATTGGGATGTATTAAACTTATAAATTAGGTTATAGAAATTTCACACGTGTCATGGTGTGTGTTTCCGTTAAAAAAAAAATCTTCTTAGTTCTTCAAGAGTATTGTAAATGTTATCTTAGGGGCCTTACATATTCTCATTAATTCCTGTTTTGGTTGCCATATTCATGTAGTCTTTTCTTAGATTGTATCATCCACGTGGTTGTGTATGTGAAAGCTGACATTTCTATTTTTACATCCCTAATATCTTTTTGAATTCTCTTATTGGTTATGGTAACTTTTCAGTTGGTTTCATATGGTCATAGCACCTGCAAATAATTTTTCATGTTCCTTTTCAACTGTTAGAATTCTTTTTCTTACCCAGTTATATTTCTTATTCTTGTAGCACAACATCAAGTTCTGTTTTTGACTTTAATGGGAATATTTCTAGTGCCTCCCATTAGGCATAACACTTCCTTTGGGGTTACAACAGAACTATTTTATCTTTTAACAGTCTAATTTATTTATTTTTTTGGTTTTGCATATCAGTTATTTTTTTTTAATTTAAAATTTTATTTTTACTTTATTTTACTTTACAGTACTGTAGTGGTTTTGGCATACATTGACATGAATCCGCCATGGGTGTACATGAGTTCCCAAACATGAACCCACCTCCCACCCCACATCATCCCTCAGGATCATCCCCATGCACCAGCCCCAAGCATCCAGCATCCAACATAGACGTAACAGTCTAATTTATCTAACACTATTTCCTTGCCATTCCTAAAAATTAAGAATGGATATTTTGTCTGTAATACATTATGTACCTTTTCCCCTTGTTTACATAATCTCAAGGAGTTTTGTCATTGACTTATAAAACTGGGATTGTTATATATCTGTATATAATATGTATACACTTATCTGTATCTTGCATTTTCAGTGTATATCATTTTGTAGAATTCATCAGTTACCTCACATAGATCCAGCTCAGGGTTCCAATGGCTGCATAATCCATTGTTTGGATTTAGCCCATTAATTCAGCCATTTCTGTGTAGTAGGCATTCATCTTTCCTTTTGTCCCCCTACTATAAACGAATCATCCTTATATATAGTCTTAAGTGATCGGTTCTTTTATGCCTAAGGACAATATCCTCAGGGTTGAGAGTGCTGAGTCAAAGGCTGTATATAATTTGAATAGCCACTTTGCTATACTATTCAAGATCTTCCAGCCAGAGCTGGGATTCAGTGAGAGCTCTGACTCCAAAGCTCACTAAACCAAACTACTTCCCAGATGAGAGCCATAAAAAAAGCAAGTCATAAGAATTGTCTGTGCTCATAGTCACTAGTGAATGCTGTGCTTCATCTAGTGGACAGAACATCAGGAGAGTCACTCAAGGGAATCTTTATCCTGCAAGCGAGAGACTTTGTAGTTAGGCAGGCTTTGGCTTCTGTGAACTTGGATGAGTAGTTTTGTCTCTTTTTTCTCTTCTGGTATATGGGAGTAATAGTACCTACCTTACACACTGGGTGATGCTGGGCTTGCGGAGGGGGTGGGGGCGGGGAGGGAATGGGAAGTCAGTGTTTAATGGGGACAGAGATTCAGTTTGCTGTTGCTGAGTCGCTTCAGTCGTGTCCGACTCTGTGCGGCCCCATAGACAGCAGCCCACCAGGCTCCCCCGTCCCTGGGATTCTCCAGGCAAGAACACTGGAGTGGGTTGCCATTTTCTTCTCCAATGCATGAAAGGGAAAAGGAAAAGTGAAAGTGAAGTCATTCAGTCGTGTCCGACTCGTAGCGACCCCATGGACTGCAGTCCACCAGGCTCCTCCGTCCATAGGATTCTCCAGACAAGAGTACTGGAGTGAGGTTCAGTTTAGGAAAGTGCAAAATTCCAGAGATGGATGATGGTGAAAGTTGTATAACAATGTGAATGTACTTAGTGCCATTGCACTGTACAGTTAAACATGGTTTACATAGCTTGTTTCATATTATGTGACTTTTACCCCAATAAAAAATTGAAAAAGACATTGTATTGATTTCCTGGTTACAACAGATTGCCATAAACTGAGTGACTAAAAGCAACACAAATGTACTCTGTACGGTTTTAGAGGTCAGAAGTCCAAGATCAGTCTCACTGGGGCAAAGTGGGATAGCAGGGCTCATTGTTTGCGGAGGCTCTAACGGAGAGGGTTTCCTGTTTTTCCCACCTTCTGGAAGCTGCCTGCCTTCCTTGGCTCATGACCCTGCCTCCACAGTGCATCTCTGCAGTCTTTGGTTCCACTGTCACCTCACCTTTCCCCTCCTTGACCCCACCTCCTCTCTCTTCTAAGGACCCTTATTCCATTTGGTCTACCTGGATAACCCAGGACAACCTCCCCATCTCAAGGTTCATCCTCCTAATCCCATCTGTAGAGTCCATTTCTCCAGGGAAGGTGACTTGGGTCATAGGTTCTGGGGTTGGGATGTGGACATCTTTGGAGGGATGTGTTGCTTGCTCTACCTGCCACAGACATATACATAACCCGTGGCAACAATACCCACCATCTGCTCTTTGGAGGCTTGTCCTAACACTAAACAACACCAGGTTCTTCATTTGCCTTCTCTCTTTGTCCCTAAAGAAGTTTATGTTTTCTTGGCTAAATCCTTCTCTCTTGCCCAAAGAAAAAAGATAGATACCTTTTGTTGCCTTCTTCTATTCGAGGGGCTTCCCTGGTGGCTCAGATGGTAAAGAATCTGCCTGCAATGCAGGAGACCCAGGTTCAATCCCTGGGTCGGGAAGATTCCCTGGAGGAGGGCATGGCAACTCACTCCAGTGTTCTTGCCTGGAGAATCCCCATGGACAGAGGAGCCTGGCGGGCTATAGTCCATGGGGTCACACAGAGTCAGACACGACGGGGTGACTTTAACCTAACATAAGAGAAAGCGTCTGGGGAGAACATGGTCGTTCCCCTTAGCCCCTAATGCCAGAAGGGCTGCATTTAAGTCCTGAGTAGCAGAAATATTTTCAACTCCCTAAAATAGAAAGATTAAGGAGAAAGGGGAAAGGGAGAGAGAAAAAAAAAAAAGCTTTTAAAATCATAAATTAAAAAGAACTTGGGTTTCAAGAGGGTTTCCAGGAAAACAAAAATAAGGCATAAATTCATTGACTCTCAGGTATTTTCTGTAATGCAATAAAACAACCGTAGGTGTCTCCTAAATGCACTTGTCTATGGGCTAGAAACTTGCAGTCAGGGCAGGGAGGGTTTGTGTACCCAGAGAAACTCTGCTGACTTTAAGGGTTACCCTGAGGCAGAGACTGGAGTTAGCACTCTTGTTCTTGCCTTCACTATTGGCAAGTTCTTGGCTTCTCTATTTCTCTCCATGTCTTGGAGTGTGTTTGAGTAGTTTGAGATCAGTCAGAGGCTCTGTGAAATTTTGGGAGAGAGATGAGAGAGTGGAGAAGGAAAAGAAATGTAAGAGAAAATAAATCTCTTAGCCCTTGCCCTCCCCCATGTGTTGAAAACATCTTACTTAGAACTCTTTATCTTGAGGAAGAAACTATAGTTTTCAAAAACCATAATCTTTTCCAAATGATGTTCATTCTGTGACCTCCCCTAAATGAGTTTCCATGCATTTACTATCAGAATAAAGAAGCTTCCTTTTTTTCCTTCCTTCTCACTGTGAATTTTCCACATTTTTCTTGATCCTGTTTCCCATGGCCCTTTTACCCTGCAAAAGGGTGTGTACCTGTGCATATGTGTAAGAAATGAAGAAAAATTAATAAACTAGCAAGAGGATTAGAGGGCAAGTTGTGAAAGGAGGGTGAAGAGCTAAATTTATATAACCTAGAAAAAGAAGGCTCTGGAGGAACATGATAAAGTTACACTTCACAGAAGCAATATAAATGAAGGGAGGGAATTATTCAGAGTCTCTGAAGATGACAGGGCAGAAGGGCTGGGCCCAAGCCAAGGCTGGAAAGCTGGAAAGGGAGTCATGATGGATGATCAGACAGGAGACCGGAGGGAGCCTGTGATGTCGGGACCACTGCTCGATGCCCACCTCCCCTCCCCCACCCTGCCTCCAGCTCACATCTGATGGACATGAGGATCTAGCAATTTCACGTGCTCAGTTGAGTGGGGCCACATAGGGGCTTTCCCACCCACAGCTCCCTCCTGGACTGGGAAGGAGTCTGGCCCTGATAGGAACGGTGGGGTCAGAGAGAGGGATTTTGTCTTCAGTGTGGACCTCTGAAAGTAACTTTTAAGAGCCAGACTCCCTTCCCTGAACACAGAAATAATTGCCAGTGTAACACTCCAGTGACTCGTGTTCATTTTTATATTCTATCTTGCTGCGTTTAATTTTTGATCAATTGCAGCTATTTTAATGCTTGTGAAGCTTTCTGTCTAGCCAGGAAAGGAAGACAGCTCTTTCTACTCTACGCTTGATAGCTTGGATGTCTGCTAGCTGATTAAAGGGACCCCGTGCTGCCAATACCTGTGGAGCACAGAGTGGTGAGTGGAAGACAGGGGTCGAGGCTCCATGTCTTACTCGACCCCCGTGTTAGTTCTTTGGAGCTGCTTTGATATTGTGGTTTGTATCAAGATAAATATTGAGCTTCAACTCCATTTCTGGCATGGAACTCCTGAAACATTTGCAATTTCCTAAAGGAAGAAAGCCATAAAAGTGTTTTTCTTATGTTACTGAGGTGACTTTTGGACCCCACTTTAGGATGGCAGCTGGTTGCCAGGAGACCCAGTATTGTAATAAGAGGGTCAGAACTTTCAGTTCCACACCTGACTTCCAGAGAGGGACTCGAGGTTGAATCAATTGCCAATGGCCAATGATTTAATCAGTTATGACTATGTAATGATGCCCTGCAACCCCCCCAAAAGGACAGGGTTCAGAAGCTTCCCATTTGGTGAACACATGTAGTACAGGTGGAGCAGTGAGCTTGGAGAGAGCATGGGCACTAAGCTCTTCCTCCATACCTTGCCCTCTGCATGTCTTCAGCTTGTCTGTTCCTGAGTTACATCATTTTATAGTAAACAAGTGATCTAGTAAGTATATGTGTTTCTCTGAGCTCTGTGAGCTTCTCTAGCAAGCTAGTCAGACACAAGGAGAAAGTTGTGGGAACCTCTGACTTATAGCCATTCAGAAGCACAGGTGATTGGGATTGGCTTCGAAGTCGTAGGGGGCAGGGCAGTCTTACAAGACTGGGACTGCGTCTGTGAAATCTGATGCTCTCTATGGATAAGAGTGTCAGAATGGAGTTGAATTGCAGGACACCAGTGTTGTCCCGGAGAGGGAAAAACCCTCCTCAGAGATTTGCTTATCAACATGGAGAACCCCACCCCCACTCCTCCATTGAAATTGGTGCCAGAACTCTTTTGGCTGTGTAACAAATAGCTTAATGGCTTAAAGCAACAGCTTGAATCTGGGTGTGACTTAGCTGGGTCTTCTGCGGCTTTGTCCACAGCCACAATCCTAGGTTAGCCCAGGATCTCTAGAAGATACTCATAAGGTTGGGTCTGGCCACATCCTCTCAAGACTTGAGTGAGGTTGGCAGCCGCTTCCAATCTCATTGAGTAGTTGTGGGCTGGATCCAATTCCTCACCAGCTATTGGCTTGAGGACTACAGTTCCTTGCTCAATATTGGCCAGACACCACCCTCACTTCCTTGTTACGTATGTCCCTCCAACGTGGGAACTTGGTTCACTAAAGTGAACAAGCCAAGAGGGCAAGAAAACGAGCGGGGTTACTAGCAAGGCAGAAAGCGAGCAAGACACAGTCAGTCTCATATAACCTATCCTGGGAGGTGACTTCTTCCATTTTCCCTGTATTGCATTTGTTAGAAGCAAACCACTAGATCCAGTCCCGACACAAGTGGTACATATCATACAGGGAGTGGATAGCAAGAAGTAGGGCCATTGGGAGCCTTTTGGAAGTCTGACTGACAATCTTCTCCAAATAAGTGACCTTGGATCTTGGTTTAATATAACACACCATTTTACAGGTGGTTGAACTAAATCAGGGCAGTAAACTCAGCTGCCTGCCAGAGTCTAGCAGATTGTATTAATCTGTGGAATGGGTCACACGTGAGATGATGAGCACTGAATGTGAAACTCCTGATGGTTAGACTTGCTCTGCTAGGCTTTGGGTATTCAAGATCAAATCACATAAAAAGATAAGTACTGAGTGTGAGCAAACTCCAGGAGATAGTGAAGGACAGGGGAGCATGGTGTGCTGCAGACCATGCTGACTCACAAAGAGTCAGATATGGCTTAGTGACTGAACAACAATTTATCAAAAAAGACCTCTCAGGCCAGACCTCTCAGTCCTGTATCTGCAGGTCACCAGTCTGACACAATTGCAGGTAGCGTGTTGTTCTAAATGGTTTGCACATAGTAGGGATGCTGTTTTTTCCTCCTATATTCTCCTCGTCAGAGCATCTGGCAGAAGCAAATGGTGTAGGCTCTCCTGTAGGTCATAATTTCCAGTGCTTATGTGGAACCGAGCAGCGAGAATGACCCTAAAGAGGAAGGTTTCATCAAAACACAGAGTGGTTCTTGATAAAAAAAAAAAACAAGTGAACATTAGGTACCAAAGGGAAGGTAAACTGGCTGCCTGGTTCTCTTGGCCCCCGTCCAGCCCTAGTCAGAGAGTCTCACCAAACTAACTGGCAGGGGTATTATCTAAAATAAGGTTGAGTCAAGGCAGTACTTTAGGATGATGGGATGTTTGATAAATTATCATGGCTTCAGCAAATACTGAGTACCTGCTCTGTCTGGAGCTGCATTGGCTCTGAGGAAGCCAAGATTCATAAGACCCACTTCTTCAAGTTCTCCCGGTCTATGGAGGACGCACTGACAGTACAGTGTGTCTTGTGCAGCAGAGAAGGGTGAATGGGAGGGGACACGTAGGTCTGTGTGGGGTAGGTAGTGATGGCTTCAGAGTGGACAGTGATGTGCCTCTCTCCAAGAGGGATAATCCTTAGCTCCCATTTTTGCTTTTGATGTCAAAATGTTCTATAGTAGGATTATCTCATTAATCCTTCTAACACGCTACGATTGCAGAAAGTCACAAGTATTATTCTGCCTGATAGAGAGCTGAGGCGGGATCTGACAATATAAACTGAAAGTTCCCCTAAATCCCACTCCAATGCCTAACAGGATCCCAAGGTAGGAGTATACTCCAGTCTCTGGAAGGAGTTGGTTTGCTTAGCCCCGCTGTTCTCGAATGAGAAGCTGGTTTGAAATCACAGTTCTCATGGCATTTACACACTGCTGCTTTGGGATTAACTATCATTGAAGTGGCTAGTAATAACAAAAAAGCAACTGTAATAGCACTGTACTTTTTAATATGATATTTAAAAAATTTTCTTATTTGATAGCAGCAAAGAGGTCTGAGTTTAGAAAGAGGATGCATTATATTCTTTCATCAAGCCTTAAATGGTTCAAATTCAAAGTTCTTACAGGGATCCTCTAAATATTAATTGAAGCAATAAATCCAGGATAAAGTGCTTATATGGAATATATGATTACTCTATTTTAGATCTAAGAGTCACTTTCTCTTCTTGTCATATTCTATTTGAAAAATGTTAAAAAAAAAAAAAAAAAAAGCAGTGTTTCCTCCTTTTCTCCTGCCCTAAGCTCTTCCTAGCCCAGGTGCTATTTGTAAAGCTACTGTTTTACCATTAGATACCCAGCTATTTCCCCAAAAAAGTGTATATTAAAGTTATTCAGGAAATTGCTTTGATTCTCTGTCGCATTTTGTGTCTATCAGTGAATCCAAAGTGCTGCTTTTCTATGGTCAGAGGGAAGGGAAAAAGTTCTGTGCATTTATTCATCTGGGAGCTATATACTCGTCATTCTGTCAGCCCTGAAAGGCAGTTCAGACAGCATCCATTTAGACTGGAGACCAATTAAATAATTATCAAAAGTATCAGGAAGAGAGCAAGGATAAGACTCAGAGGAGCACATGGAATCTGACAGGAAAACATAATTGCTGTTTTGAATTTTTCCCTCTCTCACCAAAGACTAAACCAGGAGCTTCCATTGACCTCTGCATATCAAACAGGGCTTTGGGCAGCTACTTTTGAATTCACCAACTTGCCTGAGCACAAAGGAGTTTCCTGGGGTTTTTCAGGCTTAGGAGGAGATGCATTTTTCCCCCCAGTTAAGCTGCCAGGCCATTTGGACTTGCAGAAGTCAGCCCCTGGTTCAGGCCTGCATGAGTCTGTATTCTGGCTGCCTATACATGAGGAGTTTGTTCCTTTGAGCTTTGCCTAGCACGCAGCCAGTCCAGCCTGATGTGGCTGTCAGCTCTAGGATGCTCAGGGAGAATGGTAGATTTCGTCCTTGTCTTCTGTAGGTTTGTTTCTTTGCTTTGATTCCTTTTCATTCTGTTTCTGCCTTGATCGAAGAAGCAAACCCAGGAAAATCTGACCCAGTACCTTCCGAAAATGAACTAAAGCCAGCTTCATCCAACCTGTGCACTTCGCTGGGGGTCCTCACGGGGCTGCTCTCGAGGGCTGGGCATTATCCTGTGACCTCCCCATTATTGAGAGAGAAGGAAGGCCGTGTGCAGCCATCCTGCTACAGACAAGCCCTGTACCTTCACCCTTGCTAGAGAAACAAATGGTCAGCAGTCGGCCTATTCAGAGTGGGTTTGGAACTCATCATCTGTCTACGAAAATTGGAAATCTCTGAGGTGGCCCAGCACAAAAGGATGCAAATGACAACAGGTCAACAGCAGATGCCGAATAATGGAGTAGGAACAAATAACATTCATGAGCTTTGTGTCCGGGTGTCTCCCACAAACGGTGCCTCATTCTTCCCAAGTCATTTTCAATTTCAACCATTCCTGTTTTTTCATGTCCAAGGGAGGCATGCAAGGGGCATCTGGACTGATTTCCGCTTGAGGTTTGTTGCCCTTGGATTGAAGTGGGCCTCTTCTATTTCTTTACAGAATAGTGACTTGTGTCTACAAAGCTTTGTAACAGCCACCCCTCCTGCCCCATGTTGCAGAGATGTCTGTATTTTCATGCTGAGTGGGAGGGATGGCATTGATGGCAAGTTTGCAGAAAAACTTGGAATCCTAAACAAAGAAAGTATGGGCTTGCCAGGGTTGTCATTGACCTTGAGCTTGAAAGCAAAATACTAGATCTATGATTTTTATTAATTTGAGATCATTCTCTGATGTCAGAAACCAAGGGGAAAGTGTATACAAATACTTANTTATTTTTACTTTATTTTACTTTACAGTACTGTAGTGGTTTTGGCATACATTGACATGAATCCGCCATGGGTGTACATGAGTTCCCAAACATGAACCCACCTCCCACCCCACATCATCCCTCAGGATCATCCCCATGCACCAGCCCCAAGCATCCAGCATCCAACATAGACGTAACAGTCTAATTTATCTAACACTATTTCCTTGCCGTTCCTAAAAATTAAGAATGGATATTTTGTCTGTAATACATTATGTACCTTTTCCCCTTGTTTACATAATCTCAAGGAGTTTTGTCATTGACTTATAAAACTGGGATTGTTATATATCTGTATATAATATGTATACACTTATCTGTATCTTGCATTTTCAGTGTATAGCATTTTGTAGAATTCATCAGTTACTTCACATAGATCCAGCTCAGGGTTCCAATGGCTGCATAATCCATTGTTTGGATTTAGCCCATTAATTCAGCCATTTCTGTGTAGTAGGCATTCATCTTTCCTTTTGTCCCCCTACTATAAACGAATCATCCTTATATATAGTCTTAAGTGATCGGTTCTTTTATGCCTAAGGACAATATCCTCAGGGTTGAGAGTGCTGAGTCAAAGGCTGTATATAATTTGAATAGCCACTTTGCTATACTATTCAAGATCTTCCAGCCAGAGCTGGGATTCAGTGAGAGCTCTGACTCCAAAGCTCACTAAACCAAACTACTTCCCAGATGAGAGCCATAAAAAAAGCAAGTCATAAGAATTGTCTGTGCTCATAGTCACTAGTGAATGCTGTGCTTCATCTAGTGGACAGAACATCAGGAGAGTCACTCAAGGGAATCTTTATCCTGCAAGCGAGAGACTTTGTAGTTAGGCAGGCTTTGGCTTCTGTGAACTTGGATGAGTAGTTTTGTCTCTTTTTTCTCTTCTGGTATATGGGAGTAATAGTACCTACCTTACACACTGGGTGATGCTGGGCCTGCGGAGG
>SJYX01013265.1:305960-350221 GCA_006410675.1 Oreotragus oreotragus | reverse complement strand
TGGGGGCGGGGAGGGAATGGGAAGTCAGTGTTTAATGGGGACAGAGATTCAGTTTGCTGTTGCTGAGTCGCTTCAGTCGTGTCCGACTCTGTGCGGCCCCATAGACAGCAGCCCACCAGGCTCCCCCGTCCCTGGGATTCTCCAGGCAAGAACACTGGAGTGGGTTGCCATTTTCTTCTCCAATGCATGAAAGGGAAAAGGAAAAGTGAAAGTGAAGTCATTCAGTCGTGTCCGACTCGTAGCGACCCCATGGACTGCAGTCCACCAGGCTCCTCCGTCCATAGGATTCTCCAGACAAGAGTACTGGAGTGAGGTTCAGTTTAGGAAAGTGCAAAATTCCAGAGATGGATGATGGTGAAAGTTGTATAACAATGTGAATGTACTTAGTGCCATTGCACTGTACAGTTAAACATGGTTTACATAGCTTATTTCATATGTGACTTTTACCCCAATAAAAAATTGAAAAAGACATTGTATTGACTTCCTGGTTACAACAGATTGCCATAAACTGAGTGACTAAAAGCAACACAAATGTACTCTGTATGGTTTTAGAGGTCAGAAGTCCAAGATCAGTCTCACTGGGGCAAAGTGGGATAGCAGGGCTCATTGTTTGCGGAGGCTCTAACGGAGAGGGTTTCCTGTTTTTCCCACCTTCTGGAAGCTGCCTGCCTTCCTTGGCTCATGACCCTGCCTCCACAGTGCATCTCTGCAGTCTTTGGTTCCACTGTCACCTCACCTTTCCCCTCCTTGACCCCACCTCCTCTCTCTTCTAAGGACCCTTATTCCATTTGGTCTACCTGGATAACCCAGGACAACCTCCCCATCTCAAGGTTCATCCTCCTAATCCCATCTGTAGAGTCCATTTCTCCAGGGAAGGTGACTTGGGTCATAGGTTCTGGGGTTGGGATGTGGACATCTTTGGAGGGATGTGTTGCTTGCTCTACCTGCCACAGACATATACATAACCCGTGGCAACAATACCCACCATCTGCTCTTTGGAGGCTTGTCCTAACACTAAACAACACCAGGTTCTTCATTTGCCTTCTCTCTTTGTCCCTAAAGAAGTTTATGTTTTCTTGGCTAAATCCTTCTCTCTTGCCCAAAGAGAAAAGATAGATCCCTTTTGTTGCCTTCTTCTATTCGAGGGGCTTCCCTGGTGGCTCAGATGGTAAAGAATCTGCCTGCAATGCAGGAGACCCAGGTTCAATCCCTGGGTCGGGAAGATTCCCTGGAGGAGGGCATGGCAACTCACTCCAGTGTTCTTGCCTGGAGAATCCCCTTGGACAGAGGAGCCTGGCGGGCTATAGTCCATGGGGTCACACAGAGTCAGACACGACGGGGTGACTTTAACCTAACATAAGAGAAAGCGTCTGGGGAGAACATGGTTGTTCCCCTTAGCCCCTAATGCCAGAAGGGCTGCATTTAAGTCCTGAGTAGCAGAAATATTTTCAACTCCCTAAAATAGAAAGATGAAGGAGAAAGGGGAAAGGGAGGAAAAAAAAAAAAGGCTTTTAAAATCATAAATTAAAAAGAACTTGGGTTTCAAGAGGGTTTCCAGGAAAACAAAAATAAGGCATAAATTCATTGACTCTCAGGTATTTTCTGTAATGCAATAAAACAACTGTAGGTGTCTCCTAAATGCACTAGTCTGTGGGCTAGAAACTTGCAGTCAGGGCAGGGAGGGTTTGTGTACCCAGAGAAACTCTGCTGACTTTAAGGGTTACCCTGAGGCAGAGACTGGAGTTAGCACTCTTGTTCTTGCCTTCACTATTGGCAAGTTCTTGGCTTCTCTATTTCTCTCCATGTCTTGGAGTGTGTTTGAGTAGTTTGAGATCAGTCAGAGGCTCTGTGAAATTTTGGGAGAGAGATGAGAGAGTGGAGAAGGAAAAGAAATGTAAGAGAAAATAAATCTCTTAGCCCTTGCCCTCCCCCATGTGTTGAAAACATCTTACTTAGAACTCTTTATCTTGAGGAAGAAACTATAGTTTTCAAAAACCATAATCTTTTCCAAATGATGTTCATTCTGTGACCTCCCCTAAATGAGTTTCCATGCATTTACTATCAGAATAAAGAAGCTTCCTTTTTTTCCTTCCTTCTCACTGTGAATTTTCCACATTTTTCTTGATCCTGTTTCCCATGGCCCTTTTACCCTGCAAAAGGGTGTGTACCTGTGCATATGTGTAAGAAATGAAGAAAAATTAATAAACTAGCAAGAGGATTAGAGGGCAAGTTGTGAAAGGAGGGTGAAGAGCTAAATTTATATAACCTAGAAAAAGAAGGCTCTGGAGGAACATGATAAAGTTACACTTCACAGAAGCAATATAAATGAAGGGAGGGAATTATTCAGAGTCTCTGAAGATGACAGGGCAGAAGGGCTGGGCCCAAGCCAAGGCTGGAAAGCTGGAAAGGGAGTCATGATGGATGATCAGACAGGAGACCGGAGGGAGCCTGTGATGTCGGGACCACTGCTCGATGCCCACCTCCCCTCCCCCACCCTGCCTCCAGCTCACATCTGATGGACATGAGGATCTAGCAATTTCACGTGCTCAGTTGAGTGGGGCCACATAGGGGCTTTCCCACCCACAGCTCCCTCCTGGACTGGGAAGGAGTCTGGCCCTGATAGGAATGGTGGGGTCAGAGAGAGGGATTTTGTCTTCAGTGTGGACCTCTGAAAGTAACTTTTAAGAGCCAGACTCCCTTCCCTGAACACAGAAATAATTGCCAGTGTAACACTCCAGTGACTCGTGTTCATTTTTATATTCTATCTTGCTGCGTTTAATTTTTGATCAATTGCAGCTATTTTAATGCTTGTGAAGCTTTCTGTCTAGCCAGGAAAGGAAGACAGCTCTTTCTACTCTGAGCTTGATAGCTTGGATGTCTGCTAGCTGATTAAAGGGACCTCTTGCTGCCAATACCTGTGGAGCACAGAGTGGTGAGTGGAACACAGGGGTTGAGGCTCCATGTCTTACTCGACCCCCGTGTTAGTTCTTTGGAGCTGCTTTGATATTGTGGTTTGTATCAAGATAAATATTGAGCTTCAACTCCATTTCTGGCATGGAACTCCTGAAACATTTGCAATTTCCTAAAGGAAGAAAGCCATAAAAGTGTTTTTCTTATGTTACTGAGGTGACTTTTGGACCCCACTTTAGGATGGCAGCTGGTTGCCAGGAGACCCAGTATTGTAATAAGAGGGTCAGAACTTTCAGTTCCACACCTGACTTCCAGAGAGGGACTCGAGGTTGAATCAATTGCCAATGGCCAATGATTTAATCAGTTATGACTATGTAATGATGCCCTGCAACCCCCCCAAAAGGACAGGGTTCAGAAGCTTCCCATTTGGTGAACACATGTAGTACAGGTGGAGCAGTGAGCTTGGAGAGAGCATGGGCACTAAGCTCTTCCTCCATACCTTGCCCTCTGCATGTCTTCAGCTTGTCTGTTCCTGAGTTACATCATTTTATAGTAAACAAGTGATCTAGTAAGTATATGTGTTTCTCTGAGCTCTGTGAGCTTCTCTAGCAAGCTAATCAGACACAAGGAGAAAGTTGTGGGAAGCTCTGACTTATAGCCAGTCATTCAGAAGCACAGGTGATTGGGATTGGCTTCGAAGTCGTAGGGGGCAGGGCAGTCTTACAAGACTGGGACTGCGTCTGTGAAATCTGATGTTCTCTATGGATAACAGTGTCAGAATGGAGTTGAATTGCAGGACACCAGTGTTGTCCCGGAGATGGAAAAACCCTCCTCAGAGATTTGCTTATCAACATGGAGAACCCCACCCCCACTCCTCCATTGAAATTGGTGCCAGAACTCTTTTGGCTGTGTAACAGATAGCTTAATGGCTTAAAGCAACAGCTTGAATCTGGGTGTGACTTAGCTGGGTCTTCTGCTTCGGGCTTTGTCCACAGCCACAATCCTAGGTTAGCCCAGGATCTCTAGAAGATACTCATAAGGTTGGGTCTGGCCACATCCTCTCAAGACTTGAGTGAGGTTGGCAGCCGCTTCCAATCTCATTGAGTAGTTGTGGGCTGGATCCAATTCCTCACCAGCTATTGGCTTGAGGACTACAGTTCCTTGCTCAATATTGGCCAGACACCACCCTCACTTCCTTGTTACGTATGTCCCTCCAACGTGGGAACTTGGTTCACTAAAGTGAACAAGCCAAGAGGGCAAGAAAACGAGCGGGGTTACTAGCAAGGCAGAAAGCGAGCAAGACACAGTCAGTCTCATATAACCTATCCTGGGAGGTGACTTCTTCCATTTTCCCTGTATTGCGTTTGTTAGAAGCAAACCACTAGATCCAGTCCCGACACAAGTGGTACATATCATACAGGGAGTGGATAGCAAGAAGTAGGGCCATTGGGAGCCTTTTGGAAGTCTGACTGACAATCTTCTCCAAATAAGTGACCTTGGATCTTGGTTTAATATAACACACCATTTTACAGGTGGTTGAACTAAATCAGGGCAGTAAACTCAGCTGCCTGCTAGAGTCTAGCAGATCGTATTAATCTGTGGAATGGGTCACACGTGAGATGATGAGCACTGAATGTGAAACTCCTGACGGTTAGACTTGCTCTGCTAGGCTTTGGGTATTCAAGATCAAATCACATAAAAAGATAAGTACTGAGTGTGAGCAAACTCCAGGAGATAGTGAAGGACAGGGGAGCATGGTGTGCTGCAGACCATGCTGACTCACAAAGAGTCAGATATGGCTTAGTGACTGAACAACAATTTATCAAAAAAGACCTCTCAGGCCAGACCTCTCAGTCCTGTATCTGCAGGTCACCAGTCTGACACAATTGCAGGTAGCGTGTTGTTCTAAATGGTTTGCACATAGTAGGGATGCTGTTTTTTCCTCCTATATTCTCCTCGTCAGAGCATCTGGCAGAAGCAAATGGTGTAGGCTCTCCTGTAGGTCATAATTTCCAGTGCTTATGTGGAACCGAGCAGCGAGAATGACCCTAAAGAGGAAGGTTTCATCAAAACACAGAGTGGTTCTTGATAAAAAAAAAAAACAAGTGAACATTAGGTACCAAAGGGAAGGTAAACTGGCTGCCTGGTTCTCTTGGCCCCCGTCCAGCCCTAGTCAGAGAGTCTCACCAAACTAACTGGCAGGGGTATTATCTAAAATAAGGTTGAGTCAAGGCAGTACTTTAGGATGATGGGATGTTTGATAAATTATCATGGCTTCAGCAAATACTGAGTACCTGCTCTGTCTGGAGCTGCATTGGCTCTGAGGAAGCCAAGATTCATAAGACCCACTTCTTCAAGTTCTCCCGGTCTATGGAGGACGCACTGACAGTACAGTGTGTCTTGTGCAGCAGAGAAGGGTGAATGGGAGGGGACACGTAGGTCTGTGTGGGGTAGGTAGTGATGGCTTCAGAGTGGACAGTGATGTGCCTCTCTCCAAGAGGCATAATCCTTAGCTCCCATTTTTGCTTTTGATGTCAAAATGTTCTATAGTAGGATTATCTCATTAATCCTTCTAACACGCTACGATTGCAGAAAGTCACAAGTATTATTCTGCCTGATAGAGAGCTGAGGCGGGATCTGACAATATAAACTGAAAGTTCCCCTAAATCCCACTCCAATGCCTAACAGGATCCCAAGGTAGGAGTATACTCCAGTCTCTGGAAGGAGTTGGTTTGCTTAGCCCCGCTGTTCTCGAATGAGAAGCTGGTTTGAAATCACAGTTCTCATGGCATTTACACACTGCTGCTTTGGGATTAACTATCATTGAAGTGGCTAGTAATAATAAAAAGCAACTGTAATAGCACTGTACTTTTTAATATGATATTAAAAAAATTTTCTTATTTGATAGCAGCAAAGAGGTCTGAGTTTAGAAAGAGGATGCATTATATTCTTTCATCAAGCCTTAAATGGTCCAAATTCAAAGTTCTTACAGGGATCCTCTAAATATTAATTGAAGCAATAAATCCAGGATAAAGTGCTTATATGGAATATATGATTACTCTATTTTAGATCTAAGAGTCACTTTCTCTTCTTGTCATATTCTATTTGAAAAATGTTAAAAAAAAAAAAAAAAAGCAGTGTTTCCTCCTTTTCTCCTGCCCTAAGCTCTTCCTAGCCCAGGTGCTATTTGTAAAGCTACTGTTTTACCATTAGATACCCAGCTATTTCCCCAAAAAAGTGTATATTAAAGTTATTCAGGAAATTGCTTTGATTCTCTGTCGCATTTTGTGTCTATCAATGAATCCAAAGTGCTGCTTTTCTATGGTCAGAGGGAAGGGAAAAAGTTCTGTGCATTTATTCATCTGGGAGCTATATACTCGTCATTCTGTCAGCCCTGAAAGGCAGTTCAGACAGCATCCATTTAGACTGGAGACCAATTAAATAATTATCAAAAGTATCAGGAAGAGAGCAAGGATAAGACTCAGAGGAGCACATGGAATCTGACAGGAAAACATAATTGCTGTTTTGAATTTTTCCCTCTCTCACCAAAGACTAAACCAGGAGCTTCCATTGACCTCTGCATATCAAACAGGGCTTTGGGCAGCTACTTTTGAATTCACCAACTTGCCTGAGCACAAAGGAGTTTCCTGGGGTTTTTCAGGCTTAGGAGGAGATGCATTTTTCCCCCCAGTTAAGCTGCCAGGCCGTTTGGACTTGCAAAAGTCAGCCCCTGGTTCAGGCCTGTGTGAGTCTGTATTCTGGCTGCCTATACATGAGGAGTTTGTTCCTTTGAGCTTTGCCTAGCACGCAGCCAGTCCAGCCTGGTGTGGCTGTCAGCTCTAGGATGCTCAGGGAGAATGGTAGATTTCGTCCTTGTCTTCTGTAGGTTTGTTTCTTTGCTTTGATTCCTTTTCATTCTGTTTCTGCCTTGACTGAAGAAGCAAACCCAGGAAAATCTGACCCAGTACCTTCCGAAAATGAACTAAAGCCAGCTTCATCCAACCTGTGCACTTCGCTGGGGGTCCTCACGGGGCTGCTCTCGAGGGCTGGGCATTATCCTGTGACCTCCCCATTATTGAGAGAGAAGGAAGGCCGTGTGCAGCCATCCTGCTACAGACAAGCCCTGTACCTTCACCCTTGCTAGAGAAACAAATGGTCAGCAGTCGGCCTATTCAGAGTGGGTTTGGAACTCATCATCTGTCTACGAAAATTGGAAATCTCTGAGGTGGCCCAGCACAAAAGGATGCAAATGACAATAGGTCAACAGCAGATGCCGAATAATGGAGTAGGAACAAATAACATTCATGAGCTTTGTGTCCGGGTGTCTCCCACAAACGGTGCCTCATTCTTCCCAAGTCATTTTCAATTTCAACCATTCCTGTTTTTTCATGTCCAAGGGAGGCATGCAAGGGGCATCTGGACTGATTTCCGCTTGAGGTTTGTTGCCCTTGGATTGAAGTGGGCCTCTTCTATTTCTTTACAGAATAGTGACTTGTGTCTACAAAGCTTTGTAACAGCCACCCCTCCTGCCCCATGTTGCAGAGATGTCTGTATTTTCATGCTGAGTGGGAGGGATGGCATTGATGGCAAGTTTGCAGAAAAACTTGGAATCCTAAACAAAGAAAGTATGGGCTTGCCAGGGTTGTCATTGACCTTGAGCTTGAAAGCAAAATACTAGATCTATGATTTTTATTAATTTGAGATCATTCTCTGATGTCAGAAACCAAGGGGAAAGTGTATACAAATACTTACCCACACCTCTTGCCTCTATCTGAGGGGGAGGCATGGGTTCCAGCCAGGATCTCAAGCCTCCTCTGAAACACAAGACGAGAAAAGTGAAACATGGCCATTTCAATGAAACTGCAGATACAATGTCACTGAACTTGTCCAACTCCATCAACACAGGGATAGGTTTTCTCTCACATGTAATCATAGCAAATATTTAATGAGGTCTGATTTCCAAGGACTCATCTAAGAGCTTCACAGTGTTATTTTACCTGACCCTTTTATTACTATGAGATATGTGCTTTAATTATCCTATTTCTCACATGAGAAAATTAGGTGCAAGGAGCTTGAATAAATTGTTCAAGGACACAGAGATAAGCATGGGAGAGCTGGCATAGGACCCCAATGAAAGTTGCTTCAAACCTAGGTCACAACCAGGGGAACTTATCAGCTAGAACTTGACAGAGGCGTGTTTTGATATTAACAGAAAACAGTAAGTAATTATGAGCCATTACACGCGTAGGTTTATTTTCTGATTCCTTCTAGTAGTAGTAATCTGGAAGTAGCCAATCCAGGGTTGGTATAACTTGTTGCTGTCATTCGATTGCTAAGTGATGTCCAACTCTTTGCTACCCCATGGACTACAGCACACCAGGCTTTCCTGTTCTTCACTATCTCCAGGAGCTTCCTCAGACTCATGTTCATTGATTTGGTGATGCCATCCAACCGTCTCATCCTCTGTCATCCCCTTCTCCTCCTGCCTTCAATCTTTCCTAACATCAGAGTCTTTTCCAGTGAGTCCTCTCTTCACATCAGATGGACAAAGTATTAGAGTTTCAGCTTCAGCATCAGTCCTTCCAGTGAATTTTCAGGGTTGATTTCCTTCAGGATTTACTGGTTTGATCTCCTTGCTGTCCAGAGGACTCAAGAGTCTTCTCCAGCACCACAATTTGAAAGCATCAGTTCTTCAGCCCTCAGCCTTCTATATGGTCCATCTCTCACATCTGTACATGGCTACTGGAAAAACCACAGCTTTGACTATACGGATCTTTGCTGGCAAAGTACTGTCTCTGCTTTTTAATATGCTGTCTAGGTTTGTCATAGCTTTCCTTCCTAGGAGCAAGTGTCTTTTAATTTCATGGCTGCATTCACCATCCACAGTGATTCTGGAGCCAAAGAAAATGATATTTGTCAGTTTCCACTTTTTCCCCTTCTATTTGCCATGAAGTGATGGGACTGGATGCCATGATGTTCATTTTTTGAATGTTGAATTTTAAGCCAGCTTTTTCACATTCCTCTTTCACCCTCAAGAGGCCCTTTAGTTCCTCTTTGCTTTCTGCTGTTAGAGTGGTATCATCTGCATATCTGAGGTTGTTGATATTTCTCCTGGCCATCTTGATTCCAGCGTGTGAGTTATCCAGCCTGGCATTTTGCATGACGTATTCTGCGTATAAGTTAAATAAGCAGAGCAACAATGTACAGTTTTGTCATAGTCTTTTTCCAATTTTTAACCAGTCTGTTGTTCCATGTCCAATTCTAACTGTTGCTTCTTGATCTGCACACAGGTTTCTCAGGAGACATGTTAGATGGTCTGGTATTCCTGTCTCGTTAAGAATCTTCCACAGTTTGTCATGATCTACACAGTCAAAGGCTTTAGCATAGTCAATGAAGCAGAAGTAGACATTTTTCTGGAATTCCCTTGCTTTCTCTATGGTCCAACAAATGTTGGCAATTTGATCTCTGCTTCCTCTGCCTTTTCTAAATCCAGCTTGCACATCTGGAAATTTTTGGTTCCTGTACTGCTAAAGCCTCACTTGAAGGATTTTGAGTATTACCTTGCTAGCATGTGAAATGAGTGCAATTGTGCAGTAGTTTGAACATTCTTTAGAATTGCCTTTCTTTGGAATTGGAAC
The DNA here is from genome assembly GCA_006410675.1 of Oreotragus oreotragus. Lineage (NCBI taxonomy): Eukaryota > Metazoa > Chordata > Mammalia > Artiodactyla > Bovidae > Oreotragus > Oreotragus oreotragus. The sequence continues at coordinate 340,673 of SJYX01013265.1, read as the reverse complement.
GAAAACTGACCTTTTCTTTCTTTTTTAAAAATAAATTAAAAAAAATAAATGTATTTTTAATTGAAGGGTAATTGCTTTACAGTATTGTGCTTGTTTCTGCCAAATACTAACATGAATCAACCATATGTATACATATGTCCCCCCCCTCCCCACCTTGAACCTCCCTCCCACCTCCTAACTTCCTGGATGGTGACCCAGAAATCTAAGAAGGAACCAGATCCCCAAAGACAGGGTGTAGTTATACCTATCAGTGGTTGTCTGAGGAGGCTTTACAAATAGCTGAGAAAAGGAGAGACGTGAAAGGCAAGGGAGAAAGGGAAAGATATACACAACTGAAAGCAGAGTTCCAGGAATAGTAAGGAGAGATAAGAAAGCCCAAAAGAATGGGAAGGACTAGCAATCTCTTCAAGAAAACTGCACATATCAAGGGAACATTTCACGCAAGGAGGGCTCGATAAAGGACAGCAATGGTAAGGACCTAACAGAAGCAGAAGAGATTAAGAAGAGGGGGCAAGAATACACAGAAGAACTATACAAAAAGGTCTTAAAGATAACCACGATGGTGTCATCACTCACCCAGAGCATGAAGTTAAGAGGGCCTTAGGAAGCATTACTACAAACAAAGCTAATGGAGGTGATAGAATTACAGCTGAGCTATTTCGTCATCCTAAAAGATGATGCTGTTAAAGTGCTGCACTCAATATGTCAACAAATTTGGGAAAATCAGCAGTGGCCACAAGACTAGAAAATGTCTGTTTTCCACAACAGTATGAGACTAGATATCAATTACAGGGAAAAAATGTAAAAAAACATAAACACATAGAGATTAAACAATAGGTTTCTAAATAACAAACAGGTTACTGAAGAAATCAAATTAGATTTCTGGGTCACCATCCTAACTTCAGGCTTCCCTAATAGCTCAGTTGGTAAAGAATCCGCCTGCAATGCTAGAGACACCAGGGTTCGATTCCTGCATTGGGAAAATCTGCTGGAGAAGGAACAGGCTACTCACACATAAACACATAGAGATTAAACAATAGGTTTCTAAATAACAAACAGGTTACTGAAGAAATCAAATTAGATTTCTGGGTCACCATCCTAACTTCAGGCTTCCCTAATAGCTCAGTTGGTAAAGAATCCGCCTGCAATGCTAGAGACACCAGGGTTCGATTCCTGCATTGGGAAAATCTGCTGGAGAAGGAACAGGCTACTCACTCCAGTATTCTTGGGCTTCCTTGTGACTCAGCTGGTAGAGAATCCACCTACAATGCAGGAGACCTGAGTTTGATCCTTGGGTTGGGAAGATTTGCTTAAGAAGGTAAAGCCTACCCACTCCAGTATTCTGGCCTGGAGAATTCCGTGGACTGTATAGTCCATGGGGTTGCAGAGAGTTAGACATGACTGAGTGACTCTCCCTTTTAGGACCTTCCGATCATAATTTCATGCCTGCCTTTGATCCTTAAGCCCACTTTATGATACAAAATATTTTTAGGACCTTAGCCATCGTATCTAATTCCAGAAAGCTAAGAGTAAGGGAGAAAGGTCAAAATGTACTTGAGCAGCTGTCTACTCCTCCTTTAAGGAGAGTTTTCCTGAATCTCCACCCACCCACTTCTGCTGAGACTTCGTTGCTTGGAACTGAGGTGGCCACACCTACCTATAAGCGAGTGGGGCATTTGACTTTCAGAGTAAGTTGTCACCTTGAATACAATTAAAACTTCATTTTCAAAGTAGGGATGAATGGATATTAGTAACCAGCAGGATGAGCCAAAGTTCTCGTGGGCCTTAACTCGAGATCTAGAAAAAACAGCTGTGTAGACTTGGGTTCATCTCTGCAGCCCGCTTGTCTCCTTGCTCCTCTACTTATCATGGGAGCCAATGAGCCTCCTGGACATACATCATGACATGTTCTGAACTGACCTTGAGACCCCTTGTTGGGGTTAGGTGTGGAGGATCTTAGAAGCCACTCAGAAAACGAGCCTTCACCAAGAGGAGGAAGGCATCTGTGAGTCTGGGTGGGAGGTAAGCGCAACTCTGAGTAAAGCTTGGCAGCTGGTACTGAGATCCTCTCTGACTTCCCTTCTCTGGGGGTTTGTCCGTTTTGGGGACTAAGAGGTTTCTGCCTATAAACTCAAGTGTGACTGTATTATTAAATTCAAGCATGTCAGGACAAATGGCTCTGCTGTGGAGGTCCATCTGAATGTAAGGCAGACAGAGGAAGCTATTTCTTATTTTTCAAGCCACTGATTTATCGAGATGACTTCAGGATTAAGCACATGGCAGCCAGGGTTATCTAGAGCAACATGCACCCACAGGGACAGGCACGGAAGGAAATGTGATAGGGATCAGAGGGACGTTGCGAGTGACGGATGTAAGATAATCCTCAGTGGCTTGCCAAGTTACCAGCAGGGGTTCTTTTCATGGGGCTGGAAATCATGTCTTGGTCTGGCATTAGAGTTAGTAACATGAAGATTTAACAGTTAGTGTCATTTATTCATAAACATGCTGAGGCCTGGGGATACTCAAGTTACACTAAGTTCACACAGGCTTCAGCTGAGTCGGTTTTTGCTCAAACACCAAATCCTGAGGCTAAAAAACACAACTCAGGTGAAACTTATGTAACCCCCGTCACTCCCTACTCCTAAATTCTTCTGCCCCATTTCATACAAACTCAAATGGAAAGAGAAAAGAAAAGGAGAAAGAAGACAGAAAAGTAAGACAGCAAGAATGCAAGAAAGAAGAGAGGGGAAGATGAAAGAAGAGAGGAAGGAAGAAAGAAAAAATGTGGAAAGAAGTGGGGCAGAAAAGACCCAAACACTCAAAGTGGTAATCATCAGTAGAGCTATGAGCCGTAGTTGGCCAACTATGAGCCAACTTTAGAGCCGTCCGTCCATAAGTGGTATCATACAGGATTTGTCTTTCTCTGTCTGACTTGTGTCGTTTGGCATATGCACTCAAGGTCCACCCATGTTGTGGCAGAATTTTCTTCTTTGTGGCTAAATAATATTCCATTGTGTATATATACATATATATATGACATGTACATACATACACATATAGAAATAAAAATTATTCGTTCATCCATTGACCAGATGTTTATGTGGCTTTCATATCTTGACTCTTGTGAGTAATGCTGCAGTAAACATGGGTGCACAGACATCTCTTCAAGTAGTGATTTCATTTTCTGTGGATATACCCTATAAATAGTAGTAGACTAGAGATCGCTCCAAGAAAATTAGTGATACCAAGGGAACATTTCATGCAGAGATGGGCACAATAAAGGACAGAAATGGTATGGACCTAACAGAAGCAGAAGATATTAAGAAGAGGTGGCAAGAATACACAGAAGAACTACACAAAAAAGATATTCATGACCCAGATAACCACCTTGGTGTGATCACTCACCTAGAGCCAGATATCCTGGAATGCAAAGTCAAGGGGGCCTTAGGAAGCATTTCTATGAACAAAGGTAGTGGAGGTGATGGAATTCCAGTTGAGCTATTTCAAAACCTAAAAGATGACACTGTGAAAGTGCTGCACTCAATATGTCAGCAAATTAGGAAAACACACCAGTGGCCACAGGACTGGAAAAGGTCAGTTTTCATTCCAATCCCAAAGAAAGGCAATGCCAAAGCATGTTTGAACTATTGCACAATTACACTCATCTCACACACTAGCAAACAAATGCTCTAACTTCTCCAAGCCAGGCTTCAACAGTATGTGAACTTTGAACTTCCAGATGTTCAAACTAGATTTAGAAAAGTCAGAGGAACCAGAGACCAAATTGCCAACATCTGTTGGATCATAGAAAAAGCGAGAGGGTTCCAGAAAAACATCTACTTCTGCTTTATTGACTACACCAAAGCCTTTGACTGTGTAGACACAACAAACTGTGGAAAATTCTTAAAGAGATGGGAATACCAGACCACTACTTGCCTCCTGAGAAATCTGTATGCAGGTTAAGAAGTAACAGTTAGAACTGAATATGGAACAACAGACTGGTTCCAAATCAGAAAAGGAGTACATCACGGTTGTATATTGTCACCCTGCTTATTTAACTTATATCCAGAGTATATAAAGTGAAATGCCAGGCTGGATGAAGCACAAGCTGGAATCAAGATTGCCGGGAGAAATATCAATAGGCTCAGATATGCAGATGACAGCAGCCTTATGGCAGAAAGTGAAGAGGAGCTAAAGAGACTCAATGAAAGTGAAAGAGGAGAGTGAAAAAGTTGACTTAAAGCTCAACATTCAGAAAACTAAGATCATGGCATCTGGCCTCATCACTTCATGGCAAATAGATGGAGAAACAGTGGAAACAGTGACAGACTTTATTTTGGGGGGCCCCCAAATCACTGCAGATGGTGACTGCAGCTATGAAATTAAAAGATGCTTGCTCCTTGGAAGAAAAACTATGGAGCATATTAAAAACCAGAGACATTACTTTGCCAGCAAAAGTCCATCTAGTTACAGCTATGGTTTTTCAATAGTCATGTATGGATGTGAGAATTGGACTATAAAGAAAGCTGAGCACCAAAGAATTGATGCTTTTGAACTGCAGTGTTGGAGAAGACTTGAGAGTCCCTTGGATTGCAAGGAGATCCAAATAGTCCATACTAAAAAAATATAGTCCTGAATATTCATTGGAAGGACTGATGTTGAAGCTGAAACTCCAATGTTTTGGCCACCTTATGTGAAGAACTGACTCATTGGAAAAGACCCTGATGCTGGGAAAGATTGAAGGCAGGAGGAGAAGGGGACGACAGAGGATGAGATGGTTGGATGGCATTACTGACTCGATAGACATGAGTTTGAGCAAGCTTCGGGAGTTGGTGATGGACAGGGAAGCCTGGCATGCTGTATGTAGTTCATAGGGTCGCAAAGAGTCAGACACGACTGANATATATATATATATATATATATATATATATATATATAACTGAATTACTTTGAAATATCAATACCCTCAGATATGCAGATGACACCACTCTACAGGCAGAAAGTGAGGAGGAACTAAAGAGCCTCTTGATGAAAGTGAAAGACGAGAGTGAAAAAGTTGGCTTAAAACTCAGCATTCAAAAGATGAAGATTATGGCATCTGGTCCCATCATTTCATGGCAAATAGATGGGGAAACAATGGACACAGTGACAGACTGTTTTCTTGGGCTCCAAAATCACTGCAGATGGTGACTGCAGCCAAGAAATTAAAAGATGCTTTCTCCTTGGAAAGAAAAACTATGACCAACATAGATGGCATATTAAAAAGCAGAGACATTGCTTTGCCAACAAAGGTCCATCTAGTTAAAGCTATGGTTTTCTCAGTAGTCATGTATGGATGTGAGAGCTGGACCATAAAGAAAGCTGAGTACTGAAGAATTGATGTTTTTGAACTGTGGTGTTGGAGAAGACTCTTGAGAGTCCCTTGGACTGCAAGGAGATGCAACCAGTCAATCCCAAAGGAAGTCAATCCTGAAAATTCATTAGAAAGACTGATACTGAAGCTGAAACTCCAATACTTTTGCCATCTGATGCAAAGAACTGACTCATTAGAAAAGACCTTGATGCTGGGAAAGATTGAAGGCAGGAGGAGAAGGGAACGACAGAGGATGAGTTGGTTGGATGGCATCACTGACTCAATGGACATGAGTTTGAGAAAGCTCTGAAAGTTGGTGATGGACAGGGAGGCCTGGCATGCTGCAGTCCATGGGGTTGCGAGGAGTAGGACATGACTGAGCAACTGAACTGACTTTACTGTACACCTAAAACTAATACAACATTTTAAATCAACTATACTTCAATAAAATTTTTTTAAAAAACACAGTCTAATAGCTTTCTCATATGATGGTCTTTCCAATGTTTGAAGAGTATTAAAAAGAACCACCAAGTCTTGTCTCCCTCAGTCAAAAATCACAGTTGTTACAGGATGATACAGATGAAATAATGGAGGTCTAGGAGTCAGTGACCTGGCTCTACCACTTAGTAACCATGCTACCTTGATCAAGGCACTTAATGCCACTCAATTTCAGCACTGTAATCTATTAAGACTGGTATAACAATGTTTATCTCATAGGATGATTATGGGGATCAAAATCAGTATCACAGTGTGTGACAAAGACTTGCACATTGTAAATTTGTATGTAAATCTGATCATGGATGCCTCTACTTGTGCACAGTTGAGTAGTTACCCTTACACCAGAATAAAGCACTTCAGAATAGGGGTTGATCTGTAAAAAGTAAAACTATATAATTTACTCTCAGTGAAAACACTCTTTTTAATCATGCCTAAAGTGGCATTAGATGTCGTTATTAGCTGTGCTGGCTCATCTTAAAGTCACAGTCAGTTAAAAAAACCCCAGATCTTCATGTCTGCTTTTTTCATGTGCACTCATGGTATTTAACCTAGATGCAAGAATTAATCTTTCTCAAAAAATTTAAGTATAATTGATTCATAATATTTATTATATGTTTCAGGTGTACAACATACTAATTCAATATTTTTACATATTACTCCACTTAGAGTTATTAGAAAATGTTGGCTATGTTCCCTGGGCTGTATAAAATATTCTTAAAGCTTATTTATCTTATACATTGTAGTTTGTACCTATTAATCCCTACTCTGAGGAATTAATCTTGGTACCAGTTAAATTTCACACTGTTGGTCTTGACCCAGTGCTTGAGTATGTTGAGGATATTTAGAGTATTGAATGAAGTTTCTGGATGAGGTCTACCACTCAGATTTGCAGTATCTACAACCAGTTTTCTTTCCAATATATTTTTTTCTGTGGCCAGCTAAAGGCACAGATTTAATCTCTACTTTTCCATTGCAGGACTAGAAAAATCTATACCTATAGATATAGGAGGTCCTGAAATACTTTAAAATGGCATCTTCCAGGGTATCTGACTCCACAATTCCTTGAACATTGTAACACTGAACATTGTAATACTGTACAGGAGGTGATGACCAAAACCATCCCCCCAAAAAAAGAAATGTAAGAAGGCAAAGAGGTTGTTGGAGGAGCCTTACAAATAGAAGCAAAATGCAAAGAAGAAAGGGAAATATATACCAAATTTAATGCAGAGTTTAGGAGATAAGCAAGGAGAAATAAAGTTTTCTTAAGTGAACAATACAAAGAAATGGAGGAAAACAATACAATGGGAAAGATAGAAATCACTTCAAGAAAATCAGATACCAAGAGACTATTTCAGGCAAAGATGGGCACCATAAAGGACAGAAATGGCAAGGACTTAACAGAAGCAGAAGAGGTTAAAAAAAAAAAAAGTGGTGGCAAGAATACATAGAACTGGACAAAAAAAGATCTTAATAATCTGGATAACAATGACTGTATGGCCATTCACCTAGAGCCAGACATCCTGGAGTGTGAGTTCAAGCGGGCCTTAGGAAGCATTACTATGAACAAAGATTTGGGAGGTAATGGAATTCCAGCTGAACTATTTCAAATCCTAAGAGATGCTGCTGTGAAAGTGCTGCACTCAATATGCCAGCAAATTTGGAAAACTCAGCAGTGACCACAAGACTGGAAAAGGTCCGTTTTCATTCTAATCCCTAAGAAACGCAATGCCAAAGAATGTTCAACTTATCGTACATTTGCACTCATTTCACATGCTAGCAAGATACATTCAAAATCATTCAAGATAGTCTTCAGCGGTATATAAACAGAAAACTTCCATATGTTCAGCTGTATATAAAAAGGCAGAGGAACCAGAGATTAAATCACCAACATCTGTTGGATCATGGGCTTCCCTTGTAGCTCGGTTGGTAAAGAATCTGCCTGCAATGCAGGAGACTCAGGTCTGATTCTGGGTTGGGAAGATCCCCTGGAGAAGGAAATGGCAACCCACTCCAGTATTCTTGCCTGGAGCATCCCATAGACAGAGGAACCTGGCAGGCTACAGGTTCCCTGGGGTCTCAAGAGTCCAACACATCTTAGCAACTAAACCACCACTAGTTGGATCATAAAAAAAGCAAGGGAATTTTAAAANCTGGGTTGGGAAGATCCCCTGGAGAAGGAAATGGCAACCCACTCCAGTATTCTTGCCTGGAGCATCCCATAGACAGAGGAACCTGGCAGGCTACAGGTTCCCTGGGGTCTCAAGAGTCCAACACATCTTAGCAACTAAACCACCACTAGTTGGATCATAAAAAAAGCAAGGGAATTTTAAAAAAATCCACTTCTGCTGTATTGACTATGCTAAAGCCTTTGACTGTGTGGATCACAACAAACTGTGAAAACTTCTTAAAGAGATGAGAATACCAGACCTTCTTACCTGCTTTTTGAGAAACCTGTATTCAGGGCAAGAAGCAACAGTTAGAAATGGATATGAAACTATAGACTTGTTAAAAATTGGGAAAGGAGTACAACAAGGCTGTATATTGTCATCCTGCTTATTTAAGTTACATGCAGAGTACATCATGTGAAATGCCAGACTGGATGAATCAGAATCTGGAATCAAGATTGCTGGGAGAAATGTAAACCTCAGATATGCAGATGATACTACCCTAATGCAAGAAAGTGAAGAGGGACTAAAGAGCCTATTGATGAAGGTGAAAGAGGAGAGTGAACACAGTGGCTTAAAACTCAACATTCTAAAAACTAAGATCATGGCATCTGGTCCCATCATTTCATGGCAAATAGATAGGGAAAAAGCAAAACAGTGACAGATTTTCTTTTCTTGGGCTCCAAAATCACTGCTGACAGTGACTGCAGCCATGAAATTAAGAGATGCTTGCTCCTTGGAAGAAAAGCTATGACAAACATAGACAGTATGTTAAAAAAGCAAAGACATCACTTTGCCAACAAAGGTCCATATAGTTAAAGCTATGGATTTTATAGTAGTCATGTATGGATGTGAGAGTTGGACCATAAAGAAGGTTGAGCACTGAAGAATTGATACTTTTCAAACTGTGGTGTTGGAAAAGACTGAGAGTCCTTTGGACAGAAGATCCAACCAGTCAATCCTAAAGGAAATAAATCCTGAATATTCACTGGAAGAACTGATGCTGAAGCTCCAACACTTTTGTGCCAGATGCAAAGAGGCAACTCTTTGGAAAAGCCCCTGATGCTAGGGAGGATTGATTGAGGGCTAGAGGAGAAGGGGGCAATAGAGGATGAGATGGTTGGATGGCATCACCAATTCAATGGACATGAGTTTAACCTAACTCTGGGAGATAGTGAAGGACAGGGAAGCCTGGCTTCCTGCAGTTCATGGGATTGCAAAGAATTAGACCCAACTTAGCGACTGAACAGCAAATCCCTTGAAATGTCTAAGAAAAGCCCCACCACCCCATTTTTGTTACGTTGGTGGCATGGGAAAGGAGTATTAAGTGGCTTCATTTTCTTGCCAGTGCTTGTAAGAAGCCTCTACTTTTTGATGAAAGGTTGATGATGTCCTAGTAGAAGATGATGATCTGACAACTTTCCATTTTTGTTGCTGCAGTGATGAAGAAAATGATCTGACTCATCTCACTTCAAATTCTGGAGACCTTTCCATATCCATTTATTGCATATGAGCACTTCCTCTTTTCAGGAGAATGGAAAATTAGCCATTAGCCAGAATTTATTTTTGATGTTGTCTTTCCATATGCTAAGGATATGTGACTTAGCAATTCTTATATTATCTTAGCATCATCTCAAAGATGCAATTAAGTGAATTTCCAAAAGGAAAGTGTCCCAGTACAGACAGACCACTTTCTGGGGGTGTTATTATTAGGTTAACTAGCCAGGGAAGGGCAAAAAGTAGGATTGGCTTTGGTACTTGGGCTGTAAAAATATGCACACAGATCTTTTTTCTGAGCCTTCTTGCTTAGCTAAGCATTTCTCTATAACTCTTGTATATCTTACTTCCTTAATTTTTAAAAATTAAGATATAATATACATATATTATACAATATACATATACATATACATATATTCATTTCAGACCTACAGCATAATGATTTTATATTTGTATATAGTACAAAATAATTACCACAAGAAGTCTACTTAGCATAACATTTTTCTGTGATGAGAACTTCGAAGGTCCATTCTCTTAGCAACTTTCAAATATGGAATACAATATTATTAACTATAGACACCATTCTGTATATTACTACTTCCTTAATGAGTTCATGATATCTTTAAGTTCTACCTTTATATACAGTCCTTCCCCTATGTCTTCAAACATATTTAAAATTTTCTATCTTGAAAAAACTTCCTTTGACCCTACTATCAACTCTAATAAGAGAGGAATGAACTTTTCAAACCATATACATACACTTTGCCTCTATTTACTTGTCATTTAATCATATATAGAGCTTTTGTTACACCTCTACCATCAAACTGAAATGTTTCCATTATCTAGAATATCTCAAATGAGCTCTTACTCTTTGACTCCTTTGTAGGGCTATTGTGATTGACTATGTTCCTAAAATTATCCTTTCAAAATATTTTACTATTCTAGTTTTTCATGCCACCCTAATTTCTGTCTTATCATTGCCCTTAAAATAACTTACAAATTCTGGTATTACTTTGGTCTTTTGTCTAACTCTCTAGCCTTATCTCTTTCCCAGCTCACATTTTACACAATCATGCCCAAAATTTGTTTTTTCATGGTTCCTTGATAAGTGCAATTTCTCTTCACTTAATTCTGTTTCTTGGGACGTGATATTCTGTCCCACAAGAATACTCAACCCTACTTCCCTTTCATCAGGCTAACTCCTCATCCCTTATACATCTGCTAAAATGCAAGTTATTTAAGGAGGTCTTTTGCAACTTTTAAAGTTGCAACCTGCTCTTTGAGCTCAGAGATCCATATCACAGCACTTATATTATTTTATTGTTATTAAATCAACTGTCAGTCACTTTCACAAAGTTATAGGTTTTGTAAAGATTTGGTCTGTTGCTGCATACTCCCAGAGATAGGCACATGTGGTTATTCACTAGTGGTTGTTGAATGAATAGATGCATAAGATGTATAAATAGATGAGTGGATATTCTCTGTAATCCCTACTGATTCCTTTTCTTCTTTCTTTCCTCTCATGTATACAATCGAGGTAATTATGTTTCCCATAACTATTTCACAATATTGTGAGGATTAAATAAAGTAATATATGTAAAATAACTTATTAATACATTACAAACAGATATACTTGCTATTATGCTTACCAGGTGGCTCCATGGTAGAGTCCTCCTGCAAAGGCAGGAGATGGAGAAGACAAGAGTTCAGTCCCTGGGTCAGGAAGATCCCCTGGAGGAGGAAATGGCAACCACTCCAAAATTCTTGCTTGGAAAATTCCATAGACAGAGGAGTCTGGAGGGCTACAGCCCATGGGGTTGCAAAGAGTCAGACATGACTGAGCATGCACACATACTTGCTATTATTATTTTTTCCTTATTAGCAAGACAGTTTCTCATCTATGGTGAAGAATGCCCTCAGAAATATTTATATTAGGACAAATGTTATTTAAGGGTACAATTGCAACAAATAGCAAACAAGCCTTAGACATCTAATGCACAATATAGTGAATATCAACAACAATATTGTATTGTAAGCAGTAATCTTGCTGGCTTTCCTGGTGGCTCAGACAGTAAAGAATCTGCCTGCAATGCAGGAGAACCAGGCTCAATCCCTGGGTCAGAAAGACCCCCTGGAGAAGGAAATGGGTACCCACTTCAGTATTCTTGCCTGGACAGTTCCATGAACAGAGGAGTCCATGGGGTCACAAAGAGTTAAACATGACTGAGAGACTAACACTTTCACTTTCTTTTCACTTTCAAACTTGCTAAAAGCCTAGATATGTATGGATGTGAGAGTTGGACTGTGAAGAAAGCTGAGCACTGAAGAATTGATGCTTTTGAACAGTGGNACTTAAAGCTCAACATTCAGAAAACTAAGATCATGGCATCTGGCCTCATCACTTCATGGCAAATAGATGGAGAAACAGTGGAAACAGTGACAGACTTTATTTTGGGGGGCCCCCAAATCACTGCAGATGGTGACTGCAGCTATGAAATTAAAAGATGCTTGCTCCTTGGAAGAAAAACTATGGAGCATATTAAAAACCAGAGACATTACTTTGCCAGCAAAAGTCCATCTAGTTACAGCTATGGTTTTTCAATAGTCATGTATGGATGTGAGAATTGGACTATAAAGAAAGCTGAGCACCAAAGAATTGATGCTTTTGAACTGCAGTGTTGGAGAAGACTTGAGAGTCCCTTGGATTGCAAGGAGATCCAAATAGTCCATACTAAAAAAATATAGTCCTGAATATTCATTGGAAGGACTGATGTTGAAGCTGAAACTCCAATGTTTTGGCCACCTTATGTGAAGAACTGACTCATTGGAAAAGACCCTGATGCTGGGAAGGATTGAAGGCAGGAGGAGAAGGGGACGACAGAGGATGAGATGGTTGGATGGCATTACTGACTCGATAGACATGAGTTTGAGCAAGCTTCGGGAGTTGGTGATGGACAGGGAAGCCTGGCATGCTGTAGTTCATAGGGTCGCAAAGAGTCAGACACGACTGAGTGACTGAACTGAACTGACCCTATAAGTGGGACTGCTAGATCATGTGGTAGTTCAGGGGTTTTTTAACAGGTGAATTATTTATTTATTATTTTTGGTTGCACTGGCTGTTTACAGCTGTGCCTGGGTTTTCTCCAGTTGCCTGCAAGTGGGGCTGTGCACAAGCTTCTCACTGAGGCACTCCTCGTTGCAGAGCATGGGCTCAATACTTGTAGCACATGGGCTTTGTTGCTCTGCAGCGTTTTGGATCTTCCTGGGCCAGGGATCAAACTCATGTCCCCTGCACCAACAGATCCTTAACCACTGGACCACCAGGGAAGCCCCAGATTGAGTTTTTGATGTACCATACTATTGTCTGTATGGCTGTACCGTGTTACGTTCCCACCAACAGTAAACACATAAGGGTTTCCTTTTTACCATGTCTTTGCCAATATTTGTTATCTGTTGTTTTTTTTGATGATAGCCATCTAACAGATATGAAATGATGTCTCTTTGTGGTTTTTATTTGCGTTTTTCTGATGATTAATGCTTTTTAGCATCTTTTTATATCCTATTCACATGTCTTCTTTGGAAAAATGTCTGTTCAAGTCCTCTGCATCTTTTAAAATTGGATTATTTGCTTTATGGCTTTTGAATTGTATGAGTTTCTTCATATATTTTAGGTATTAACCCCTTATAGTTTGCTTATATTTTCTCCTATTCTCAAGTTTGACTTCTCGATTTATTATTTCCTCTGCTATATGGAATTTTTTAAGTTAACATAGACCCACTTGCTTATTTTCATTTTTGTTGCCTGTGCTTTTGGCATCTCATCCAAGAGATTACTGCTAAGACCAATGTTGAAGATCTTTTTCCCCGAGTTTTTCCCAGGAATTTTATGGTTTGGGGTCTTATATTTAGATCTTTGATCAATTTCAGATTAATTTTTGTGAGTGGTCTAAGAAAGGGGTCCAGTTTTATTCTTTTGCATGTGGATATCCTGTTTGTCCAAAACTATTTTTTGGAAAGACACTCCTTTCCTCATTGTGTACTCTAGTATCCTTGTCAAAACTTAGCTGACCAGGTATGCATGAGTTTATGTCTAGGTTTTCTGTTCTGTTCCATGAGTCTATTGGCCCATTTTTATGCCAATAACATAAGTATGCCATGCTTCTTTGATTACTATAGTTTTAAAATACAGTTTTATACTATAGCTTTAAATCAGTTAATGTTTCCTTTTTTCTTGTTGTTCTTTCTCAAAATTGCTATGGCTATTTGGGGTGTCTAGTGGTTCCAAGCAATTTTTAAAAATAGTGTTTTCTATTTCTGTGGAAAATGCCATTGGAGTTTTGGTCAGGATTGCATTAAATATGGAGATCACTTTGGGTAATATATTTTTACATTATTAATTATTCCAATCCAAGACCGTGGGATACCTTTCCATTTATTTGTCTTCTTCAGTCTTTTTCATCAATGTCTTATAGTTTTCACTGTATAGGTCTTTCTCCTCCTTGATTAGATTTATTGATTTTGATGCTATTATGAAAAGAGATTGCTTTCTTAATTTCTCTTTCAGATAGTTCATTGTTAGTATATTAAAATGCAACTGATTTTGTTTGTATCCTGCAACTTTACTGAGTTCACTTACTAGCTCTAACAGTTTTTGGTGATGTCTGTAGGGTTTTTACATATAAAATCTTGCCATCTGCCAATAAAGATGATCTAAACTTCTTCCTTCCTGATATAATGTCTTTCTTCTTGCTTCACTCCTCTGTCTAGGACTTTCAGTGCTATAGAATAGAAATAAAGTAGACATCCTTGTCTTGCTCCTTATCTTAGAGGAAAAAAAGTCACTTGTGGCCCTTACTATGCTAAGGAAAATTTCTTCTAGCCTCAATTTGTTGAGAATTTTAAGAATCTGCCTGCAATGCGGGAGACCCATTCCTGGGTTGGGACGATCCCTTGGAGAAGGAAACGACACCCCACTCCAGTATTCTTGTCTGGAGAATTCCGTTGACAGAGGAGGCTGGCACACTACAGTCCATGGGGATGTAAAGTGTCTGACACAACTGATCGACTAACACTCTACTATGAAAAGATATGTTTTATCACGTGCTTTTCCTGCACCTACTAAGATTATCATGTGAGATTTTTATTAGTTAAAACCATCCTTAAATCCCAAAGATAAATATATGATTCTTTTAATGTGCAGTTAAATTTGACTTGCTAGTATATTGAAAATTTTTGCATCTATATTCATCAGGGATATTGGTCTCTAATTTTCTTCAAGTGTCATTATCTTGTTTTGATATCGGGGTGATGCTGGCCTGGTAAAATAAATCTGATAGTGTTCCCTCTTTTTCAGTTTTTTTTTTGGAGGAGAAAGATGGGTATTAATTCTTCTTAAGTGTTTTGTAGAATTCACATGTGAAGCTATCTGGTCCTGAGCTTTTGTTTGTTGGGAAGCTTTTGATTATCAATTCAGTCTCTTTGTTATCGATCTATTGAAAACTCTATTTCTATTTACCCCAGAATCGATGGGGCAGGGCTCAGGGCAAGAGGCTGACCTTGTAATGATAAGATAGAGTCTTGCTTTAGGGCGATGGTTGGGATATAGAGCAGTAGCAGCTCTTGTCCTATGAATGATGAGATGTGGTGGTGTCCTAAACCTGGAGAGTGGGTCCAGCAGGAACCGGGGCTCCTGAGGGCAGATCTCACCACAGCTACAGTTCCAGCCTCAGAGAGGAGGTTCAGCCATGGAACTCCAGGAAAGCTCCATCAGCTGAGGTCAGCATTGGTAAAGACCGTGATGGAACTCTGTAATAAAGGTTGCAAACTGTCACAGTAGTGAGGCTTCCTGGGTTCTCTTGCTCTTCTTTTACCTGTGAGGTCAACTTTTTCCGAGGCGGTCCTTCTTGGTGCAGAGCTGCATTTGACTGGGAGAGGGAGTGATGCAGATAATATGCCTCTTACACTTTTCTCTGTGATCACCCTTGGCTTTTTAGCTCTGCTTAATTTGCTACTGCTTCTTCATAGTCCAGAGTTTTCCCTGAGATACTGCCTTTGATTTGTAGTTTATTTATTGTTTTGAGTTTAAGTTTTTTTTTTTTTTCCTTCTCTTTTTTTTTGGGAGGTGGGGGAGACAAGTATTGAGATCTCCTAGCCCTCCATCTTGCTTAAATGAAAAACTTCTGGCAGAGGAAAAATGGCCTAAGATGGGAAGCCTGAAATGCAAGAAGGAATGAAAAGAAATACAGGGGAAAATATTTTAAATATACGATTATACCTGAAAGATCTCAGATTGAAAAAAGTGATAAGACCTTGTCACATAAATTTGAAAAGAAACAAGGTACAAGTAATATACAGACAACAGTAGCATATAAGTAAGGAGAGAAGAGAATTCATAAGTTTAAGAGTATAATAATGGTATTGATTAACTGTAAATGTTAATATTATTTGATATTTGTAATAATCACAAGAAATGGAGAAATAAAATACACAGCCGCCACTGTAGCAAGTGGAAAAATACGTGGAATGTGAAAAAATCAATCCAAAGAATAAAGGCTATGAGATTAAAAACAAACCATAGAATAGGCCAAAAAAAACAAAATTGAAATCAAAAAATGATAGATTTAAAACATGTATGTAGCTAACTACATTAAGTGGATCAAATCCTCCAATTAATAGACAAAGATTGTAGGCTGGATAGAAAATGAAAATAATAACAATAAAATCTAACTCTAGGTCCTTTTCAAGACACATACCTAGAATATCAGAACCAGGGAAGTTGACAAATAAAAGGACATTAAATAGTATAGTTGCTTTTGCTACTTCTGTATTGAATACATTTTAAGGCAAAATACATTGCTAGACATAACTAGGATCCTTCATAAATGTACATTTAAAAGTGTGGAATAACTTAGGTGTTATGAATTAACGCAACCCTCTTACTAAAACTTCAGCGGGACAGTAAAAAGAAGGGCTGCTCTTCCTTGTTAATATAGGTGCAAAAGCCATAAACAAAACACTAGCAAACTTAGTCTAGGGACAGGTAAAAAGGACAACACATTAGGGCCAAAGTGGGCTTATTTCAGGAATAAAAGTTTAGTTTAAAAATCAGTTTAGAAAACCATTTAATATAATTAACTATATTAAGATATTAATGGAGAAAAATAATCACATCAGTGGACAATGAAAAATCTTATACAATATTGTTTACGACTTAAAATATTTCTTAGCACATTAGTTGTAAAAATGAAACTACCTGATTCAGATAAAGAGTTTCTATAAAAATCCCATTTAACAGGTGTCATGCTTAATGGTGAAATGTTGAATATTTTCCCTTTAAAATCAAAAGCAATGAAGTTCCTTTTCTTACTATTTCCATTCAGTACTGCACTGGAGATCCTAGTCAGTGCAATAAGTCAGAAAAAATATTAACTTTGAAAATGAAACTCATTTTCTCATGGGTAACAATTTTTTTATTAAAAAATACACCAAAAATTGATTAGAATTAATGAGTCCAACAAATTTCCAGATACATAATGCAATATAGAATAATTATAGTCATATGTATCAGCATTAAACAAAAATTTTAAAAACTACAAAGCTCTTAGGAGTAAATCTAACAAGACATATGAAAGCCCTGTAGAGAGAAGAATGATTAAACTTTTTTGAAAAAGTTTAAAGATGACCTAATAAATGCAGAGCTAGAATCTGTTTGTGGCTTGAAAGTCTGAATGTTGTAAGAATCATAGTCTGAACGTTGTAAGAGAAATCAAGTTGATTTGTCGATTCAGTAGTACTTGTGGAACTTAACTGATTAATTCTGAAATTTATATGCTACAACAAATGGCTAAAAATAGTCACATATGCTCTTGAAGAACAAGGTGGGAAGAATTGTTCTACCAGTTTCACAGCTTCTTTTATAATGAAGACCATATACTATTGGCGTGGAGATACACAAATACACCAGTGAGACAGGAAAGTAACCTAGGGCACACATCAATGCACATATGGCCACTATGTATGTAGAGGCCCCGGGGAAAACCAGAAAGGAAAGTTACCTGCAGTCAGTGGTGTTGGGACAAATGGGTATAACAGGGCAAAAGTATTGACCCCTAGGTCACACCATACACAAAGTGGATTCTAGTTGAATTAAAGACCTCAAGTAAAAGGCAGACTATAAAACTTTGCATCATCAACTCAGTGGACATGAGTTTGAGGAAATTCTGGGAGATAGTGAAGGACAGGGAAGCCTGGCATGCTGCAGTCCATAGAGTTGCAAAGAGTCGGACACACCTGAGCAACTGAACAATAATGTAAAGCTTTAAGAAAGTAATGGAGGAGAGTATCTTAAAGATAGGGAAGAATTTCTTAAGACAAAAAAGGCTTAGCCAAAAAGATTGACTTAACTACACTAAAAACCGGGGCCTTATGGCCATTAAAAGACAACATAAATAGAGTGAAAAGGAAAGCTGTAGAGCGGGAGAAGCTATTTATGCTACATATAACTTATGAAGGACTAATATCCAAAATACTCCTAGTATGCATATTCATATCAGAATATGAAGCTCAAAATATGACCCAGCAAGTCTACTCCTATATCTATACCAGCAGAAACTCATGTACATGTGCACCAGGAGACATGGAAAGGAATATCCACAGCAGCATGAGTTATTATGCTGCAATAATCCAAATTTTCATTAACAATAGAATAAAGAAATAAGTGATGTGATACCCGTAGGACAGAGTACAATTTGATGATAATGAACAAACTGTTAAATATAAAAGCATGAATTAATCTCACATGTCTAGTGTTGAGCAAGAGAAACAAGATGGAAAAAGCCATATGGTATGACTCTATTCTTGAGAAGTTTCCCCCCCAAAATTGGCAAAACTGAAATATAAGCGACATTTAGGTTAAACTATTAACTAAAATGTCACGGTCACAAAAGGTAGGATAGTGATTACAGACAGAGTTGTGAGTGAGAAAGGCATTACAGGAGTCTCCAGAGTGCTAGCAAAGCTCTTCCATTGAATCTAGGTCAGAGGTCAGGAAACATTTTGGTGAAGGACTAGCTAATAGCGAGTTTAGGCTTTGCGGGCCATATGGTTTCTGTCACAACTACTCAGCTCTGATAGTAGTAGACCTAGGCAGTACATAGAGGAATGGGCGTAGGTGTGTTCCAATAAGACTTTATTTATCATAAGATATTCCACAGAGTGGATTGGGCCTGTGGGCTATCTTTGCCAACTTCTGTTCTAAGTGATGGTTACATGGGTGTTTGCTTTATGATTATCTATTTTATGCATTTTGGGGATATGTATACCATAATTCCGGAGAAGGCGATGGCACCCCACTCCAGTACTCTTGCCTGGAAAATCCCATGGATGGAGGAGCCTGGTGGGGTGAAGTTCATGGGGTCGCGAAGAGTCGGACACGACTGAACGACTTCACTATCACTTTTCACTTTCATGCTTTGGAGAAGGAAATGGCAACCCACTCCAGTGTTCTTGCCTGGAGAATCCCAGAGACAGCGGAGCCTGTTGGGCTTCCGTCTATGGGGTCGCACAGAGTCCGACATGACTGATGCGACTTAGCAGTAGCAGCATGCCATAATTCACAGTAAGAAGGATGCAGACTGATGAAAGAAGGTTAGCTTGGGTGTTTAGCTTTAGGGCTATGGAATCAGAAAACTCGGGTGTGATTTGTGTCTTACTCACAAGGTACTGGGACTTGGGCAACACATATAACATATCTCTATAAAACGAGGGCTGTGATAAGACCTACCTAATAGATTTACTCTGAGACTTAGCTGAGTTGGTAAAGTTAGATGCTTAGTAGAGCTCCTAGCACATTGTATATGCTCAAGAACTTTTTTTCCCTCTTGTATAATAGAGTCTTTAAAGCACATTCAACTACTTTTAACAAGACTGCAAAGACATTCTGGTTGCTATTGAGAAAAATTATCTACTCTGAAAGGAATTCATGAAAGAATAGGAAATATACATAATCTCCTCAACACACAACATGGAAAAGTCATAAGTAAACATGGTATGCTGCCTACTATTTCCTGGAAACACTTTTTCCTTAACATAATTTTGGTGCTAAATAGAGGACTTGTAAAAAATATTTTTAACTATGTTCAAAAGTAAAAGAGGAAAAAAGTAGTGTGAAGGAAAAAGTTCATTCCTGATTTCCCAAACTGGAATGACTCTGTTTTACACCTCAGGGAAGTTTTATTAAAGGGATTAAAAGAAAGACAAAAACCAAAAAACCTGATTTTGTTTATGAAAGGGTAGAAAAATTTTTTATATCCTAATTCCAAGAAACTGTGAGGATGTTACCTTGCCTGGCAAAAGGGACTTTGCAACTGTAATTGAGCTAAGGATCTTGAGGTGGAGAGATTATCCTGGATTCCCTGGGTATTCTCAATAGAATAAAAGGGTCCTTATTTGAGAAAAAGGGAGGTAGGGGAAGGTCAGAGCCAGAGAAAGACTGGAAGATGCTCTAATGATGGCAGAAAGGGACACAAACCAAGGAATGTTAGCCTCTAGAAGCTGAAAAGGCAAGAAGTGGATTCTCCCCTACATCCTACAAAGGCAAGGCAGCTGTGCCCTGACCTTAATGTTAGCCCAGTAAGACCCATTTGAGATTTCTGACCTCCAGAACTCTAACCCAAATTTCTGTTGTTTTAAGCCACCAAGTTTGGAATAATCTGTTATAGTGGCAATTGACAATTAATAGAACTCTCATTGAGCTAGGTTGAAATAGGCCAAACATAGCTCCTTAAACTCATCCCATGCACTTTTTTGGGGAATTTTTATTGTATAATCTAAAAAGTGCTATTGATGACCTCCTGGGAACCAGGGTTAGTTACAAAGATGAATAAACGTGATCCTACTCCCCAAAGAGCTTACAGAATAATTATAGAGTACTAGTATTGGGAGATTGTCTCTTAGCTTTCTGCATATCTTACGAGCAGAGTCACAGAATGTCTTTGTTCAAGACTATCTTTTCAAGGATATCTACCTCTGTAATGAACAGCCTTAAAAGATAGCCTATATCTGTAGGCACAGGGCAGACAGGCTTACAGTCTAATACAGAAGATTGAGGTTCCCTAAGCTCGGGGTCCCTCTCTTGGAAGGCAGCCCCCTGAGTGTGCATGTATCATGTGGCCCCCTTTGTGCCACCACGGGAGAACTGGGATTGGAAAACTAGCCCAGGAAAATGCTGACACTCAGGCTGCTGCTATTTCTGTGGAGTCATAAGTGATTCTTTCTCTGTCAGCATCCATGAAACCTAAGGAAGTTAACCTGTTAGCTTGTAAGCAGTCTCTGTCCCTTCACAGTTCTGGACAAATGGTAAAGAGAACAGTGTACTAGGTCTCTGGGCTCACCATGGGGCACAGTCTACCGAGACTGTTTATTTATAATAGAAATGGAAAAGAGAGAGGGAATATGTCTACTAGGCACCAGGTCCTCTGTCAGCACTTTACAAATACTCTCATTGAGTTTTCACACTGCTCTGTAAAGAGATGTTCCAACTGCATATGTCAGCTAGGATAACCTGGTTGCTTCTGATTCAGAGCAAACGGACTCACCTTATCCCTATTACCTCCCTTATGACATGCCCTTAAGAAAAGCCAGTGTCCCCTAGAAGATTCCAGAACAAACGGTTCTCAAAGGAGGCTATATTCCCCTGTTCTGGCAATGGGTGAAGACATTTTTGGTGGCCACAGTTTGGGGTATGGGTATTATCAGTGTCTAGAGGCTAGAAGCCAGAGATACTGCTGAATGAAAGTCCTACAATTGACAGGAGCCCATACAACAAATAATTATCTAGTCTAAAATGTCTGTTGTGCTGAGGCTGAGAAGCCCTGCCCTGGAGTATAACAATCTCCGGCTTTGATTTCCTGAAATCCACTGATTCTTAACCTTACCTTGGTGTTTGTCCAAACTTCCATCCTTCCCTTCCTAAAACAGGATCCCACTTATTCAAAGTTATTGCATGCAGGAGAAAATTTTAAATTTTTGAAGGTATGAGGCAGAAGGTACAAAAATTACATTGTCCAGTAAATGAAACAAATAGTATATTACACAGACCTGCTTTTTTTTTTTTTTTTAACATTTTGTTTTGTACTGGGGTATAGCTGATGAACAATGTTGTGACAGTTTCAGGTGAACGGCAAATGGACTCAACCATACCTGTAGATGTATTCATTCTACCCCCAAACTCCCCTCCCATTTAGGCTAGCACACAACACTGAGGCCCTGTAGGCCCTTGTTGGTTATCCATTTAAAATACAGCAGTGTGTAGATGTCAGTCCAAAACTTCTAAACCATCCCTTCCCCCATCATTCCTGCCCACCCCCATGCCTAGCAGTCATAAGTTCATTTTCTAAATCTGTGAGTCTGTTTTTGTTTTGTAAGTAAGTTCATTTGTCTATCATTTCTTTTTAGACTCCACTTAGAAGGGATGCCACATCTCTCCTTTTCTGTCTAGGCAGGCTTGCTCTGAAAGTGTCTTCAGCCATCACACCAGTGCGGCTGGAACTTTCTCATGGCTCATGTGACCTCATGCAGGCTCCCACCATCTAGAGCACTCTCTATCCTACTGGCTCCATCCCTTGTTTGTCTACTTCTTAGACCACACCCAGAGCTCCAGCTTCCTCTGTATTATGCAGAGCAAGTGTTCAATTCTCACAAGCCTCTGCATCTAAACTCAATTCCAGACCTACCCAAGTTGGGGTAGGTGGCTCTCAAATTGGAGCAAGCCTTAGAGTCACCCAGGGGCCTTATGACATAGCTTGCTGGGTTTTGAGCATGAAGGTGTGTGTGAGAAGATGGGTTTTTTCCAATTCCCAGAGGATGTTTATGCCACTGGTCTGGGAACAACCCTTTTAGAACCACTGGAAAAAAAAATCCATACAAAAGAGCCACTGACTTCTGCAGCAATACAAAGGCCCTACAGAAGCCCTCAGATAAAGGTCTTTCTCTTACTTTGATCTGCCCCCTCTTCAGAAGACAGTGTAGTTTTGTAGAGCACTGCCCAGCCTCCTCAGTCAAACACAGAAGAGGACATTGGGGCTGGGGCTCAGAGAGGTTAAGTAATGAGAAGACTCTGACCCAGAGCCCAGGCTAATTCTGCAAACCCTGTCTGTAGTGGTGTTCAATGGAAAGGAAGCAGCAGCTGCTGCTAAGTCGCTTGTCGTGTCTGACTCTGCGACCCCACAGACGGCAGCTCACCAGGCTCCCCCATCCCTGGGATTCTCCAGGCAAGAACACTAGAGTGGGTTGCCATTTCCTTCTCTAAGGAAGCAGCAGACTCTTCCAATTTGTGCAATGGTGTAGAGAAGGCTTGGGGAATAGAATTCACAACTGTAACTCAGGAGTGTATTTAGAAACTGTTCTTGTACCAGCATTGGGGATAAGAACTCACTATCAGTTTTCATTATAAATAATTCCCTAGGACAGATAAGATAACAATGTCATCAAATGAATGGCACTTTCAAGATATGGTGTTTGATGACAGACAGGGGTAGATGTACACATGCCAGTGTTGTGTGCAGGAGGAACCTGGACTGAAATGTCTTAATCCCAACAAAACTTTTGAGAATTGAGCATAAATGACCTTCAGAATGAAGAGAGAACAAATTTCAGGATGTCAGGACACCATACAGTGGCCTTTTATACAACATGGGTTTAACCTGCACTGGTCCACTTGTACATGGATTTTTCCGTAAGTAAATACAGCACTACCCTACCTACAGTTGGTTGACTCCACAGATGCAGAACCATGATACAGAGGAAATGCAGATACCAAGGAACCTTGGGTTGGAAGGGTCCATAATAAATTATAGATATATTTTCAGCAACATGGTACATGGGCACTCCTTCCTTATTCCAGGGTCAGTGGTACATAATTTTCAGAGAAAACAGCACACCCATGTTCCTTTTATCATCTGGGTCACTGGAATAGTATAGCCTAATCGTGGCTGGAATTCAGCTTCTAAGGTCAAAGATTGGTAACTCAGGACACAATACTTCTTAGAAAGCGCTGCTTTCTAGGTTTCCTGATATGTTGCTTTGTGTTTATTTCATCTATATTCTTGACAGGTTTCTACATCAAACAATCTCATTCACAATTATGACTGCCAGGACAAAAAATCAACTCATGAAAATATCAAAGTAATTTTTAAATGGGCAGAAAGTAGAACAAACAGCTCAGAGGTGTCTGATTATCATAGAAAATGGAAAATACCAATTGATAATAGGTATGGTGGGGGTGTGAACGTCCCTGGTGGCTCAGATGGTGAAGAGTCTGCCTACAATGTGGGAGACCTGGCCTCGATCCCTGGGTTGGGAAGATTGTCTGGAGAAGGAACTGGCAGCCCACTCGAGTACTCTTGCCTGGAAAATCCCCTGGATGGAGGATCGTGGTAGCTTACAGTCCATGGGGTCTCAGAGAGTCAGACACGACTGAGCGACTTCACTTTCACTTGTGGTAGTGGTGGTGGTTAATTGCTCAGTCGTGTCCAACCCTGTGACCCCACGGACTGCAGCACACCAGGCTTCCCTGATCCTGATCCGTCTCCTGAAGTCTGCTCAAACTCATGTCCACTGAGTTGGTGATGCCATCCAACCATCCCATCCTCTGTTACCCCCTTCTCCTCCTGCCCTCAGTATTTCCCAGCATCAGGGTCTTTTCCAATGAGCCAGCTCTTCATATCAGGTGGTCAAAGTATTGGACCTTCAGCATCAGTCCTTCCAATGAATATTCAGGGTTGATTTCCTGTAGGGTTGACTGGTTTGATCTCCTTGCAGTCCAAAGGACTCTCAAGAGTCTTCTCCAGCACTGCAGTTTGAAAGCATCAAATCTTCAGTGTTCAGCCTTCTTTATGGTCAAACTCTCACTTCCATACATGACTACTAGAAAAATCATAGCTTTGACTATCCAGACTTTTGCCAGCGAAGTGGTGTCTCTGCTTTTTAGTATGCTGTCTAGGTTTGTCACAACTTTTCTTCCAAGGAGCAAGAGTCTTTTAATTTCATGGCTGCAGTCATTGTCTGCAGTGATTATCGAGCCCAAGAAAATGAAATGTCAGTGTTCCCACTTTTTTCCCATCTATTTTCCATGAAGTGATGGGACCAGATGCCATGATCTTCATTTTTTGAATGCTGAGTTTTAAGCCAGCTTTTTCACTCTCTTCTTTCACCTTCACCAAAAGGCTGTTAGTTCCTCTTCATTTTCTGCCATTAGGATGGTGTCATCTGAATATCTGAGGTTGGTGATATTTCTCCTGGAAATCTTGATTCTAGCTTTTGATTCATCCACCCCAGCATTTCATGTGATGTACTTTGCATATAAGTTAAATAAGCAGGGTGTCAATATACAGCCTTGATGTACTTGTTTCCCAATTTTGAACCAGTCAGTTGTTACCTCTCTGGTTCTAACTGTTGCTCCTTGTCCTGCATACAGGTTTCTCAGGAGGCAGGTAAAGTGATCTGATATTGCCATCTCTTTAAGAATTTTCCACAAGTTTTTATGATCCACACAGTTAAAGGCTTCAGTGGAGCAGAAATAGATGCTTTTCTGGGATTCTCATGCTTTATCTATGATCCAGCAGATGTTAGCAATTTAATCTCTGCTTTCTCTGCCTTTTCTAAATCCAGTTTATACATCTGGAAGTTCTCAGTTCATGTACTGCTGAAGCCTAGCTTGAAGAATTTTGAGCATAATCTTGCCAGCATGTGAGATGAGTGCAATTGTGCAGTAGTTTGAACATTCTTTGGCATTGCCTTTCTTTGGGATTGGAATGAAACCGACCTTTTCCAGTCCTGTGGCCACTGCTGAATTTTCCAAATTTGCTGATGTTGAATATAGCTCTTTAACAGTATTATCTTTTAAGATTTGAAATAGCTCGGCTGGAATCCATCAACTTCACTAGCCATGTTCGTAGTAATGCTTCCTAAGGCCCACTTGACTTCATACTCTAGGATGTCTGGCTCTAGGTGAATGACTACACCATCATGGTTATCTGAGTCACTGAAACTTTTTTTCTATATTTCATCTGTATTTTCTTGCTACTACTTCTTAATATTTCTGCTTCTGTTAGGTCCATACCATCTCTGTCCTTTGTTGTACTCATCTTTGTATGAAATGTCCCCTTGGTATTTCCAGTTTTCTTGAAGAGATCTCTAGTCTTTTCCATTCTGTTGTTTTCCTCTATTTCTTTGCATTGTTCACTTAAGAAGGCTTTCTTATCTCTCCTTGCGGTTCTCTGAAACACTGCACTCACATGAGTATATCTTTCCTTTTCTCCTTTGCCTTTCATTTCTCTTCTTTCTGAGATATTTGTAAGGCCCCCTCAGACAACCGTTTGCCTTTTTGCATTTCTTTTTCTTGGACATGATTTTGGTGACTGCCTCCTGTACAGTATTACAAACCTCCATCCATAGTTCTTCAGGCACCCTATCAGATCTAATCGCTTGAATCTATTTGTCACTTCCACTGTGCAATCATAAGGGAATTGATTTAGGTCATACCTGAAAGGCCTAGTGGTCTTCCCTGCTTTAGTTTAAGTCTGAATTTTGCAATGAGGAGCTCATGATCTGAGCTGCAGTCAGTTCCAGGTCTTGTTTTTGCTGACTCTATAGAGCTTCTCCATCTTCAGCTGCAAAGAATATAATCAAATTGACTTTGGTATTGACCATCTGGTGATGTCCATGTGTAGAGTCTTTTCTTGTGTTACTGGAAGAAGGTGTTTGCTATGACACGTGTACTCTTTTGCAAACTCTATGACCTGCTTCATTTTGTACTTCAAGGCCAAACTTGCCTGTTACTCCATCATAGGGTACTGATTATACTGGCAATTATATTATATTATATTGGTACTGATTATATGGTACTGATTATATTATGTTTCCCCATATTGGCTCTTAGCCAAAATGCTGGAGATTCCAGTTACAGCTTTATAAAACCTCAGTGGATTTTCCTTCCCAGCATCCAGCTCCAAGCTTTATGGGTTCAATTGCTCAGTCGTGTCTGAGTCTTTGTGACCCCTTGGACTGTGGCCTGCTAGGCTCCTCTGTCCATGGAATTTCCCAGGCAAGAACACTGGAGTGGGTTGCCATTTCCTACTCCAGGGGATCTTCTCCACCCAGGAACTGAACCTACGTTTTTCAAGTCTCCTGCATTGGCAGGTGGATTCTTTACCACAGTGCCACCTAGGAAGACCTAATTGTAGTTCTGTTTAATTTTATTTTGGGGCTCTGTCTTTGTAGCGCCAGCTAGCTACACGTGTGTTTGCCTTTGTATAGACATCCTATCAAACTTCTAGTTCTAAAATGGACTCTTGCCCCTCTACCCCTCCATGGAAGGTTGCTGAATAATCAGGAACGTAACTTATTTCTGGTCTCTTCACCTCTCAGTGGTCTATTTCTTCTCTCAACAAATTTGGTTGAACACCTATAAAATGTAAGCTTTTCTCCGGATGCTGAGCTACAGCTGTGCCCAGACTCTAGCACCCGACCCGCCTGGTGCCTCCAGCCTGAAAAGCTTGCTGCTTAGTCAACTGTAAGCTGCTTTCACACAAGATCTATGTCTGCTCCATCTGGGTATCCATCAGTTCCTAGGAAAGTGCCTTTGTCACAGTAGTAACTTAATACTGTAGCTGTTTGCTATATAAAGGCATAAAAAGCAAATTGTTTCCGAAAATAAATCAGTTTTGCCACAATCTCTGCAGATCTTTTTCTTTGCATGAGGGCAAATCAATCTAGTAAAAATACAAAAATCTCTAGACACTAAACTCTTCTAGCCATTAATAGGTGAGTGGGAATAAATTTTCCAACCAACTGACCTTCAAATTTGAACTGAGAGAGAATAGAAGGGAATACCCGCTCTGGATCATCCAGGATTACTTAGGACAGAAGTTGCAGTCACTGGGGAAACCCAGGGATCAAGAGGGTGCCCAAGAGGGTCAAAATAAGAGTAGAAAACTTAAAAGACAAAATTTGCTAATCTCACAACTGAAAATTACTGAGAATTCTTACAAAGAGAAAGATATCTGACCCAGGGAATATTTTAAATGTTTGCAAAGAGCCTCTGGCAATAACTATGGCAGTTGCAGATCATATATCTTGTCCCATTTGGGAGTTGGTGGACAAAGATGAAATGTGGTTTCTTCCCTCATTGTAGGAAAAGAGCCTGCCCTGCAAACACACACTCAAACTGATTTATTGTCAGATTTACAGAAAGTGACCTAGTGGGAAATTCCCTTTTGAGCAATATTAGCTGCTAGAATTCTTGGTTTTGTGAAAGCAAATGTTAGCAAATTTAGAAATATGAGCAAAATTCAAAATGTGAGCCACAACTTGGAGGTAAATGAAAATGTGACATCCTTATAAAAAGACCCTGTAATCTCTCCTTATTGACAGCCTATTTGTTAATCATTCATGCAAATATTAATGGAAAACAGATGAGGAATCAATTTGTAAGAACTGATATTTGTTTTTAAAAAATGTATAAAGGAACTTGTACTACAGTGACAAAAACTCAACCATAGACCCTGAATCTTTTTAAAGTTTGGAGTTGAGTTGGCCTGAGAGCTAAAGTAAAAGTGAAAGTGAAGTCGCTCAGTCGTGTCTGACTTTTTGTTCCCTGTGGACTGTGCCTACCAGCCTCCTCCATCCATGGGATTTTCCAGGCGACAGTACTGGAGTGGGGTGCCATTTCCTTCTCCACAGCATCTTCCCAACTCAGGGGTTGAGCCTGGGTCTCCCTCATTGCAGGCAGATGCTTTACCATCTGAGCCACCAGGTAGAACTAAGAATATAACAATAATTGGGTAGGACAAATTTCAGGTAGGACCTGGTCAATTTCCATAGGACTTCTTGACTTGCCAATTTGGAACTTGGGTGTCTTAGGTTTTATTTTCCTTTTTTGAGTATCTTTGGCCAGGTTACTTTTATTTCTTAGTGTCTAAAGCAAGAAAGTAAATAATGGAAGGAAAAAGAACATCTACAGTTTTGTTAAAGCACACATGCATGTACATTGCACAATTACTGACACGGAAGCATGTGGAAATACTTCATCTTGCTTTTATTAAAATGTCTTAGAATAGTTTAAGTAGGCTATCTATTTAGAGAAACAGACTAACTTTTTAAAATTCAAGTTTAATTACTTCATTTCCTTCCTTAAAAAATTTTCTAGAGATCCCCATTGCCTTTGGATTAAGGTTAAAATTCTTGGCATCTTTTACTCTTTATAATCTATTCCTTAGCCTTATTATCTCCTGGCAGCTCCACCTCTCACCCCAACCATGGGCCCCTGCTGTCTTTCTTTTCCTGGTATAAAGAGTACCCCCTCTGGAAATTCTACCCTGAGTCTCCATATCATGCCAAATGCCCCTCCTCTAAACCCCCACAGCACCCTCTGCATAGTTCTGTCTTATCTGATAGTGATCTGTCCACATGTCCGTCTTCTTTCCTAAACTGTGTGCCCTCTAAGGATGTCCACATCATCCTAATAGCGCTAGGATATAGCTCATCACAGCACCAGTTCAATATGATGACTCATTAAACTGAATAGAATTGCATCAGTTAAAGCACTCATTGTATGTAGGCATGGCTAAAAGCCACTCAGGTGGAATGGAAGCTGAGATGACTCCCCTGACACAGGGCAAATGCCCATCTGGATAGACAACGTCTCAAAGAGATACACCCCTGTGCTGGAAAAAAGGTGGGAGCAGAGGTGACAGGTTCCGTTTTCTCCCTCTCTTTCCTCTCCTTCATCTGGCCCTCTTGTTTCTTCTTCTCTTTCCTGCTTATTTTTCCATCCAAACACAAATGCATTCATAGGCACCCACCACATAAGACGGTCAACTGCCCACCAGGCTCTTTTTTAGTACTTATATTTATTTATTTTTAATTGATTGATTGCTTTACAATATTGGTTTGACTTCTGCCATTTATCAACGTGAATTAGCCATAGGTGTACATATGTTCCTTCCCTCTGGAACTTCCCTCCCACCTCCCATCCTTTCTGACCCCTCTAGGATATTACAGAGCCCCAGTCTGAGTTTGCTGCTGCTGCTAAGTCACTTCAGTCGTGTCCAACTCTGTGTGACCCTGTAGACGGCAGCCCACCAGGCTCCACAGTCCCTGGGATTCTCCAGGCAAGAACACTGGAGTGGGTTGCCATTTCCTTTTCCAATGCATAAAAGTGAAAGTGAAGTCGCTCAGTTGTGTCCGACTCTTAGTGACCCCATAGACTGCAGCCCACCAGGCTCCTCTGTCCATGGGATTTTCCAGGCAAGAGTACTGGAGTGGGGTGCCATTGCCTTCTCTGTGAGTTCCCTAAGTCATACAGCAAATTTCTGTTGGCTATCTGTGTTACATATGGTAGTGTATATGCTTCCATCTACTCTCTCCATTCATCTCACCCTCTCCATTCTCTCCCCTGCTCTTGTCCATAAGACAGTTCTCTATGTCTGCATCTTCACTGCTGTCCTGCGAAAATGTTCATCAGTACCATCTTTCTAGATTCCATATATAAGCATTAATATACAATATTTGTTTTTCTCTTTCTAAAATAAAAGACACTCCTTGGGAGGAAAGTTATGACCAACCTAGATAGCATATTCAAAAGCAGAGACATTACTTTGCCAACAAAGGTCCGTCTAGTCAAGGCTATGGTTTTTCCAGTGGTCATGTATGGATGTGAAAGTTGGACTGTGAAGAAAGCTGAACGCTGAAGAATTGATGCTTTAGAACTGTGGTGTTGGAGAAGACTCTTGAGAGTCCCTTGGACTGCAAGAAGATCCAACCAGTCCATCCTAAAGGCGATCAGTCCTGGGTGTTCTTTGGAAGGACTGATGCTAAAGCTGAAACTCCAATACTTTGGCCACCTGATGTGACGAGTTGACTCATTGGAAAAGACTGATGCTGGGAGGGATTGGGGGCAGGAGAAGAAGGGGACGACCGAGGATGAGATGGCTGGATGGCATCACGGACTCGATGGACGTGAGTTTGAGTGAACTCTGGGAGTTGGTGATGGACAGGGAGGCCTGGCGTGCTGCAATTCATTGGGTCGCAAAGAGTTGGACACAACTGAGCGACTGAACTGAACTGAACTTACTTCACTCTATATAATATGTTCTAGGTTCATCCACCTCACCAGAACTGACTCAGATGTGTTCCTTTTTATGGCTGAGTGGTTTTCTGTTGTACATATGTACCACAGCATCTTTAGCCATTCTTCTGTCAATGAATGCCTAGGTTGTTTCCATGTCATAGCTATTGCAAATAGTGCTGCAATGAACATCAGGGTACATGTGTTTTTTTCAGTTTTGATTTCCTCAGGGTATATGCCTAGAAGTGAGATTGCTGGGTCATATGGTGGTTTTATTCCTAATTCTTAAAGGAATCTCCGAACTGTCTTCTATAGTGGCTGTAAGTTTACTTTCCCACCAACAGCGCAAGAGCATTCCCTTTTCTCCACACCCTCTCCAGCACTTGTTTGCGGAATTTTTGATGATGGCCTTTCTGATTGTTTGAGGTGATATCCGATTGTAGTTTTGATCTGCATTTCTCTAATAATGAGTGATGTTGAGCACCTCTTCATGTGTTTATTAGCCATCTACATGTCTTCTTTGGAGAAACATCTGTTTAGGTCTTTTGCCCAGTGTTTGATTGGGTTGTTTTTCTAGTATTGAGTTGTATGAGCTGCTTGTATATTTTGGAAATTAATCCATTGTCAGTTGTTTCATTTGCTATTTATTTTTCCCATTCTGAGTGTTGCCTTTTCACCTTGTTTATAGTTCTTTGCTGTGCAAAAGCTTTTATGTTTAATTGGGTCTCACTTGTTTATTTTTATTTACATTACTCTAGGAGGTGGGTCATGAAGGATCTTGCTGTGATTTATGTAAGAGAGTGTTCTGCCTATGTTTTCTACTAAGAGTTTTAAAGTTTTTGGTCTTACATTTAGGTCTTTAATCCACTTTGGGTTTTTCTTTGTATATGGTGTTAGGAGCTGTTATAATTTCATTCTTTTACACGTAGTTGTCCAGTTTTCCCAGCACCACTAATTGAAGAGATTATCTTTGTCCTATTGTATATTCTTGCTTCCTTTATCAAACATAAGGTGCTCATAGGAGCATGGGTTTATCTCTGGGCTTTCTGTCTTGTTCCATTGGTCTATCCTTGTGTTTTTGTGCCAGTATCATACTGTCTTGATGACTGTAGCTTTGTAGTATAGTCTGAAATCAGGTAAGTTGATTCCTCAAGTTCCATTATTTTTCCTCAAGATTGCATTGGCTATTCCGGGTCTTCTGTGTTTCCATATGGGTTGTGAGATTTTTTTGGTTATAGTTCTGTGAAAAATGCCATTGGGAATTTGATAGGGATTGCATTGAATCTGTAGATGCATTTGGTATTATAGTCATTTTCACAATATTAATTCTTCCAATCCAGGAGCATGGACTATCCCTCCATTTATGTCATCGAGGATTTCTTTCATCAGTATCTTGTAGTTTTTTGTATATAGCTCTTCTATCTCCTTCAGTTCAGTTCAGTCACTCAGTCGTGTCTGACTCTTTGCGACCCCATGAATAGCAGCATGCCAGGCTTCCCTGTCCATCACCAACTCCTGGAGTTCACTCAGACTCACATCCATCGAGTCCATGATGCCATCCAGCCATCTCATCCTCTGTCATCCCTTCTCCTCCTGCCCCCAATCCCTCCCAGCATCAGAGTCTTTTCCAGTGAGTCAATTCTTCTCATGAGGTGGCCAAAGTACTGGAGTTTCAGCTTTAGCATCATTCCTTCCAAAGAAATCCCAGGGCTGATCTCCTTTAGAATGGATTGGTTGAATCTCCTTGCAGTCCAAGGGACTCTCAAGAGTCTTCTCCAACACCACAGTTCAATTTTATTCTTTTTATAGAAGTTGTAACTGGGATTGATTCTTTAATTTCTCTTTCTGATTTTTCATTGTTGGTATATTTGATTTTGTATCCTGCAACTTTAGTAAATTCCCTGGTCAGCTCTAGTAATTTTCTGATAATATCTTAGGGTTTTCTATGCACAGTATCGTGTCATCTGCAAATAGGGAAAGTTTTACTTCTTCCTTTCCAATCTGGATTCCTTTTATTTCTTTTTCTTCTCTGATTGCTGTAGCTAAGACTTTGAAAACTATGTTGAGTAATACTGGCATCAGAGTGGACACCCTGGTCTTGCTCCTGATTTTAGAAGAACAGACTAACTTTTGACTGGAGTATGGGAAAGATTTAGAGACTGACTGGCTTTTATGGAGAGCTAGCAAAGAGTAGGGAACACAGATTTAAATGCCTTCAAGAGCCCAGCAGCCAATGTAACTATGTGAAAAGCATTAAAACCAAAAATTAAAAAAAAATTGTAACAAAAACCTTGCTGGCCACTGAAACATGGTTGACTGATATATTTCACTGACTGGTTTTCTAGTTTGGGATCTCTGGCCTAGACTCTTGGTGAAAACTTTAATAGTAGTCCCAGGAACCAACCCCCTGGAACTCAAATCACAAATGCAAAGTATTTAGAGGAAGAATGTACTAAAAAAAACCCATGGCGTCCCAGCATAATCACTGTTGGAAAAATGTGCCTCCTAAATACAAAATGACTCTAGATAAAGCCAGTGACTCAATGTACACAGACATACAGCCCTTCAGAGGTCAAGACCTGAAAACCTTCATGTTTGTAGGTCCAAACATTCTGAGTCTATTTCGTGTGTTCTTGGTTCTCTATTTGTTTACCATCCATAAGCTACATGTGGGTCAGGTACTGGGATGGAGCAATGAATAGATATGATTGGTTTTTTTTTTTGTTTTTTTGTATTTTTGAGAGTTTAATTTCTTTCCATGTTTTTGATAAAAAAAAAAAACAAAAACTTTAAACTTTTTATTTTGTATTGGGGTTTGGTCTCTGTGTTGGGAAGATCCCCTGGAAAAGGAAATGGCAATCCACACCAATATTCTTGCCTGGAGAATTCCACGGACAGAGGAGCCTCGCGGGCTACAGTCCATGGGGTCGCAGGTTTGGACAGGACTGAACTAACACTATAGCTGATTAACAATGTTGTGGTAGTTTCAGGTAAATAGTGAAGGGACTCAGCCATACATAAACAGGTATCCATTCTACCCCAAACCCACCTCCCATCCAGGCTGGCACATAACATTGAGTAGAATTCCATGTGCTATACAGTAGGTCCTTCTTCGTTATCCATTTTGAATTTAGCTGTGTGAATGTCATGCTCTCAAAGTCCCTAACTATCCCTTCCCCCTGACAACCATAAATTTGTTTTCTAAATCTGTGAGCCTCTCTCTGTTTTGTAAGTTCATTTATATCATTTCTTTTTAGATTCCACATATAAGGGATATCATTTGATATTTCTCCTTCTCTGACTTACTTCAGTCAGTATGACACTCTCTAGGTCCATACATGTTGCTGCAAATGGCATAATTTCATTCTTTTTCATATGTTCTTTTTCAAAGCAATATTCCATTGTATATATGTACCACATCTTTATCCATTCCTCCATCAGTGGACATTTAGGTTGCTTCCATGTTTTGGCTGATGTAAGAGAAGTGGGTTCAATCCCTGAGTCAGAAAGATTCCATGGAGAAGGAAAGACAACCCACTCTAGTATTCTTGGCTGGGAAATCCCAGCAGGGTTCAGCCCATAGGGTCACAAAAAGTTGAGTACAACTGAAGTTACTTAGTTTCCATGTGTACATGTCTTGGCTATTGTAAACAGTGCTACAGTGACTACTTATGGCAGAAAGTGAAGAGGAGCTAAAAAGCCTGTTGATGAAAGTGAAAGAGGAGAGTGAAAAAGTTGGCTTAAAGCTCAACATTCAGAAAACGAAGATCATGGCATCCGGTCCCATCACTTCATGGGAAATAGATGGGGAAACAGTGTCAGACTTTATTTTGGGGGGCTCCAAAATCACTGCAAATGGTGACTGCAGCCATGAAATAAAAATCTGCTTACTCCTTGGAAGAAAAGTTATGACCAACCTAGATAGCATATTCAAAAGCAGAGACATTACTTTGCTGACTAAGGTCCGTTTAGTCAAGGCTATGGTTTTTCCTGTGGTCATGTATGGATGTGAGAGTTGGACTGTGAAGAAGGCTGAGCGCCAAAGAATTGATGCTTTTGAACTGTGGTGTTGGAGA
>SJYX01013265.1:255887-299396 GCA_006410675.1 Oreotragus oreotragus | reverse complement strand
GCCTTAGAGAAACCAAACCTAGGCACTGTTGCTCTCTCCTAAACAAGTAGCTCAGTAGCACAACTGGAGACAGGCCCATACTTCAGGGCCTCTGATTTGGAGAATGGGGCTATGGGTGGCAACCATGACAGACTGAATGTTGGAAGCCGTCCATTTTTCTGGGCACCATGGCTCCTGGAAACTAGCTTCCTGTTTTCATGGACTACTCTAAGGAAAGAGAAGGACCTCCATTGAGTGCTGTGTGACTGAATTTCCTGGCAGCTATAAGAACAGGGGCTTAGAATTAGATTTAATTGGATTTTTAAAAATGTGGTATTCATCAAACACTCAAATCTGCAAAGTAAAATGTATACCATGAAAAATTTTACAAAGGAAATAAGTAACATGCCCAGACTGGTGTTAAAGGAAGGATAATATTTGAGAAAATTTCTGACATTGATGAACTTTATTGCAACTGGGGAATCAGATCTTTCCAGAAAGTAGTAAAAGGGGACAAGGGACCAGAGAGAGGGTGCCCAAGGAAGACAGAATATGAGTCTTCTAGAAATATAAGCCCCACCTCCCACCCCAGAGAGGAGGAGCATATCCTGACATCTGTGCCAGTGGATATACTGTTAACACCTCTGGAAATGATAATGTGATGCAGACTGCCCAATTCAGTCTTGAAAATATCTGTGCCAGTAAAATATATTTTTTAATGTTGGCCACAGCGTACAAACTTTCAGTTATAAGATGAGTAAGTTCTGGGGATCTAACGTACAGAATAATGGCTTATTAATACCGTGATGTACACTTGAAATTTGCTGTGAGACACATACACATACACACACACACTCACTAGCAGTGAGGTGATAGATGTGTTACTTAATTTGATTGTGGCCACTCTTTCACAATGTATATGTAGTTTATATCATCACACTGTTGTTGCTGTTCAGTTGCTGAGTCACGTCCAGTTCTTTGTGACCCCTTGGACTGCAGCACACCAGGCTCCCCTGTCCTTCATTATCTCCCGGAGTTTGCTCAAATTCATGTCCGCTGAGTCGATGATGCTATCTAGCCATCTCATTCTCTGCTTCCCCCTTCTCCTTTTGCCTTCAATCTTCCCCAGCATCAATTGTACACCCTAGATATATACAATTTTTGTCAATCACACCTCATTAACAATACCTCAATAAACAAATACACCAATTTTTGTTTATTATACCTTATAAAATAAAAACAAATACATTTTTAATAAAACATAGCAAGTTTTTTATCTTAGAAATACATGTAAAATATACAAAATACGTTTTTATTGTCAAATATGTGTTTCAAAGTCTCACATGTAATCACAGGTTTAAAAAAAGAACCTCAGCATTCTTGAGGCCAAGTTCATTCCTTCAGGCATAAGTATTATTTTTCCTATTAAAAAAATAAAAATCTAAAATTTCAAAGGGGTGAAGTTCATGAAAGCATTTATTCCGTGTACATGATCTGAGTGCCACTATATCCCAGACATGGCATTGAGAATGACCTTGGAGAAGCTGAGTGATGGGAAACAAATACATAAGTAAAAGTTGATAACACACATCTTGATAAGTGGTGCACACTTGTACATTTTTCTTTGGAATATCTGCCTCTGACAATGACCCATTTTCTCTGAAAACTCTCCTTCCTCTCTCTCCCCTCAGTGCTGACCTCTGGCAGATGTGTTTTGCAATTTAATTCAACAGACTGGTTTTAATTAATTGTATCTGTTGTGGCCACTGGACTAAAGAGAGTACAATTAAGTTCCCTTTTCAGGGAATTTAGAATGGGCTTGAGTAGTGGTTTCTTAGTCTGAGCTTGTCTCACAGGTCAAAGACAGTTTTAGTAGATTATGTATTTCGATGAATTTCATCAAAACTTTCTAAATTATTCACATAAAGTTCAGAACAACTTATCTTTTTATATCTGCAGCATCTACAGTAGTAGCCTCTTTCATTCCTGAAATTGGTTATTTGTACTTTTTGCCCCCCCCACCCCCAGATCAGTCTTGCAGTATTACAAAAGGTTTGTGAATTACATTAGCTTGTCAATAACCAATACTTGACTTTGTTAGTCCTCTCTATTTTATGCTTGTTTCTGTTTCATTAAATTTTGCTCTTTATGATTTTCTTTCTTCTATTGTCTTTAATTGTATGGCTCTTTCTCCAAATATCTTAAGATGAATGCTTTGCTCATTAATTTTTAACCTATTTTCCTCTCTAATTAAAATATTCAAGGCGATACATTTCTAACTACTGTTGAAATTGCATCCCGTATGGTTGGAAACTTTTGCTACAGCTAAGCTGAAAGTCTTCCAAATTTACGTTATGATTTCTGCTTTGAAATCATATATGGGCTTTTACTCTTTCTCCAAATATCTTAAGATGAATGCTTTGCTCATTAATTTTTAACCTATTTTCCTCTCTAATTAAAATATTCAAGGCGATACATTTCTAACTACTGTTGAAATTGCATCCCGTATGGTTGGAAACTTTTGCTACAGCTAAGCTGAAAGTCTTCCAAATTTACGTTATGATTTCTGCTTTGAAATCATATATGGGCTTTTGAGAAGAGTATTCCTTAATTTCCAAGTATAAAGGAAGATTTCTGGGCATCTTTTTGTGATTGATAGTAGTTTTGTTGCACCATGATAAGACAGAATTTCAGTCCTTTGAGATTTGTATAGTGTTGTCCGAGATGTGACCAATCTTTGTGAATGTTTCATGTTTGCTTGGAATAAGTGTATATTCTGCCATCTTGAGCACAGTATTCTATTTTTGTTGCTGTTCACTCACTCAGTTTTGTCCTACTCTTTGCGACTCCATGAGCTGTAGCACACCAGGCTTCTCCGTCCTTCTCTCTCTCTCTGATTACCTATTAAATAAAATTTGTTCATGTTTAAATCTTCTATGAGAGCTTTGCTTTTTGGTTTTTGGCCTTTGTGTTTCATTAGTTCTTCTTTGTAATTTTATTTTTGGCCTTGCTTGGTTTTTGTTGCTGTGTGGGCTTTTCTCTAGGTGGTGAACAAAAGCTGCTCCCTAGTCATGGTTTGCAGATTTCTCACTGCAGTGGCCTCTCATTGTGATTGCTTCTCTTACTGCAGAGCATGGGCCCTAGAGCATGCAGGCTTCAGTAGTTGCGGCACATGGGCTCAGTACTTGCAGCTCCGCGGCTCTGGAGAACGGGCTCAACAGTTGTGGTGCGTGAGATTAGATGCTCCATGGCATGTCGGATCTTCCAGATCCAGGATCGAACCCATACCTCCTGTATTGGTAGGCAGAAATTTTTTGAACACCTGAGCCACCTCTATTTCATTAGTTCTTAACAGTGTGTTAATATCTCCCAATGTGATTGCAGATTTGCTTATTTCTTCTTAGACTTTTGCTTTTTTCTTTTTATATTTTGGTTTACATATATTTGAGGCTATATTATTATGGACATATAGTTTTAAAGTGTCTTATATCTTCTTGGTAAATTTAACTTGTTATAAACTGCTTGGCTAACATAGTTTTTTAGCCTTTATTTGGTCTGACATTAATATACATATATACTTCTTCTCTTGTTAGCACGATATATCTTTTTCTGCTCTTTAATGTTTTAACCTGTTGATGCCAAAACTCTGTACGCTGGTACAGGATAAAATCTTGGAGACATGGTTTTGTGAAGTAGAAAAGAATAGCTTTATTGCTTTGCCAAGCCAAAAGGGACACGGCATGCTCCTACCTCTCAAAAAGTCTTGTGTGCCAATCGGAAAGGATTTGATGAGAAGTTTGACTGACACTTCACACTTTATAACAACAGTTCAAGGGTGGGGTTGCTGATAAGATTAATGTGTGTGCAGGGCCTGCATTCCTTTTACCTGGCCTTAGGTGGTCTTCAGATGAGCTTCTCTGGTTTTCAACGCCATCAAAGTGTGTCCTCTCTGGAATGAGGATTGCTTCATCTCTCATTTATTGAGGGTTTCAGTTAAATTTGGAAAATTCAGCAGTGGCCACAGGACTGGAAAAGGTCAGTTTCATTCCAATCCCAAAGA
This sequence comes from Oreotragus oreotragus, assembly GCA_006410675.1. NCBI lineage: Eukaryota > Metazoa > Chordata > Mammalia > Artiodactyla > Bovidae > Oreotragus > Oreotragus oreotragus. The sequence continues at coordinate 295,357 of SJYX01013265.1, read as the reverse complement.
AAGTCAATGCCAAAGAATGCTCAAACTACCACACAATTGCACTCATCTCACATGCTAGTAAAGTAATGCTCAAAATTCTCCAAGCCAGGCTTCAGCAATAAGTGAACTGTGAACTTCCTGATGTTCAAGCTGGTTTTAGAAAAGGCAGAGGAACCAGAAATCAAATNAAACTACCACACAACTGCACTCATCTCACATGCTAGTAAAATAATGCTCAAAATTCTCCAAGCCAGGCTTCAGCAATAAGTGAACTGTGAACTTCCTGATGTTCAAGCTGGTTTTAGAAAAGGCAGAGGAACCAGAGATCAAATTGCTAACATCCACTGGATCATGGAAAAAGCAAGAGAATTCCAGAAAAACATCTATTTCTGTTTTATTGACTATGTCAAAGCCTTTGACTGTGTGGATCACAATAAACTGTGGAAAATTCTGGAAGAGATGGGAATACCAGACCACCTGACTTGCCTCTTGAGAAATCTGTATGCAGGTCAGGAAGCAACAGTTAGAAATGAACTTGGAACAACAGGCTGGTTCTAAATAGGAAAAGGAGTCCATCAAGGCTGTATATTGTCACCCTGCTTATTTAACTTCTGTGTAGAGTACATCATGAGAAATGCTGGACTGGAAGAAACACAAGCTGGAATCAAGATTGCCGGGAGAAATATCAATAACCTTAGATATGCAGATGACACCACCCTTATGGCAGAAAGTGAGGAGGAGCTAAAAAGCCCCTTGATGAAAGTGAAAGAGGAGAGTGAAAAAGTTAGCTTAAAGCTCAACATTCAGAAAACGAAGATCATGGCATCTGGTCCCATCACTTCATGGGAAATAGATGGGGAAACAGTGGAAACAGTGTCAGACTTTATTTTTTGGGACTCCAAAATCACTGCAGATGGTGATTGCAGCCATGAAATTAAAAGACACTTACTCCTTGGAAGAAAAGTTATGACCAGCCTAGATAGCATATTCAAAAGCAGAGACATTACTTTGCCTACTAAGGTCCGTCTAGTCAAGGCTATGATTTTTCCTGTGGTCATGTATGGATGTGAGAGTTGGCCTGTGAAGAGGGCTGAGTGCCGAAGAATTGATGCTTTTGAACTGTGGTGTTGGAGAAGACTCTTGAGAGTCCCTTGGACTGCAAGGAGATCCAACCAGTCCATTCTGAAGAAGTAAGTCAGAAAGGGAAAAAATATCATATATTAACATATGTATATGGGCCCTATAAAAATGGTACTAATGAACCTGTTTTCAGGGTGGAGATAGAGATACAGTCGTAGAGAAAAGACTTGTGGACACAGCTGGGGAGGGAGAGGGTAGGAGGATTTGAGACAGTAGTGCTGAATATGTGTAAAATAGCTAGCAGGAAGCTGCTGTAAAGCACAGCGAGCTCAGCCCAGTGCTCTATGATGACCTAGAGGGATGGGATGGTGGGGGAGGGGTGTTCATGAGGGAGGGGATATGTATACACTTATGGCTGATTCACATTGTTGTATGAGAGAAACCAACACAACATTGTAAAGCAATTGTCTGCCTGTTAAAAATAAAAACAAACAAAAAAAGGAGTTGATTATTCTTTGTTTGCTTTTTGATATTGTTAAATCAGTTAAACAAGAGCATTAGCCTGAGGTGGCTTTAATGCCCTGGTAACCTGTGTAAGCAAACAAAATCTAGGTCTGTAAGGGCCTCAAAGTTACGAAATTTAAACCTAAGGACAATCAGTCACAAACAGCCAACTAAAGGTTCAGGCTATAACCAATCAATAATTTATTTATTTTGCTTCTGCTGTCTTTCTATAAAAATCTTTCCTCAAGCTACTGCCAGTGGCATGCTTCTAACTATTTCTTGTTTGGTTCCACCTGATTCAAAAAAATTTTTTTTTGCTCAGATAAACTCTTAAAATTTTGAATATGCCCTCAGTCTATCTTTAAACAGTATTAACTGATTTTCCACTTCTCATTTCCCTAGTCAGGCTATAGCATTTGCTAAATCATGTATTCTTTGATTTTGATTTTTCCTTATGATTTTGAACTATAATACTGAGTTAATGATACTGATTAATTCTTCTGCTGTGTAATGTACTGGTCGTATCTTTCTTATGACAGATATCCTTATGATATGAGCAATTAAATGAGTTAGCATAGGTGAAGTGATTAAAAGAGCTCCGGACACATAAACAGGCATTCATCGGACTTCCTTAGAGGGTCAGTGGGTAAAACTCCACGCTTCCACCGCAGGGTCACAGGCTCAGTACCCGGTCAGGGAACGAGGATTGCTCTTGCTGCTGCTGCTGCTGAGTCGCTTCAGTCGTGTCCGACTCTGTGTGACCCCGTAGACGGCAGCCCACCAGGCTCCCCCGTCCCTGGGATTCTCCAGGCAAGAACCCTGGAGTGGGTTGCCATTTCCTTCTCCAATGCATGAAAGTAAAAAGCGAAAGTGAAGTCGCTCAGTCGTGTCCGACTTAGCGACCCCATGGACTGCAGCCCACCAGGCTCCTCCGTCCATGGGATTTTCCAGGCAAGAGTACTGGAGTGGGGTGCCACTGCCTTCTCCAAGGATTGCTCATGACACATGGGCGAAAAAAGAAACAATNTGCATGAAAGTGAAAAGTGAAAGTGAAGTCGCTCAGTCGTGTCCGACTTAGCGACCCCATGGACTGCAGCCCACCAGGCTCCTCCGTCCATGGGATTTTCCAGGCAAGAGTACTGGAGTGGGGTGCCACTGCCTTCTCCAAGGATTGCTCATGACACATGGGCGAAAAAAGAAACAATAGATAAAAAAATTGGTCCTAGTTATTGTTTTATCTGAATAATAGCAATAACCTCTAATTTTTTTTTTCAGAAATCTAGCTCTCCCTCCAGTCTTTTCTCCACAGAACAAGTCAGAGTGATCCTTTTTAAGGTGCAAATATGTTACTCCTGTATTTGCTCTGATTGCTTTACTTTAGTAGCTCCGCATTCCTCACAAGATACATTCTAAATTCATTATTGTGATCCGGTTTCTCTTTAGTTTTCCTGCCTCATTTTATAATTCCTCTACTCAAAATCCACAACATCTTGATTTTATTTATAAATATAACGTTAAAAACAGGAATTAGTGCCTTCAGCTTTTAAAAAATCAGTTAATTCATAAATTAGTTGATTAAATTATCTCTTATAATAACTCCATATATGAATTTAGCTATTTTAACTCCCTTAAGTATTTCAAACTGCATTTAAAAATTTTAAATATCTTGGTCTCAGACACTTTAAAAAGCAAGTAAGTGTGCTTTTTTATTATAATAAAATATGCATAACTTAAAGCTTACTACTCTTACCATTTTAAAGTGTATAATTAGTTCAGTGTCATTAAGTACATTCATGTTGTTGTGTAAATAAACTTTTAAGTAATGCTTTAAAAAGTCCTAATTAAACTTAAAAGCTTCCGCACAACAAAGGAAACTATAAGCAAGGTGAAAAGACAGCCTTCAGAANTCTTGAGAGTCCCTTGGACTGCAAGGAGATCCAACCAGTCCATTCTGAAGGAGATCAACCCTGGGATTTCTTTGGAAGGAATGATGCTAAAGCTGAAACTCCAGTACTTTGGCCACCTCATGAGAAGAGTTGACTGATTGGAAAAGACTCTGATGCTGGGAGGGACTGGGGGCAGGAGGAGAAGGGGACGACCGAGGATGAGATGGCTGGATGGCATCACGGACTCGATGGATGTGAGTCTGTGTGAACTCCGGGAGTTGGTGATGGACAGGGAGGCCCGGCGTGCTGTGATTCATGGGGTTGCAAAGAGTCGGACACGACTGAGCGACTGAACTGAACTCAGTTCTGTAAAGAGCTTGAAAGCTGATGTTAGCTGTATCCCTTGAGGCAGCATCAGGACCCTGCCCCAAGCTACACTGTTGTTTCTTGGCTGCTCCTCCCTTGCCACTGCATTCCCTCCCTTTCCTGGCGAAGAAAGAAAGAAGGGAAGTCGCTCAGTCGTGTCTGATTCTTTGGGATCCCATGGACTGTAGCCTACCAGGCTCCTCCTTCCATGGGATTCTCCAGATAAGAGTACTGGAGTGGGCTGCCATTTCCTTCTCCAGGGAATCTTCCCGACCCAGGGATCAAACCCGTGTCTCCCGCATTCCAGGCAGATGTTTTAACCTCTGAGCCGCTAGCAGCTGTTCAGTTCTGCCTTTTGGAACTCAGGGAAGGTCATGGAGGCTGTTCCCTACAAACAAGAAATGAGGGAGATAGGAAGGCTTCCATGCCCAGGAGGCCCACAGGGTCCCATTTCATTTCACTAAACATATTCTTTTATGTGACTCATAAAATGTTGTTAGGTTTTTTATCCAGTATGTTGATCTTTAACTAGAGTACCTTAAAGATACCATTCCAGTATATTCTAGCTTTCATTTTTACCGCTGAGATATTAGCTTTCAATCTGTTATTTGGACAATATATCACTTTTTCTGTGTTCTCAGACTTTGTCTGTAGTGTCTTACAGCTTCTCGATACTGTGTCATTGTGTAGATTTCTTTCAATGTATCCTGCCTGAGGCTCATTGGAATCCTTAGGAAAAAAAAATTTATGGGTCAGGCACTGCCTCTGTTGTCAAAAGCATCTTAGTATTATACTTTTAAATATTGCCACTATCAGATTCTCTTTTTCCTTTCCTCCATGAAATCTAATTAGAACTATAAATTTTAGACCTTATTTTTTTTCTTCAAGTCTTTTAAGCTCACTTTTATTTTCCATTTTATAGTCTTTTATGGATTGTGGGTAATTTTTGAGGCTTCAAATCATTAACTCTTTAGCTAAATTAATTTTCTGTTAAACTTGACTTTTGAAATTAAGAGTATTGTTTTTTGGTTTTGTTTCTTGGTTTAAAAAAAAATCTGCTTATAGTCTTGTTGCCTAGAGACAATTTTAACGTTGTCTTTTATAATGTAAACATAGTACCTGTAGCTATGTAACGTCTATGTCTGATAAGGCCAGCATTTGAAATATTTGAGTCTTTTGCTCTCTTTTGTTGATGTTCTTTGTGTTTGTGAAGCACTACTTCGTGCTCTTGAAACATTTGTTTTTTGTGTGTACTTTCCTTGGAAAAATTGAGGATTATGATAAAGGTTCATTCCTCTGGACAGAATTTGCTGTTTCTCTGCCATGAACCCATGAGTATTACAGTTTGAGTTCCTTTAATAATACGGTTTTTAAAAAGGTTAATCATTTGTGTTAGTTTTTAAACTACTTGGGTGATTTGAATTCGGGCTGCAAATCCATATCTGATTGTGTATTTGCCTGCTCTTATATTAAAAGTACAGCCATCTGGGGGTGTTCCAGTCTTATGAGAGATTACGTATTGAATGCCCTCCTTTGGGGAGGTCTGGGCTTTCTCTTTTATCCCTTATGCATATGAGCCCATGAATACTTAGGCTCAAGTTTATCAGGTTTGATAAATGCCCTCAAGGCAGATGCAACTTCTGTTTTCCTCTTGCATCTGTGGGTTTCTACATTCACTTGGATTTTGCACTAATAAAATCTCTTTATCTTTTATCCCTCTATTTTCCTGTTAGATACTTTTAAAGGTGTTTTCTGTTTTTTATCATTTATTTCAGTTCTCAACATTAGAAGGGTTAGTCCAGATACTAAGCTAAATGTGTATCAAAAAGAGAAGTCCACTTTACTTTTGAATGGTAATTTAATGTTAATCTTTAAAAGTAGTTTATTTTTCTTTTTTAAAACATTTATGTATTTATTTTACTTGGGGCATAATTTTCAATATTGTGATGTTTTTTGCCATACATAAATATGAATCAGACATAGATATATACGTGTCCCCACTCCCACCTCCCTCCCCACCACACCCCTCTAGGTTGTGCCAGAACACTAGCTTTGGGCGCCCTGTGTCCTACATCAAACTGGCACTGGTTATCTATTTTACATATGGTAATGTATGTTTCAATGCTATTCTCTCAAATCATCCCACCCTCTTCTTCCACTGTGTCCAAAAATCCGTTTTTTGTGACTGTGTCTTCTTTGCTGTCCTGTGTATAGGATCATCAGTACCATCTTTCTGGATTCTGTATATATGCGTAAATATGTGATATTTTTCTTTCTTTTCATAACTGACTTCACTCTGTATAATAGGGTTTAGGTTCATCCACCTCGTTAGAGCTGACTGAGATGTATTCCTTTTTATTAGCTGAGTAATATTCCCTAGTGTATATGTACACAACTTCCCTATCCATTCATCTGCCGGTGGGCTTCTGGGTTTCTTCCATGTCTGAGCTATTATGAATAGTGCAGTAATTGAATAGCACTAATGTAATGTAAAGGTACGTGTATCTTTTTCAGTTCTGGTTTCCTCAGGATATATACACAGTAGTGGGACTGCTGGGTCATATGATAGTTTTATTACTGGTCTTTTAAGGAAATTCCATACTGGTCTCCATAGTGATTGTATTAGTTTGCATTCCCACCAACAGTGCAAGAGGCTTCCTTTTTCTCCATCCTCTCCAGCATTTATTGTTTGTAGACTTTTTGATGATGGCCATGCTGACTAGTGTGAGATGAAGACTCATTGTGGTTTTGCTTTGTATTTCTCTAATAATAAACAATGCTGAGCATCTTTTCATGTGTTTTTTAGCCATCTATATGTTTTCTTTGGAGAAATATCTGTTTAGGTCTTCTGCCCACTTTTTGATTGGTTTATGCCTTTTTCTGGTATTGAGCTGCACGAGCTGCTTGTATATTTTGGAGATTAATTCTTTTTCAGTTGTTTTATTTGCTATTATTTTCTCCATTTTAAGGGCTATCTTCTCATCTTGCTTATAGTTTCCTTCATTGTGCAAAAGCTTTTAAGTTTAATTGGTCCCATTTGTTTATTTTTATTTTTATTTCCACTACTTGGGGATGTGGATCATAGAGGATCTTGCTGTGATTTATGTCAGAGAATGTTCTGCCTATGTTTTCCTCTATGAGTTTTATAGTTTCTGGCCTTACGTTTAGCTCTTTAATCCTTTTTGAGTTTACTTTTGTGTATGGTGTTAGAAAGCATTCTAATTTCATTTTTTTATGTGCAATTGACCAGTTTTCCCAGCACCACTTGTTGAAAAGACTGTCTTTTCTCCTTTGTATATTTTTACCTCGTTTGTCAAAGATAAGGTGTCCATAGGTGTGTGAATTTATCTCTGGACTTTCTGTTTTTGTTCCATTGATCTGTATTTCTGTTTTTGTGCCAGTACCATACTGTCTTGGGCTTTCCTTGTGGCTCAGCTGGTAAAGAATCCACCTGCAATATGGGAGACCTGGGTTCGATTTGGGAAGATCTCCTGGAGAAGAGACAGGCTACCCAGTCCAGTATTCTGGCCTGGAGAATTCCATGGACTGTGTAGTCCATGGGGTCACAAAGAGTTGGACACGACAGAGCAACTTCCACACACGTACTGCCTTGTGAAGTCAGGAAAGCTGAGTCCTTCAGTTCCACTCTTCTTTCTCAAGATTGCTTTGACTGTTTGGGCTCTTTTGTGTTTCTGTACAAATTGTGAAATTATTTGTTCTAGGTCTGTGAAAATTATCATCGGTAATTTGATAGAGATTGTATTGAGTCTATAGATTGCTTTGGGTAGGATGGTCATCTTCACTATATTGATGTTTCAAATCCAAGAACATGGTATATCTCTCCATCTGTTCATGTTGTCTTTGATTTCTTTCATCAGTGTTTTATAGTTTTCTGTATACAGGTTTTTTGTCTCTTTAGATAAATTTATTCCTAAGTACTTCATTCTTTTTGTTTCAGTGTTGAATGGAACTGTTTCCTTAATTTCTGACTTTTCATAGTTAGTGTTTAGGAATGCAAGGGATTTCTGTGTATTAATTTTATATCCTGTGACTTTAGCTGTATTCATCGATTAGCGTCAGTAATTTTATTGTGGCATCTTTAGGTTTTCCTATGTAGAGAATCATGTCATCTGCAAACAGAGTTTTACTTCTTTTCCAATCTGGATTCCTTTTATTTATTTTTCTTCTCTGGTTATTGTGGCTAGAACTTCCCAAACTATGTTGAATAGTATTGGTGAGAGCGGGCATTCTTGTCTTTTTCCTGATTTTAGAGAAAATGTTTTCAGTTTTTTGCCATTGAGATGATGTTTCCTGTGGGTTTGTTGTATATGGCTTTTATTCTATTGAGGTATATTCCTTCTGTGCCTTCTTTCTGGGAGGTTTTATCAAAAACAGGTATTGAATTTTGTCAAGGGCTTTCTCTGCATCTACTGAAATAATCATATGATTTTTATCTTTCAATTTGTTGATATGGTGTATCACATTAATTGATTTGTAAATATTGATGAATCCTTGCATCCCTGGGATACAGCCCACTTGATCATGATGTCTGATGTTTTTAACATGTTGTTGACTGTTCTCTAGAATTTTGTTGAAGATTTTTGCATTTGTATTAATTGACCTGTAATCTTTTTTTGTGGCATCTTTGGCTTTGGTATCAGAGTTATGGTGACCTCATAGAATGACTTGGGGAGTTTTCCTTCCTCTGCAATTTTCTAGAAGAGTTTGAGCAGGATAGGTGTTAGCTCTTCTCTAAGTTTCTGGTGTGAAGCCATCTGGTCCTGGGCTTTTGTTTGTTGGAAGATTTTTTTTTTTTTGACAAGCTGATTAAAGTTAGTTTAGAACATAAATCAAGGATTGACTCGCGTGTTTTCAGTGTACATGTTCATATGGAGACAAAAAGAAGCTGCTCCAATTTATTGATTCTCTTTTGAAATTAATTTTTTGTATGTTGCTGCTGTAGTTGTTTAGTTGCTAAGTCATGTCCAACTCTTTCAAAACCCCAAGGAGCCCACCAGGCATCTCTGTCCATGGGATTTCCCCAGCAAGAACACTGGAGTGGCTTGCCATTTCCTTCTCCATGCTGAAAGATTTTTGATTACAGTTTTGATTTTTGTGCTTGTTATTGGTCTGTTTATATTTTCTATTTCTTCCTGGTTCAGTTTTGGAAGGTTATACTTTTCTAAGACTTTGTCCATTTCTTCCAAGTTGTTCATTTTATTGGATATGGTTGCTCATAGTAGTCTCTTATGATCCTTTGTATTTCTGGGTTGTCTGTTGTAGCTTCTCCTTTTTCATTTCTAATTTTATTGATTTGAGTCACCTCCCTTTTTTCTTAATGAGTCTTGTCTATTTTATTTATCTTCTCAAGCTAGCTTTTAGCTTTATTGATCTTTGCTATACTCTCCTTCATTTCTTTTTCATTTATTTCTGCTCTGATCTTTACAATTTCTTCCCTTCTATTAAATTTTTTTTTTTTGTTCTTTTCCCAGTTGCTTTAGGTGTAAGATTAGGTTGTATATTTGGTGTCTCGCTTGTATCTTGAGGTAGGCCTGTATTGTGATGAACTTCCCTCTTAGCACTGCTTTTACTGACTCCTGTTGGTTTTAGGTTGTAATGTTTTCATTGTCATTTGTTTCTGTGCATATTTTTATTTCCTTTTGGATTTTTTTCAGTGATCTGTTGGTTATTCAGAAATGTGTTGTTTAGCCTTCATGTGTTTGTGTTTTTTTTTTTAATTTTTTTCCTATTGTTAATATCTAATCTTACAGCATTGTGATCAGAAAAGATGCTTGAAATGATTTCAGTTTTTTAAAATTTACCAAGGCTTAGTTTGTGGCCTAGGATGTGATCTGTCCTGGAGAATGTTCTATGTGCACTTGAGAAAAAAGTGAAATCCATTGTTTTGGGGTGAAATGCCCTATAGAAATCAATTAGGTTCAGCTGGTCCAATGTATTGTTTAAAGCTCATGTTTCCTTATTAAATTTTCTCTGGATGATCTGTCCATTGCTGTGGCTGGAGCATTAAAGTCGCCTACCGTTATTGTGTTCCTATTGACTTCCTCTTTAATAGTTGTTGGTATTTGCCTTTGCACTGAGGTGCATCTATGTCAGGTGCATATATATTAGTAATTGTTATGTCTTCTTCTTGGATTGATCCCTTGATCATTATATAGTGTCCTTCTTGTCTCTTATATTGGTCTTTATTTTAAAGTCCATTTTATCTGATATGAATATTGCTACTCCCACTTTCTTTTGGTCTCCATTTGCATGGAAAATCTTTTTCCATCCTTCACTTTCAGTCTGTATGTGTCCCTAGGTTTGAGGTGGGTCTTTTGTAGACTGCATATATAGGGGTCTTGTTTGTGTATCCATTGGGCCAGTTTATGTCTTTTGGTTGGAGCATTTAACTCATTTATGTTTAAGTTTATTATTGATAAGTATGATCCCATTACCGTTTACTTTATTGTTTTGGGTTTGTTTGTATAGGGCTTTTCTGTGTTTCCTGTCCAGAGAAGGTCCTTTAGCATTTGTTGAAGAGCTGTTTAGTGTTGAAATCTCTTAGTTTTTGCTTATCTGTGAAGCTTTTGATTTCTCCTTCAAATCTGAATGAGATACTTGCTGGGTAGAATAATCTTGGTTGTAGATTTTTCCCTCACATCACTTTAAGTATATCCTGCTTTTCCCTTCCAGCCTGCAGAGTTTCTTTTGAAGGGTCAATTATTAGCATTATGTGGATACCCTTGTAAGTTATTTGTTGCTTTTCACTTGCTGCTTTTAATATATGTTGTGTTTAATTTTTGTTAGTTTGATTTGTTTCTCCTTGGGTTTATCCTGTATGGGACACTCTAGACTTTTTGGTTTTGGGTGGCTATTTCCTTCCCCATTTTAGGGAAGTTTTCAACTATTATCTCCTCAAGGATTTTCTCACGTCCTTTCCTTTTGTCTTCTTTTTTGAGACATCTATGATTTAAATGTTGGAGTACTTAAAATTGTCCCAAAGATCTCTGAGGCTGTCCTCATTTCTTTTTACTCTTTTTTCTTTATTCCACTCCGTTTCATTTATTTCCAGCATTATATTTTCCAGCTCACTTATCCATTCTTCTGCCTCAATTACTCTACTCTTGGGTCTCTCCAGGGTGTTTTTCATCTCAGTTATTTTATTGTTCATTGCTGATTGACTATTCCTTACTTCTTCTAGGTCCTTTTTAAGCATTCCTTGCTTCTTCTCATTATGTGTCTCCAGTCTATTTATCTGTATCTCTATCTTGTTTTCAAGATTTTGGATCATCTTTCCTATCATTATTCTGAATTCGTTTTCAAGTAGACTCCCTATCTCCTCCTCTTTTGTTTGGTCTGGTGGGTTTTTATCATGTTCTTTTGCGTGCTGGATATTTCTCTGCCTTTTAATTTTGCTTAGTTTTCCATGTTTGGGGTCTCCTTTCTGCAGGCTGGAGGGTCATAGTTCCTCTTAATTGTGGAGTCTGCTCCCTTTGGGTGGGACTGAACTAGTGCCTTGTGAAGGTTTCCTGGTTGGGGAAACTTGTGCCTGTGTTTTAGTGGATGGAGCTGAATTTCATCTTTTCCACCACGGCAGCCATAAGTTTATTTTCTAAGTCTGTGAGTCTGTTTCGGTTTTGTAAGTAAGTTCATTTGTATAATTTCTTTTTAGATATCACATATATCATATGATATTTCTCATCTGTTAATCATTTTAAAATGTACCGTTCATTAGCTGCTGTTATTGTTCAGTCACTCAGTCATGTGTGACTCTTTGCAACCCCATGGACTGCAGCATGCCAGACTTCCTTGTCCGTTACCAACTCCCAGAGCTTGCTCAAACTCATGTTGATTAAGTTGGTGATGCCATCCAACCATCTCATCTTCTGTCATCCCCTTCTCCTCCTGCCTTAAATCTTTCCAGCATCAGAGTCTTTTCCAAGAGTCATTTCTTGGCAGCAGGTGGCCAAAGTATTGGAGCTTGAGCATCAGTCCTTCCAATGAATATTCAGGACTGATTTCCTTTAGGAATGACTGGTTTGATTTCCTTGCTGTCCAAGGAACTCTCAAGAATATTCTCCAGCACCACAGTTCAAAGGCATCAATTCTTTAGTACCCAGCCTTTTTTAGTGTCCAACTCTCACATCTATACATGACTACTGGAAAAACCATAGCTTTGACTATACGGATCTTTGTTGACAAAGTAATGTCTCTGCTTTTTAATATGCTGCCTGGGTTTGTCATTGCTTTTCTTCCAGGGAGCAAGCATATTTTAATTTAATGGCAGCAGGCACCATCCACAGTGATTTGGGGGCCCAAGGAAATAAAATCTGTCACTGTTTCCATTCTTTCCCCATCTTACTTGCCATGAAGTGATGGGACTGGATGCCATGATCTTAGTTTTTTGAATGCTGAGTTTTAAGCCAGCCTTTTTTGATTCCTCTTTACTTTCTGCCATAATCACTGCATATCTGAGATTATTGATATTCACCCAGCAATCTTGGTTCTAGCTTGTGATTCATCCAGCCAGGCATTTCTCATGACTTTGGATTTAAGTTAAATAAGCAAGGTGACAATATACAGCCTTGAAGTACTCCTTTCTCAAGTTTGAACCAATCTGTTGTTCCATGTCTGGCACTAACTGTTGCTTCTTGACCTACATACAGGTTTGTCAGGAAGCAGGTAAGGTGGCACGGTATTCCCGTCTCTTTAAGAATTTTCCACAGTTTGTTGTGATCCACACAGTCAAAGACTTTAGCATAGTCAATGAGCAGAAGTAGATGTTTTTCTGGAATTCTCTTGCTCTTTCTATGATCCAACGGATGTTGGCAGTTTAATCTCTGGTTCCTCTGCCTTTTTGAAATCTGGCTTGTACATCTGGAAGTTCTAGGTTCACATACTGCTGAAGCCTAGCTAGAAGGATTTTGAGCATTACTTTAGCTAGTATGAGAAATGAGTGTAATAGTGTGGTAATTTGAACACACGTTGGCATTGCCATGCCACCTTACCTGCTAGGCCATTCAGGTATGACCTAAATCAAATCCTTTATGATTATACAGTGGAAGTGACAAATAGTTTCAAGGGATTAGATCTGATAGAGTGCCTGAAGAGCTATGGACAGAGGTTCATAACACTGTACAGGAGGCGGTGATCAAAACCATCCCCAAGAAAAAGGAAGGCAAAATGGTTGTTTGAGGAGGTCTTACAAATAGTTGAGAAAAAAAGAGAAGTGAAAGGCAAAGACGAAAAGGAAAGATATACCCATCTGAATTCATAGTTCCAGAGAATAGCAAGGAGAGATATGAAAGCCTTTTTAAGTGAACAATGCAAAGAAATAGAGGAAAATAATAGAATGGGAAAGACTAGAGATGTCTTTCTCTACTTTCTTCATTTTAAGTCTGAGTTTGGCAATAAGGAGTTCATGATCTGAGCCACAGTCAGTTCCAGGTCTTGTTTTTGCTGAATGTATAGAGCTTCTCCATCTTCAACTATAAGGAATATAGTCAATGTGATTTTGTTATTGACTATCTGGTAATGTCTATGTGTAGAGTCTTCTCTTATGTTGTTGGAAGAGGGTGTTTGGTATGACCAGCACATTCTCTTGGCAAAACTCTGTTAGTCTTTACCCTGCTTCATTTTGTACTCCAAGGTCAAACTTGCCTGTTACTCTGGGTGACTCTTGACCTCCTACCTAGGCATTCCAGTTCCCTATGATGAAAAGGACATCTTTTTTTTGGTCTTAGTTCTAGAAGGTCTTGTAGGTCTTCATAGAACCACTCAACTTCAGCTTCTTCAGCATTAGTGGTTGGGGCATAGACTTGGGTTACTGTGATATTGAATAGTTTGTCTTGGAAACAAACTGAGACCATTCTATCATTTTTGAGATCACACCCAAGTACTGCCTTTTGGACTCTCTTGTTGACTATGAGGACTATTCTAGTTCTTGTAAGGGATTCTTGCCGTCAGCAGTAGATATAATGGCCATCTGAATTAAATTCACCGATTCCAGTCCATTTTAGTTCACTGATTCCTAAAATGCTGATGTTCAGCCTTGCTATCTCCTGTTTGACCACTTCCAATATAACCTGATTCATGGACCTAACATTCCAGGTTCCTGTGCAGTGTTGTTCTTTACAGCATCTGACTTTACTTTCACCACTAGACACATCCACCAGGTATAGTTTCCGCTTTGGCTTAGCCTCTTCATTCCTTCTAGAGCTATTTCTCCACTCTTCTCCAGTAGCATATTAGACACTTACTGACCTGTGTGGGGAATTCACCTTTCAGCATCATATATTTTCGCCTTTTCATACTGTTCATGGGGTTCTCAAGACAAAGAATCCTGAAGTGGTTTGCCGTTCCCTTCTCCAGTGGACCCTGTTTTGTCACAACTCTCCACCATGACCCATCCATCTTTGGTGGCTCTACATGCATGGCTCATAGTTTCATTAAGTAGGCAAGGTTGTAGTCCATGTGATCAGTTTGATTAGTTTTCTGTGACTGTGATTTTCATTCTGTCTGCCCTCTAATGGATAAGGATAAGAGGTTTGTGCAAGCTTCTTGATGGGAGGAACTGTCTGTGGGGAAAACTGGGTCTTGCTGTGATGGGCAAGGCCATTCTTGTTGTTGTTAAGTCTCTCAGTCATGTCTGACTCTGTAACCCCATGGACTGCAGCATGCCAGGCCTCCCTGTCCTTCACCATCTCCCAGAGCTTGCTCAAACTCACGTCCATTGAGTCTATGATGCCATCCAACCATCTCGTCCTCTGTCATTCCCTTCTCCCAGCATCAGGGTCTTTGTTTTCTAATGATTCAGCTCTTTGAAACTGGTGACCAAAGTATTGGAGCTTCAGCTTCAGTCCTTCGAATGAATATTCAGGATTGATTTATTTTAGGATTGACTGCTTTGATCTCCTTGCAGTCCAGGAGACTCTCAAGAGTCATCTCCAACACTTCAGTTTAAAAACATCAATTTTTCGGTGTTCAACCTTCTTTATGGTCCAACTCTCACATCTGTGCATGACTACTGGAAAACCATAGCTTTGACTATACAGGCATTTGTGGGCATAGTAATGTCTCTGCTTTTTAATACACTGTCTAGGTTTGTCATAGTTTTTCTTCCAAGGAGAAGGGTCTTTTAATTCCATGACTGCAGTCACCATCTGCAGTGATTTTGAAATCCAAGAAAATAAAGTCTGTCACTGTTTCCATTGTTTCCTCATCTATTTCATCTATTTGCCATGAAGTGATGGAATAGATGCCATGATCTTAGTTTTTTTTTTTTTTTAATTTTGAGTTTTAAGGCAGCTTTTTCACTTTCCTCTTTCACGTTTATAAAGAGGCTCTTTAGTGCTTCTTCACTTTCTGCCATAAGGATTGTGTCATCTGCATATCTGTGGTTATTATTTCTCCCAGCAGTCTTGATTCTAGCTTGTGCTTCATCCAGCCCAGCATTTCACATAATTTACTCTGCATATAAATTAAACAAGCAGGGTGACAATATGCAGCCTTGACATACTCCTTTCCCAATTTTGAACCAGTCTGTTGTTCCATTTCTGGTACTAACTATTGCTTCTTGACCTGCATACAGGTTTTTCAGGAAGCAGGTAAGGTGGTGTGGTACTTCCATCTCTTTAAGACTTTTCCATAGTTTGTTGTGATCCACACAGTCAAAGGCTTTAGTGCAGCCAATAAAGCAGAAGTAGATGTTTTTCTGGAATTCTCTTGCTTTTTCTATGATCCAACAGATGTTGGCAATTTGATCTCTGGTTCCCCTGCCTTTTCTAAATCCAGCTTGTATATCTGGATGTTCTCAGTTCATGTACTGCTGAAGCCTAGCTTGAAGAATTTTGAGCAGTACTTTGCTAGCATGAGGAACGAGTGCAATTGTGTGGTAGTTTGAACGTTTTTTGGCATTGCCCTTTTTTGGATCGCTTGGTCTTTAATCCAATTTTCTGCTGATCGGTGAGGCTCTGTTTCCTCTCTGTAGTTTGGCCTCAGGCCAAACTATGGTAGGTGCAATGGCAGTAATCCTGACCCCCTTTGAAAGGACTTATGCCATGAGCCTGGGCCTCTCAGGACTATTGCAGTCAGTGCCTTGACCCCATGGCAGGTCACTGTCACCCACGCCTCTGCCAGAGACTCCCAGACACACACGGGCAAGTCTGGCTCAGTCTCTTGTGGGATCACTGCTCCTTTCTCCTTGGTCCTGGTGCTCACAAATATTTTGTCTGTGCCCTCCAAGAGTCTCTGTTTTCCCCAGTTCTGTGAAAGTTCTGTTATCATATCCTTCAAATTTAGGTTCCCTGGGGATACTCAGTACATTGCCAGATCCCCAGGTTGGGAAGTCTGTTGGGCCTAGAACTCTCGCAGCAGTGTGAGAACTTTTTTGGTGTAATTGTTCTCCAGTCTGTGAGTCGCCTGGCAGGCAGCTGTATAGTGGAGCTAATGGCGACCTTCTCCAAAAGGACTTACGCCACACACTGTGCCTTCCAGGACTGCTGGTGCCAGAACCTCTGTGCCCGCAGCAGGCCACTGCTGCCTCATGCTGCTGCCGAATGCCCTCAAACACTCAAAGGCAGGTCTGGTTCAGTCTCTGGTGGGAGTCCCTGCACCTTTCCCTCGGTCTTGTTGTGCATAAGGTTTTGCTTGTGCCTTCCAGGCATCTCTGGTGGGTATGAGGTTTGATTTTAAATGTGATTGTGCCCTTCTTGTCGTCTTACTGGGGCTTCTCTTTTGCCCTTGGTTGTGGGGGTATATTTTTTTAGGGGGTAACAATGTTCTCCTGTCGACTGTTGCTCAGTAGTTGCAATTTTCGTGTTCTTGCAGCAGAAGGTGAGTGCATGTCCTTCTACTCCACCATCTTGGAATTGAAGGTTCACAACTCCAAGCATTCAGATTTTGGGGCAATGAATGTCTAGAACTCTTCTCATCTTGCAAAACTGAAACTTTATACCCATTAGCCAGTAATTTCCAGTTTCCCCCTACCCTCATCCTCTGGCAACCATCATTCTACTTTTTGTCTCTATGGGGTTGACTGCTCTAAACACCTCATGTAAGTGAAGTTACACAATATTTGTCTTTTTGTGACTGATTTATTTCACTTAGCATAATGTTCTCAGGCTTCATCTGTGTTGTGGCATGGGTCTTTTTCCATTGTATGTACACACCACATTTCGTTTATCCATTCATCTCTCGATGGACATTTGAGTTGCTTCTCTTTTTTAACTAATGGGAATAGTTCTGCAGTGAATGTGGGTGTGCACATATCTCCTTTAGACACTTGTTTCAGTTCTTTTGAGTATATACCCAGAAGTGGAATTGCTAGACCATATTCTTTGTTTCCTATTTTTTAGTAGGAAACACACTGTTATGGAAAACGCACTGTTTACATTCCCACCAATAGTACATAAGTGTCCTAATTTCATCACATTATTGTCAATATTAGTTATTTTCTTTTCTTTTTATTTCCAGTTTCCCCCTACCCTCATCCTCTGGCAACCATCATTCTACTTTTTGTCTCTATGGGGTTGACTGCTCTAAACACCTCATGTAAGTGAAGTTACACAATATTTGTCTTTTTGTGACTGATTTATTTCACTTAGCATAATGTTCTCAGGCTTCATCTGTGTTGTGGCATGGGTCTTTTTCCATTGTATGTACACACCACATTTCGTTTATCCATTCATCTCTCGATGGACATTTGAGTTGCTTCTCTTTTTTAACTAATGGGAATAGTTCTGCAGTGAATGTGGGTGTGCACATATCTCCTCTAGACACTTGTTTCAGTTCTTTTGAGTATATACCCAGAAGTGGAATTGCTAGACCATATTCTTTGTTTCCTATTTTTTAGTAGGAAACACACTGTTATGGAAAACGCATTGTTTACATTCCCACCAATAGTACATAAGTGTCCTAATTTCATCACATTATTGTCAATATTAGTTATTTTCTTTTCTTTTCTTTTTTTTTTTTTTTTGATGTGTAGCAATACAGACTGAGGTTAATTCTGTTACTTTTTGTTTTTAAATCTATTTGAAGTTATGTTTATAATTTCAAAAACATTTAAATTCAATAAAGGATTAATTTACCTCTTTATAATTATAGAATACTTATCTCTCTCTTTAATGATATTTCTTGCTTTAGAGTGTATTTTTTCTGATAGTAGTAATGTTACATTGAACTTATTTTCTTTGGTGTTTGCACGTATATATTTTTCTATTCCTTTACTTTCAAAGTCTGTCTTAATGTTCAATGTGTAGCAGATAATCAAGTTAAAGATTTTTTAAAAATCTAATCTGATAATTGTAGTCTTTTATAATTGGCATGTTTTGTCCACTTACATTTAGTGCAATTATTAACATATAAATCTGGATTTGGATTATTGATATCCAAAACTCCAGGTTCTTTCCAACAGGATCTGTATTGCAGTTTAATGTTACCTTCCATATCCCAGCATTAGTTTCTATGCTTATCATTTTGGTTACATATATATTCTGCTTTTTGAAATCTAAAGTGTTTCTCAGCATTTTCATCAAGCTCAGTTGCATTTATTAAAAACTTTTCATTATGCATTTGTTCATATTTATGTCAGGAAGGAGAATGGAGAAATCCACATTTAGCTCACAATAATGCTGAAATAATAAGATCCCATGCCAATAAAACAAGGGGTCTAGAAAGTGTCGAAAGTCCCTTACATATTTGAAATTCTCTTACTTTCAGTGCTAATGTTGCCTCTTTATTAAGCCCATCTTTGCATGAAATGCTCCCTTGATATCTCTAGTTTTCTTGAAGAGATTTCTAGTCTTTCCCATTCTATTGTTTCTGAAATAATAAGATCCCATGCCAATAAAACAAGGGGTCTAGAAAGTGTCGAAAGTCCCTTACATATTTGAAATTCTCTTACTTTCAGTGCTAATGTTGCCTCTTTATTAAGCCCATCTTTGCATGAAATGCTCCCTTGATATCTCTAGTTTTCTTGAAGAGATTTCTAGTCTTTCCCATTCTATTGTTTTCCTCTCTTTCTTTGCATTGATCACTGAGGAAGGCTTTCTTATCTCTCCTTGCTATCCTTTGGATTTCTACATTCAAATGGATATATCTTTCCTTGTCTCCTTTGCTTTTCTTTTTTTTTTCACAGCTATTTGTAAGGCCTCCTCAGACAACCATTTCACTTTTTTTGCACTTCTTTTTCTTGGGGATGGTCTTGATCCCCCTGTCTCCTGTACAGTGTCACAAACCTCCATCCATCATTCATTAGGCACTCTATCAGATCTAGTCTCTTAAATCTATTTCTCATTTCCACTGTATAATTATAAGGGATTTGATTTAGGTCATACCTGAAAGGCCTAGTGGTTTTCCCTAATTTCTTCAATTTAAGTCTGAATTTGGCAATAAGGAGTTTATGATCTGAGCCACAGTCAGCTCCCAGTCTTGTTTTTGCTGACTGTATAGAGCTTCTTCATCTTTGGCTGCAAAGAATATAATCAATCTAATTTTGGTATTGACTATCTGGTGATGTCCATGTGTAGAGTCTTCTCTTGTGTTGTTGGAAGAGGGTGTTTGTTATGAACAGTGTGTTCTCTTGGCAAAACTCTATTAGCCTTTGCCCTGCTTCATTCTGTACTCCAAGGCCAAATTTGCCTGTTACTTTAGGTGTTTCTTGACTTCCTACTTTTGCATTCCAGTCTCCTACAATGAAAAGGACATCTTTTTTGGGTGTTTTAGAAGATCTTATAGGTCTTCATAGAGCCATTCAACTTCAGTTTCTTCAGTGTTACTGGTCAGCGCATAGACTTGCATTACCGTGATATTGAATGATTTGCCTTGGAAATGAACAGAGATCATTCTGTCATTTTTGAGATTGCATCCAAGTACTGCATTTCAGACTCTTTTGTTGACCATGTTGGTGACTCCATTTCTTCTAAGTGAAATGGTATGGACCTAACAGAAGCAGAAGATATTAAGATATCATATCTGGTCCCATCACTATGGCAAATAGATGGGGAAACAGTGGAAAGAGTGGCAGACTTTAGTATTTTGGACTTCAAAATCACTACAGATGGTGGCTGCAGCCATGAAATTAAAAGACGCTTACTCCTTGGAAGAAAAGTTATGACCAACCTAGTTGCCATGAAGTGATGGGACTGGATGCCATGATCTTAGTTTTTTGAATGCTGAGTTTTAAGCCAGCCTTTTTTGATTCCTCTTTACTTTCTGCCATAATCACTGCATATCTGAGATTATTGATATTCACCCAGCAATCTTGGTTCTAGCTTGTGATTCATCCAGCCAGGCATTTCTCATGACTTTGCATTTAAGTTAAATAAGCAAGGTGACAATATACAGCCTTGATGTACTCCTTTCTCAAGTTTGAACCAATCTGTTGTTCCATGTCTGGCACTAACTGTTGCTTCTTGACCTACATACAGGTTTGTCAGGAAGCAGGTAAGGTGGCACGGTATTCCCATCTCTTTAAGAATTTTCCACAGTTTGTTGTGATCCACACAGTCAAAGACTTTAGCATAGTCAATGAGCAGAAGTAGATGTTTTTCTGGAATTCTCTTGCTCTTTCTATGATCCAACGGATGTTGGCAGTTTAATCTCTGGTTCCTCTGCCTTTTTGAAATCTGGCTTGTACATCTGGAAGTTCTAGGTTCACATACTGCTGAAGCCTAGCTAGAAGGATTTTGAGCATTACTTTAGCTAGTATGAGAAATGAGTGTAATAGTGTGGTAATTTGAACACACTTTGGCATTGCCATGCCACCTTACCTGCTAGGCCATTCAGGTATGACCTAAATCAAATCCTTTATGATTATACAGTGGAAGTGACAAATAGTTTCAAGGGATTAGATCTGATAGAGTGCCTGAAGAGCTATGGACAGAGGTTCATAACACTGTACAGGAGGTGGTGATCAAAACCATCCCCAAGAAAAAGGAAGGCAAAATGGTTGTTTGAGGAGGTCTTACAAATAGTTGAGAAAAAAAGAGAAGTGAAAGGCAAAGACGAAAAGGAAAGATATACCCATCTGAATTCATAGTTCCAGAGAATAGCAAGGAGAGATATGAAAGCCTTTTTAAGTGAACAATGCAAAGAAATAGAGGAAAATAATAGAATGGGAAAGACTAGAGATGTCTTTCTCTACTTTCTTCATTTTAAGTCTGAGTTTGGCAATAAGGAGTTCATGATCTGAGCCACAGTCAGTTCCAGGTCTTGTTTTTGCTGAATGTATAGAGCTTCTCCATCTTCAACTATAAGGAATATAGTCAATGTGATTTTGTTATTGACTATCTGGTAATGTCTATGTGTAGAGTCTTCTCTTATGTTGTTGGAAGAGGGTGTTTGGTATGACCAGCACATTCTCTTGGCAAAACTCTGTTAGTCTTTACCCTGCTTCATTTTGTACTCCAAGGTCAAAC
Organism: Oreotragus oreotragus; assembly: GCA_006410675.1. Lineage (NCBI taxonomy): Eukaryota > Metazoa > Chordata > Mammalia > Artiodactyla > Bovidae > Oreotragus > Oreotragus oreotragus. The sequence goes on along the minus strand of SJYX01013265.1, from coordinate 274,122 downwards.
TTGCCTGTTATTCTGGGTGACTCTTGACCTCCTACCTAGGCATTCCAGTTCCCTATGATGAAAAGGACATCTTTTTTTTGGTCTTAGTTCTAGAAGGTCTTGTAGGTCTTCATAGAACCACTCAACTTCAGCTTCTTCAGCATTAGTGGTTGGGGCATAGACTTGGGTTACTGTGATATTGAATAGTTTGTCTTGGAAACAAACTGAGACCATTCTATCATTTTTGAGATCACACCCAAGTACTGCCTTTTGGACTCTCTTGTTGACTATGAGGACTATTCTAGTTCTTGTAAGGGATTCTTGCCGTCAGCAGTAGATATAATGGCCATCTGAATTAAATTCACCGATTCCAGTCCATTTTAGTTCACTGATTCCTAAAATGCTGATGTTCAGCCTTGCTATCTCCTGTTTGACCACTTCCAATATAACCTGATTCATGGACCTAACATTCCAGGTTCCTGTGCAGTGTTGTTCTTTACAGCATCTGACTTTACTTTCACCACTAGACACATCCACCAGGTATAGTTTCCGCTTTGGCTTAGCCTCTTCATTCCTTCTAGAGCTATTTCTCCACTCTTCTCCAGTAGCATATTAGACACTTACTGACCTGTGTGGGGAATTCACCTTTCAGCATCATATATTTTCGCCTTTTCATACTGTTCATGGGGTTCTCAAGACAAAGAATCCTGAAGTGGTTTGCCGTTCCCTTCTCCAGTGGACCCTGTTTTGTCACAACTCTCCACCATGACCCATCCATCTTTGGTGGCTCTACATGCATGGCTCATAGTTTCATTAAGTAGGCAAGGTTGTAGTCCATGTGATCAGTTTGATTAGTTTTCTGTGACTGTGATTTTCATTCTGTCTGCCCTCTAATGGATAAGGATAAGAGGTTTGTGCAAGCTTCTTGATGGGAGGAACTGTCTGTGGGGAAAACTGGGTCTTGCTGTGATGGGCAAGGCCATTCTTGTTGTTGTTAAGTCTCTCAGTCATGTCTGACTCTGTAACCCCATGGACTGCAGCATGCCAGGCCTCCCTGTCCTTCACCATCTCCCAGAGCTTGCTCAAACTCACGTCCATTGAGTCTATGATGCCATCCAACCATCTCGTCCTCTGTCATTCCCTTCTCCCAGCATCAGGGTCTTTGTTTTCTAATGATTCAGCTCTTTGAAACTGGTGACCAAAGTATTGGAGCTTCAGCTTCAGTCCTTCGAATGAATATTCAGGATTGATTTTCATGGACTGCAGCATGCCAGGCCTCCCTGTCCTTCACCATCTCCCAGAGCTTGCTCAAACTCACGTCCATTGAGTCTATGATGCCATCCAACCATCTCGTCCTCTGTCATTCCCTTCTCCCAGCATCAGGGTCTTTGTTTTCTAATGATTCAGCTCTTTGAAACTGGTGACCAAAGTATTGGAGCTTCAGCTTCAGTCCTTCGAATGAATATTCAGGATTGATTTATTTTAGGATTGACTGCTTTGATCTCCTTGCAGTCCAGGAGACTCTCAAGAGTCATCTCCAACACTTCAGTTTAAAAACATCAATTTTTCGGTGTTCAACCTTCTTTATGGTCCAACTCTCACATCTGTGCATGACTACTGGAAAACCATAGCTTTGACTATACAGGCATTTGTGGGCATAGTAATGTCTCTGCTTTTTAATACACTGTCTAGGTTTGTCATAGTTTTTCTTCCAAGGAGAAGGGTCTTTTAATTCCATGACTGCAGTCACCATCTGCAGTGATTTTGAAATCCAAGAAAATAAAGTCTGTCACTGTTTCCATTGTTTCCTCATCTATTTCATCTATTTGCCATGAAGTGATGGAATAGATGCCATGATCTTAGTTTTTTTTTTTTTTTAATTTTGAGTTTTAAGCCAGCTTTTTCACTTTCCTCTTTCACGTTTATAAAGAGGCTCTTTAGTGCTTCTTCACTTTCTGCCATAAGGATTGTGTCATCTGCATATCTGTGGTTATTATTTCTCCCAGCAGTCTTGATTCTAGCTTGTGCTTCATCCAGCCCAGCATTTCACATAATTTACTCTGCATATAAATTAAACAAGCAGGGTGACAATATGCAGCCTTGACATACTCCTTTCCCAATTTTGAACCAGTCTGTTGTTCCATTTCTGGTACTAACTATTGCTTCTTGACCTGCATACAGGTTTTTCAGGAAGCAGGTAAGGTGATGTGGTACTTCCATCTCTTTAAGACTTTTCCATAGTTTGTTGTGATCCACACAGTCAAAGGCTTTAGTGCAGCCAATAAAGCAGAAGTAGATGTTTTTCTGGAATTCTCTTGCTTTTTCTATGATCCAACAGATGTTGGCAATTTGATCTCTGGTTCCCCTGCCTTTTCTAAATCCAGCTTGTATATCTGGATGTTCTCAGTTCATGTACTGCTGAAGCCTAGCTTGAAGAATTTTGAGCAGTACTTTGCTAGCATGAGGAANTGTTCTCTTGGCAAAACTCTATTAGCCTTTGCCCTGCTTCATTCTGTATTCCAAGGCCAAATTTGCCTGTTACTTTAGGTGTTTCTTGACTTCCTACTTTTGCATTCCAGTCTCCTACAATGAAAAGGACATCTTTTTTGGGTGTTTTAGAAGATCTTATAGGTCTTCATAGAGCCATTCAACTTCAGTTTCTTCAGTGTTACTGGTCAGCGCATAGACTTGCATTACCGTGATATTGAATGATTTGCCTTGGAAATGAACAGAGATCATTCTGTCATTTTTGAGATTGCATCCAAGTACTGCATTTCAGACTCTTTTGTTGACCATGTTGGTGACTCCATTTCTTCTAAGTGCAATGGTATGGACCTAACAGAAGCAGAAGATATTAAGATATCATATCTGGTCCCATCACTATGGCAAATAGATGGGGAAACAGTGGAAAGAGTGGCAGACTTTAGTATTTTGGACTTCAAAATCACTACAGATGGTGGCTGCAGCCATGAAATTAAAAGACGCTTACTCCTTGGAAGAAAAGTTATGACCAACCTAGATAGCATATTAAAAAGCAGAGACATTACTTTGCCAACAAAGGTCCGTCTAGTCAAAGTTATGGTTTTTCCAGTAATCATATATGGATGTGAGAGCTGGACTATAAACAAAGCTGAGTGCAGAAGAATTGATGCTTTTGAATCATGGTGTTGGAGAAGACTCTTGAGAGTCCCTTGGACTGCAAGGAGATCCAACCAGTCCATCCTAAAGAAAAACAACCCTGAATACTCATTGGAAGGACTAATGTTGAAGCTGAAACTCCAAAACTTTGGCCAGCTGATGTGAAGAGCTGACTCATTTGAAAAGATCCTAATGCTGGAGGGATTGGGAGCAGGAGGAGAAGGGGATGACAGAGGATGAGATAGTTGGATGGCATCACTGACTCAATGGGCATGAGTTTGAGTAAACTCTGGAGTTGGCAATGGACTGCATGCTGCAGTCCCTGGGGTCGCAAAGAGTCAGACACGACTAAGCAACTGAACTGAACATTGACTCTATCTAATGTATGTATATTCATTTGAAATTCCTATAGTCCTTACCTGCTACTAGTTCCTTAAATATCACAGCATTTTATCATAAGTGTTTCCAACAAAAAGAATAATATTTTATAACTGCATATTCATAAAATGCTGGGCTCTGGAAGATTTCTATATGAACCTCTTAGTGATCGTAGCTCAGTGTGATGGAATTCTTTGACTAACTTCCATTTTAAAATGTAACCTCTTTGTTGGTTGTCATAGTCATTGAATATGTTGACAGTTATTTCACCTCTTTTCTTTGAAACATATGGTAGCATTGCCATTCTCTTCCCTTTAAAATTTTAGATGTAGCAATATGACTTGCTTTGGCCAATGAAATGTGAGACAGTGTCACTTCTTGGTGGAGACTTTAAGAACTAATGTGCACTTCACCAAATTCTGTTTTCCTTCTCCCATAGAAACTGGCAATGTCCCAGATGGTGTTACTTCCTTAGCGTAGGTACTGAAATGAGATTTATGTAAAGTAGAGTTTCTAACTGACTGATAATTGACATGGAGTCTGAGTGAGAAGTATATTTCTATTGTCTGAGATTTTAAGGTTGTTTGTCATAGCAGTAAAACTTAGTCTTTCCTGGTTGATTAAAAAATAAGGGAAAGATTATTTTTCATTGAACTTCCCATATTCTGACACAGTAAGTGTTTGTGAATTGTTGAGTCAGATTTTAAAATTAGAGCTCTCTAACCCCTATGGTAACACCGCAAAGATGGACAGTTTTTTGTGAGACTTCATCTTATATCCTTAATATAGTCCATCCATTTTCCCCCCCTAGCTGGAGGCAAGGAGAATTAAATTTTACTTAGTCACAACTAGAAATCATTTTGTTTTTTTTTAATATAAATTTATTTATTTTAACTGGAGGTTAATTATTTTACAATATTGTATTGGTTTTGCCTTAGTCATTGAATATGTTGACAGTTATTTCACCTCTTTTCTTTGAAACATATGGTAGCATTGCCATTCTCCTCCCTTTAAAATTTTAGACGTAGCAATATGACTTGCTTTGGCCAATGAAACGTGAGACAGTGTCACTTCCTGGTGGAGACTTTAAGAACTAATGTGCGCTTCACCAAATTCTGTTTTCCTTCTCCCATAGAAACTGGCAATGTCCCAGATGGTGTTGCTTCCTTAGTGTAGGTACTGAAATGAGATTTATGTAAAGTAGAGTTTCTAACTGACTGATAATTGACACGGAGTCTGAGTGAGAAGTAAATTTTTATTGTCTGAGATTTTAAGGTTGTTTGTTACAGCAGTAAAACTTAGTCTTTCCTGCTTGATTAAAAAATAAGGGAAAGATTATTTTTCATTGAACTTCCCATATCCTGACACAGTAAGTATTTGTGAATTGTTGAGTCAGATTTTAAAATTAGAGCTCTCTAACCCCTATGGTAACACCACAAAGATGGACAGTCTCCAGTTTTTTGTGAGACTTCATCTTATATCCTTAATATAGTCCATCCATTTCCCCCCTCCAGCTGGAGGCAAGGAGAATTAAATTTGACTTAGTCACAACTAGAAATCATTTTTTTAATATAAATTTATTTATTTTAATTGGAGGTTAATTATTTTACAATATTGTATTGGTTTTGCCATACATCAACATAAATCCGGCACAGGTATATACGTGTTCCCCCATCATTTTGTTTCATACAAAGCCCATTGAGAAATGAATACAAAAGAATTTTTTCCCAGTAGGAAAAAATTTCCTGTTCTAACTAGGTAGGCTATTGGCCTATTAGAAATGGTACTAGGTAGGAGAAGAAGCAAGGGTTTTTCGTTTGTTTTTCAGTTCAAAATAATTGGGAAAGAAATCTCTCTGGTCACAGAATTGTGTGCTTGGGAGTGACTTTGGCATTCACCAAGTTCACTTCATTCCCTTCAAGTAATGTAGCTCAGAGAAAGTGCTTTATTCCTAGAGGGTATGAGGTCATTTTTGTTCTATGACGTTAGATGGATCTAACAAGAGAAAGTCATATTCTCTTGGTCAGATAAATATTTTACAGATTTTTTTCTCAATAGGTGCAGTAGCTATGTTATTTATTGTTCAAACCCAGAGATGTTTGAGAATCAAAGAGGGTATTGTTACCAATTAAAACAGGACATCTAGCATGCACTGATATTTGCCTGGGAAAACTGCGTGAAGCCTTACACACACAGACTTATTAACGTGAATTTCATAACAGAATCAGGGCATTAAGTCCTTTGTTCTGAGAGGAGCTGGGTGACTGAGCGACAGAAAAGCCACGAGAAGGAAATTTCACCGCTAGTTGGGGATTTCAGTGAGTAACATCATTTTCCCATTAGCTGATCACCATTAAACTTTCTGCAGATATAACTCTAAGTGGAGACTTTGATATCTTTGTACAAATGCGTGAACTGTTTGCCTGCAAGATCCATTCCTTCCCAGCAGTCCTCCACCCCAAGACCCACATTAAATGTTCTTTCCTCTGGAAAGAGCATCCCGAGATGCGGCTGGTATTTGGTGACTAGGTTTCGCCAGCACAGTGTGCACACTTCTGTGTAGACTTAGCACAGTGAATTCTGATTCTCCGTGTGTATCCGCCTTCCCTCATGCCCTGCTTAAGGGCAAAATCCATATCCTCTTTTACTGTGTCTTCCTAAGAAAAAACGTTTTTTGACCAAAATTGACTGCTGAGGAAATGATTGAAAGAATGAAACCAGAGAGCTATTATACTTATTTAGAAAAAGTTTATGCTTACAAGACCATCATAGCTTGAGCATGAGATAAAAGGGATAGAAAGGCTGAACTGGTTTACCCACTGTTTGCTGATTCATAAGAGGAGGAAGGGAAGAGTGATTTGGAGGTGAAGGCAGGGGAGAAACGAAAGGCAGTGCCTCCGTGTTGATTACACTTGGCTCTGGTGCCATTTCAGAAGGGAACTCACAAAACTGTTAAGTGCCAGAAGCTGTGTGTTTATTACTTGAGGGAAGACAAGGTAATACAGCCATCTTTAAGGGAGTTTTAAAAGACCTTCCCGGTACAACTTCTAGGAATGAAATTGCGTGTAGATCAGATCCACCAAGTGACGATTATAAGCATTAGAGAGGCAGAGAACTCATCTGGTGAACCCTCTCCACGGGGCATTCATTTTTCTGTAGCTCCTGTCACTTCCCAGAAGTAGGTGGACCTCCAACAGAGCAGAAAACACTGCTTTGAAAAGAGAAGGCAGATACTTGGCTCCTAACCCTATACGGTCTTGGTGAGGGATCTGAAATTGACAAATGTCAAATTAGCAGTAGAATGCTCCAAGCCAGAGTTACTAATATATCTGAAGCTTGATCTCCTGAGAAATCATATATATTTGTGTAGAGAGGGGATCCCTCTCTTCTGGGTCAGGAAGTGGGTGGAGAGGAGATACATTTGCTTTCTTAAGCTGTTTTATAGGAATTGAAAAGCTGATCTCACTGAGGATTGTGGCAAGACAGCAATTTTTATCAGAAGTAGTACTGTCTATGAAGAATAGCACAAGGCACAGAGACGTTTAAAGTTCCTTTTGGTTTTAACCTTGAGCTGACATGCTGAATGAGTTAGAAGCACTAAGCATTGGTGTTTCCCTCCAGGGCTAGAGTTTTCGTAGCACTAGGGCATAAGGAGGGTCTCAGGGACTGTGGGAGGTGGTGGCAGAAGGAGGTGGTGCAGAAAGGACGTCCTATTTCCCTGCACTGCATTTCCCTGGCCCTCACCTTCCCCTCGTTCTCTCCCTTCAATAAGTGTACCCTGGACTTCCTCCAATAAGTTCATGGCACTGTGCTAAGCGGTGGTAAAAATGACAGCCTTGTCTGTCAAGATCTCCCAGTCTTGTGGGGAAGGCAGCTACAACAAATCGTCATCATTCACTGGGACAGTTATGCTATGAGAAACGTGTGCAGGAATTTGTGGGAATATTGAGGAGGGAGTTGCTGACTCTGTGTGGTTATAAATTCGGAAGAATTTAAGGCTGGGAAAGACTTCACACATGGCTCCCTATTGTAAAACCCAGCACTGCTGGTGTGGCATTCTTGGTGTCTCCAATATATGTGTCTCAGTCCCCTTGGGCTGGGGTAACAAAACACCACAAACTGGGTAGCTTATACAGCATGGGAATTTATTTGTCACAGTTTGAGAGGCTGGGAAGTCCAGGATCATGGCACCAGCAGACTTTGTATTTGGCAAGGATTTCCCAGTTTGTAGACTGTTGTCTTTTCTCTTTTTCCTCAGACAGCAGAAAGGGCAAAGGATATCTCTGTGGTCTCTTTTAAAAGTGCATGAGTTCATTCATGAGGGTTCCGCTCTCATGACCTAATTACCTCTAAAAAGCTCTGCCTTCTAATGCCGCCACTTTGGGCATTAAGTTTTCAACACATGAGTTTTGAGAGAGCACAAGTGTTGGGTCTGTAGCCATGTGTCTCCACTGATCGGCATCACCACTCATGTTGCCTGACACCATCACAGGGCTCCATCCACTTTGCACTGCTCTCACCTTTGTCCCGTTTGTTCCTTGGCTGGAAAGGGCTTCTTGGTTTCAATCTGATTCTTATCCATCAAAGATCAGCTGAAATCACACCTCCTCTGTGGAGCCTTCTCTGAGGTTCACACCGCACAGTGCTCTCCCCATTCTGGAGAGAGGGCAGAATGGGCAATAAGTGGCAGAGTCCATTATCTAATATTCCATATACATTGTAGTAAAGTGTAGGATATAGTATCAGTAAATATTTATTGAAAAAATGAGTGGAAAATATAGGCCTTTTGTTCCACGGATGACATTTGGCATGAAATTGTCTTTTTTTTCTTCTGAGCACCCAATTCAATATGAAGTGCCTTCTTTTCCTGTGGCTACTAGCTGGGTAATGGTATTTTTTCCCTGAAGGGCATTCAGCTTGTTACTGAGTAGCACTTCCCAGCTGGGGAATAAACAGGACAAAGCTGAGAGTAGTGCTAACTGAACACTAAATACTTACTTGAGAGTTCACTATGAATCTCTACTTGGTGCCAGAGAAACTGAAATTAATATATCCTAAAAACTCAGCAGTTGGAGAAGGAAATGGCAACCCACTCCAGTATTCTTGCCTAGAGAATCCCAGGGGTTGGGGAGCCTGGTGGGCTGCCATCTATGGGGTTGCAGAGTCAGAAACCGACTGAAGCGACTTAGCAGCAAAAACTCATCAAGAGCCAGATATCCTGGAGTGTGAGGTCAAGTGGGCCGTGGGAAGCATCACTACAAACAAAGCTAGTGGAGGTGATGGAATTCCAGTTGAGCTATTTCAAATTCTAAAACAGGATGTTGTTAAAGTGCTGCACTCAATATACCAGCAAATTTGGAAAACTCAGCAGTGGCCACAGGACTGAAAAAGGTGTTTTCATTCCAATCCCAAAGAAGGGCAGTGCCAAGGATTGTTTGCATTACTGTACAGTTGTGCTTATTTTGCATCATAGCAAGGTAATGCTCAAAATCCTTCAGACTAGGCTTCAGCAGTACATGAACCGAGAACTTCCAGATGTACAAGCTGGATTTGGAAAAGGCAGAGGAGCCAGAGATCAAATAGACGACGATTGGTGTATCATACAGAAAACAAGGAAATTCCAGAAAAACTTCTGCTTCATGGACTACACTAAAGCCTTTGACTGTGTGGGTCACAACAAACAGGAAAATTCTTAAAGAGATAGAAATATCAAGCAACTTTACCTGTCTCCTAAGAAACCTGGTATTTGGGTCAAAAAGCAAGTTAGAACCTTACATGGAACAATGGACTGGTTCAAAACTGGGAAAAGAGTACAACAAGGCTGTATATCATCTTGCTTATTTAACTTATATGCAGACTACATCATGCAAAATGCCAAGCTGGATGAATCACAAGCTAGAATCAAGAATCCTGGAAGAAATATCAAGAACTTCAGATATTCAGCTTATACTGTCCTAATGGCAGAAAGTGAAGAGGAACTAAACAGCCCCTTGATGAAGGTAAAAGAGGAGAGTGAAAAAGCTGGTTTAAAACTCAGCATTCAAAAAACAAAGTTCATGGCATCTGGTCCCATCACGTCATGGCAAATAGATGAGGAAAAAGTGGAAACAATAACAGATGTTATTTTCTTGGGCTCCAGAATCACTGTGGACAGTGACTGCAGCCATAAAATTAAAAGACACTTGCTCCTTGAAGAAAAGCTATGGTGAACCTAGACAGCATATTAAAAAACAGATATCACTTTATCAACAACAGTCTGTATAGTCAAAGCTATGGTTTTCCCAGTAGTCATGTATGGATCTGAGAGTTGGACCATAAAGAATTCTGAGTGCCAAAGAATTGATGCTTTCAAACTGTGGTGCTGGAGAAGACTCTTGAAAGTCCCTTGAACAGCAAGGAGATCAAACCAATCAATCCTAAAGGAAACGAACCCTGAATATTCATTGGAAGGACTAATGCTGAAGCTCCAATACTTTGGCCACCCAATGCAAAGAGCCAACTCATTGGAAAAGACCCTGATGCTGGGAAAGTTTGAAGGCAAAAGGAGAAGGGTGGCAGAGGATGACCTGGTAAGATAGCGTCGCAGACTCGGTGGACATAAATTTGAGCAGATCTGGGAAACAGTGAAGGACAGGGAAACAGGCATACTGCAGTCCATGGTGTCGCAACAAGTTGGACACAGCTTAGCGGCTGAACACACACACAGCAAAAGAACTGACATCTAAAGGAGATAAAGTGGGTTAAGTGAGGCTGGATTTAGATGCTACTTCTGATTCTTGATACTTCTATGTGTTACCCTTTTCTTTTCCCCTATTGTCACCAGAGGTTTTTAGAATCCTCGCTTTGTCCCTGGTATCAAAGATAATGTACCTTGATATATTTTGTTGCTAATATGTGGCTTTAATTTAATAAAATTTAAAAGGGATAAAGGATAAGTGCAATAAAGCATGAGGAGTTTTCTGTTAGGCGAGGGGCGTAACAGAGAGTCAATTCTCTCTCAATGGTAAGTAATTCTTTCATGAGGCAAAGAATATTCCCATGTTCAGCAGGGAATGATAATGTGGGGTGGGAACTTTTGGGCTTCCCAGGTAATAAATAAACTTTTGGGCTTCCCAGTAATAAAGAGTCCACCTGCCAATGGAGGAGACGCAGGAGTTGCCGGTTCGATCCCTGGGTCGGGAAGATCCCCTGGAGTAGGAAATGGCAACCCAGTCTAGTATTCTTGCCTGGGAAGCCCCATGGACAGAGGAGGCTAGTGGGCTGCAGTCCATGGGGTCACAAAGAGTCAGGCACGCTGGGCGACTGAGCACGCCTGGGGACTTCTCGGGAAAGAAGCATAATGAGAAAAGGAATAGAGCTCTCTAGAGCTCAGGGCATTTAGTGCAGCCACATATCCCACAAGTTTAGATCCAAGTGAGGAGCCCTAGACACCAGCTGGTTATTAACTTTGTCTTATCTGCTTTGTGCACTTCTGACCTGATCCCATTGTAACCTTGTGTGTTTGAACACATCTTTATTCTACCCTTACAGATGATTTGATGGATACTTTGGCAGGAGATAAGAGTTCTTGGCTGGAAGTAATTGTCCCTCAGAATTCTGAGGGCATTTTCCACTTGTTTCTAGCTTTCAGTGTGCCTGGAGTTAGATCCCATTTCTGATTCCTGATGTTTTTATGTGTGACTCTTTTCTTCCCCTTGCCTCCAGAAGTTTTTAGAGTCCTCTCTTTGTTTCTGGTATTAATAATACTGTATCTTGATATGTTTTGTTGTTGTTAATTTGTGACTTTAATTCAATAAAACTTAAAAATTTTAATGTTTTAATGCATGATGGGCCCTTTAAAAATTGAGATTCATGACTTTGTATTATTTGTTTAATCATTTTCTACTCTTCATGTTCTCCCTTCTCTTTTTCTGAAATTTTTATTATGTAGATTCTTATCTTCTGAACTGCTCCTCAATTTTTACATCCTTTCTCTCATTATCCATCTCTTTGATCATTTGTTCTACTTTCTGAGAATTTAACTTCATCTTCCAACTATTTTGCTGAATTTTTTTTTCTGAACATAGTAATACATTTTTCTTAGTCATAGTAAGGTCTGTTTATTTTAATTGAAGTACAGTTGATTTATGATATATAGGAGAAGGCAATGGCACCCCACTCCAGTACTTTTGCCTAGAAAATCCCATGGATGGAGAAGCCTGGTAGGCTGCAGTCCATGGGGTCACTGAGTCGGACACAACTGAGCGACTTCACTTTCACTTTTCACTTTCATGCACTAGAGAAGGAAATGGCAACCCACTCCAGTGTTCTTGCCTGGAGAATCCCAGGGATGGGGAAACCTGGTGGGCTGCCGTCTATGGGGTCGCACAGAGTCGGACACGACTGAAGTGACTTAGCAGCAGCAGCAGCAGTTTCAGATGTATAGCATAGTGGTCCAGTATTTTTATTGATTATACCTCCATTATGTTATTATAAGATAATGGCTATAATTCCTTGTGCTATAAAATATGTCCTTGTTGCTTATCTATTTTATACACAGTAGTTTATTATTCTCATGCACAGAATTTGTCTCTTCCCTCTTTGGTGACCACTAGTTTTTTTCCCCAAGTCTGTGAATCTGTTTCTCTTTTATATATACATTCATTTGCATTGTTTTTTCAGATTCTACACTTATGTGATATCATACAGTATTTGTCTTTATCTGTCTGACTTATTTAACTAAACATAATATTCTTCTCTAGGTTCATCCACATTGCTGCAAATGGCAATATTTCATTATTTTTTTGTGGTTGAGTAATTTCCATTGTGTGTGTGTATATGCACACACACACCACTTTCTTTATCCATTCATCTGTTCATGAACACTTGGGTTGCTTCCATGTCTTGGATACCATTAATTGTGAACAGTGGGGTACTCAGTGTTTTCTTTCTGTTATCATATTTTGATTTCCTATTATTTCTTGTTTCAAGTGATTTTTAAATAGCATCCCATTGTTTCATCAATGTGAAATGTCCTCTTATTTCTCTCAGAATAATATAATATATAATTTTCTTAAGGAAATGCCCCAGCAAGATGGTAGGAAGGGCAAAATCTCATTTAGAATCAAACCTTTTACCCACCAGAGCTGCTCAGAACACTCAAACAAAACCTTGTGTGTGCCAGGACCCAGAGAACCCACAGAGACTGAGTCAGACCTGTCTTTGAGTGTTTGAGTGTCTCCTGCACAGGCATGAGTCAGCAGTGGCCTGCTGCAGGAACAGGGAATCTGGGTGCAGCAGACCTGAGTCACACAGCATGTGGCATAAGCCCTCTTGGAGGAGGTTGCTTTTAACTCCAACATAGAGCCACTGAGCAGATGACCACAACCTGCAGAACAATTATACCAAATAAATTCTCAAACTGTTAAAGTTGTAGGGCCCACAACAGATTTCCCAACCTGGGAATCTGGTAAAGAGATTGAGAATCCCCAGGGAATTTGACTTCGGAGGCCAGAGGGATTTGATTACAGTCCTCACATAGGACTGGGGAAACAGACCCTTGGAGGGCACAAACAAAACCTTGTGTGCACCAAGACCCAGGAGAAAGGAGCAGTGACCCCACAAGAGACTGAGCCAGACTTGCCTGTGAGTGTTCAGGAGTCTCTGGAAGAGGTGTGGGTCAACAGTGACCTGCTGCAGGGTCAGGGGCACTGAATACAACAGTGCGTGCACAAGTCGTTTTGAAGGAGGTTGCCATTATCTTCATTACCCCTACCATAGTTTGGTCTCAGATCAAACATCAGGGAGGGAACATAGCCCCACCCATCAACAGAAAATTGGATTAAAGATTTACTGAGCACGACCCCGCCCATCAGAACAAGACCCAGTCTCCCCCACAGTCAGTCTCTCCCATCAGAAAGCTTCCATCAGCCTCTTATGCTTATCCATCAGAGAGTGGACAGAAAGAAAACCACAACCACAGAAAACTAATCAAACTGATCACATGGACCATAGTCTTGTCTAACTCAGTGAAATTATGAGCCATGCCCTATAGGGCCACCCAAGACAGACCAGTCATAGTGGAGAGTTCTGACAAAATGCAGTCCACTGGAGAAGGAAGTGGCAAACCAGTTCAATATTCTTGCCTTGAGAAGCTCAAGGACAGTATGAAAAGGCAAAAAGATATGACACTGAAAGATGAACTCCCCGGGCTGGTAGGTGCCCAATATGCTACTGGAGAAGAGTGGAGAAATAACTCCAGAAAGAGTTAAAGCAAAAACAACACCCAATTGTGGCTATGACTGGTGATGGAAGTAAAGTCCAATACTGTAAAGAACAATATATGCATAGGAACCTGGAATGTTAGGCCCTTGAATCAAGGTAAATTGGAAGTGGTCAAACAGGAGATGGCAAGAGTGAACATAGACATTTTAGGAATCAGTGAACTAAAATGGACTGGAATGGGTGAATTTAATTCAGATGACCATAATATCTACTATTGTGGCCAAGAATTCCTTAGAAGAAATGGAGTAGCCCTCATGGTAAAAAAAAGAGTCTGAAATGCAGTACTTGGGTGCAATCTCAAAAACAACAGAATGATCTCAGTTCATTTCCGAGGCAAACCATTCAATGTCACAGTAATCCAAGTCCAAGCCCAACCAGTAATGCTGAAGAAGCTGAAGTTGAATGGTTTTATGACGACCTACAATACCTTCTAGAACTAACACCAAAAAAGATGTCCTTTTCATCACAGGGGACTAGAATGAAAAAGTAGGAAGTCAAGAGACATCTGGAGTAACAGCAAGTTTGGCCTTGGATTTGACCAAACAGCAAGTTTGGCCTTCATTTTGGAGTACAAAATGAAGCAGGGCAAAGGCTAATAAAGTTTTGCCAAGAGAATGCACTAGTCATAGCAAAGGCCCTCTTCCAACAAAAAAGAAGACTCTATACATGGACATCACCAGATGGTCAATTCCAAAATCAGTTTGATTATATTCTTTGCAGCCAAAGATGAAGAAGCTCTATACAATCAGCAAAAATAAGACCATGAGCTGACTGTGTCTCAGATCATGAACTCCTGTTTGCAAAATTCAGACTTAAATTGAAGAAAGTAGGGAAAACTAGTAGGCCATTCAGGTATAACCTAAATCAAGTCCCTTATGATTACACAGTGGAAGTGAGAAGTAGACTCAAGGGATTCGATCTGATAGAGTGCCTGAAGAGATATGGACAGATGTTCGTGACATTGTACAGGAGACACTGATCAATACCATCCCCAAGAAAAAGAAATGCAAAAATGCAAAATGGCTGTCTGAGGAGGCCTTACAAATAGCTGAGAAAGGCAAAGGAGAAAAGAAAAGATATACCCATCTGAATTCAGAGTTCCAAAGAATAGCAAGGAATCAGTGCAACAAAATAGAGGAAAACAATAAAATGGGAAAGACTAGAGATCTCTTCAAGAAAATTAGAGATACCAAGGGAACATTCCATGCAAAGATGGGCTCAATAAAGGACAGAAATGGTATGGACCTAACAGAAGCAAAAGATATTAAGAAGATGTTCCAGAAAAACATGTATCTCTACTTCTTTGACTACACCAAAACCTTTGACTGTGTGGTCACCACAAACTGTGGAAAATTCTTCAAGAGATGAGAATACTAGAGCACTTTACCTGCCTCCTGAGAAATCTGTATGCAGGTCAAGAAGCAACAGTTAGAACCAGACATGGAATAACTGGTTCCAAATTGGGAAAGCAGTACATCAATGCTGTATATTGTCACCTTGCTTATTTAACTTATATGCTGAGTACATCATGAGAAAGATGAGGCTGGATGAAGATGGATGAAATCAAGATGGCCTGGAGGAATATCAATAACCTCAGATATGAAGATGACAACACTCTTATGGCAGAAAACAAAGAGGAACTAAAGAGCTTCTTGATGAAAGTGAAAGAGGAAAGTGAAAAGGCTGGCTTAAAACTCAACATTCAAAAAACAAAGATCATGGCATCCGTTCCATCATTTCATGGCATATAGATGGGGAAACAATGGAAACAGTGAGAGACTTTATTTCCTTGGGTTCCAAAATTACTGCAGATGTTGACTGCAATCATGAAATTAAAAAACACTTTGCCTTGGACAAACCTAGACAGCATATTAAAAAGCAGAGACATTACTTTTCCAACAAAGGTATGCCTAGTCAAAGGTATGGTTATTCCAGTAGTCATGTATGGATGTGAGAGTTGGACCATAAACCTGAGTGCCAGAGAACTGATGCTTTTGAACTGTGGTGCTGGAGAAGACTCTTGAGAGTCCCTTGGACTGCAAGGAGATCCAACCAGTCCATCCTAAAGGAGATCAGTCCTGAATATTCATTGGAAGGACTGATGCTGAAACTCCAATACTTTGGCCACCTGATGTGAAGAACTGACTCAGTTGAAAAGACCCAGATGCTGGGAAAGATTGAAGGTGAGAGGAGAGCACCTAAGCAGCCTTTCTTGTTCTTCCACAAGAGTGTGGGGCTAGGCTTACCTAGCCCATGGATATACCAATGCATATGGTATACCATGGTTCAGTGCCTTCTACACCCTGTTGAAACAAGATGGGTAAGATGGAGGAGGAACAAGATGGTGGAGAAGTCGGTGGACATGGAATACATCTCTCTCCACTGATACATCAGGAATACACCTTCAGACACAGAAATGCAGGAGTGGTCCTGATCCGTGGAAAAGAATATATAGACCCATGCAATACTTGGTAGGACAAAAGAACTAGGGGGAAAAATGGAAGTGTTAGTAGGAGTGGACCTGCCCTTGGCAGGTGGGGGACCTAAAGCAAGGGTCCGACCCCCACACTGGGGCAATTGTCAGAGCCAGAGGGGAAACAGTTAAAGCTGAGAGGGAAACAGCTGATCTGTAGCAGCCTAAGTGGGATGAGAATCAGACAGTGCTTGCTGCAGCCATACATAAACTGGACAGGCATGCAGGTCTGCTAGAAGGCGCAGCACCTGGGAGCTGAAGGTTAGGGATTGAGAAGCAGGGCAAGGGCTGCTGTTAACTGCAGAGAGACCAGATGGAGGGGAGGGGAGGTAGGAGATTGTGGTGGGA
This sequence comes from Oreotragus oreotragus, assembly GCA_006410675.1. Taxonomy (NCBI): domain Eukaryota; kingdom Metazoa; phylum Chordata; class Mammalia; order Artiodactyla; family Bovidae; genus Oreotragus; species Oreotragus oreotragus. The sequence goes on along the minus strand of SJYX01013265.1, from coordinate 257,543 downwards.
TATGCCTGTGGAAGAAAGCTGGGCAGCCACAGGAGCAAGGCATACTACTGAGTCACACATAGGGGGTGGAGCCATCACCAAAGCCTCTCTCTCCCCACACACCAGCATTGGCAGCTGAACAATAGAGAGGCTGGCCCATCAAATGCCTGACGCGTTGAACTACAGAGTAGTACCCCACTCAGGGTGCCTCTTTAAGTGCCTAACATGCCGATCTACAGAGTAGGACACCCCCGGTGGGGTGGGGGCCTCTATGTTCCTGATGCGCCAAACAACAGCGAAGGATCCCCATGTAGGGAAGCTAAGTGCTTGAACGGGTGGAGCTGCAGAGAAAGACTGGCCAAAGAGGTCTTCTGATTGCCAGCTACAAGAGGCTCGAAAAAAGACTCATAGGGCCTTAACTCCTGCAGCGGAGGCAGTCTATGTCCTTGCACACTTGGTGCCACCAGGGTCCCCACAAGCCAAGCAGCTGCGCTACCTTCACATTCAACTCACTGGGGCAGAGCTGCCACAGGCAAAAAAGTCTTGTGCTTACGTGCACAGGGTCACTTTGATAGCGTCCGACTCTTTGCAGCCCTGTGGACTGTGGTCTGCCAGGCTTCTCTGTCAGGGAGGGGGGTCCTCCAGGCAAGAACACGGGAGCGTATTGGCCAATACAGGTTGCCATACCCTTCGAGAGCACTATATTTCCTGCTGCCTTAGCTCCCAACTCCCCTGAGTACCTCGTGCTGCCAGAATCCCTATGACTAAAGCAGCTGCACCGCCTCCACACCTGGCCCTCACAGGGGCAAACCCATGTCCTCCAGGGCAGCCTCCGGAGCAAACCCAAGGGACGACCCATATGCGAGGGGTGGAAATAAAACCACAATTGAAACCCAGGGGCAGGGTGACTAAGGAAAAAGACCCAAACCCTCATACCAGCTGTACAAGCTGCAGATTAAATCCACACTATAAACTAGGCAGACTCTGTGTCTGTGGGATATATAAAAGGTCATTGAGAGCTCCCACAAAAGAAAACACACTAGTTCTGATAGCTTTGGACATTGGACGCAAGAACACAGAGTAGGAGCAGATTAGAATCTGAGCTGCCCCACAGCAGGTCCAGAGATTAGCCCAGTGTTAGAGGGCATCCTAGGGAGGTGAAGTGGACTCTGACTCCCAGTGAGGGAAAGGACTCTGACAGCAGTGACTCAAGAAAAACATCTACTATTCTTATGTTTTTACCTGTAGATTCTTTCAGATTTTTTTTTTCTTTTTCTTTTTTCCCTCCCTGCCACCCCCTGTTGTAGTTGATTTTATTGGTACTATGAAATCTAAGCTTTTGAGCTTTCTTTTCTTTTTTAAAATTTTTTCTCAGTCACGTTTTTTATTGTTGTTATAAATCTCTGCCTCTATATTGGACTTTTGCAGTTCTGGGGAGTTGTTTTTTTTTTCTTTAATTAAAAAAAATTTAAACCTATTATTATTTTTTCTACATTTATTCCTTTGTTTGCTTTTCCTAATGTTCTTTTCCCCTTCCAGTTTATCTTTAATATATATAAATTTCCTTTCAGTTCAGTTCAGTCGCTCAGTTGTGTCCGACTCTTTGTGACCCCAAAACTGCAACACACCAGGCCTCCCTGTCCATCACCAACTCCTGGAGTCCACTCAAACCCATGT